>MU226375.1:645394-711993 GCA_018584345.1 Thuja plicata | reverse complement strand
AAGAGAAAGACAATATAATAGTTTCATTTCCTAAAAATCTTGAGGAATTGTGAATCTTGAAACCTTCATAATGTATGTAAATGTAAGCCTTCAAGTTATTGGAACACTCCATTTCTCCCCTTGAAAGTCTCTAATTCCATCTCCATAGATTCAACTCACTTCAATAAAAATCTCCATTTCAATTGCAACTCTTGAGAGAAAGAAATATCCTTGCTATCAATAATAAATCAAACTAGTTAGTATGATAATATAGTAATCAACTAATATCATTAGCCTTCTTAGTATATTTCCTTTGTAAATCTATCCTAATGCACACTATGATCTTTTACAAAAAAATTGAACTACGTAAATCAAAATGGAAGAGCTTATATCAAACAAAGCCCATAGCACTTTTCAGATTTAGAGCAAAAATGCTCTCTAGAATTTTTATGGGAAAGGAAATATTCTCCTTACTACAGAGAATATTCCTTTTCCAATGTGATTTATCCCTAATTAAATTCATAATCTAATCTCATTAATAAAATCAGGTCTTTACTCCTAAACTCTAAAATTAACTCACCTTACACTCTTACCCTTTTTTGTGGGCCCCACCTTTACCTCTTACCTTTTTGCTTAAACATTGGATTGTGATAAGTTTAAAATAAAATAAATCACTTTATTTAAAAAGGGGCTGCATTACTTGGGTTATGTGCCACCCTTTCCCCTTGCTTTCATATTCTCCAAATCTGACATGTCCTTCACAAAGTCAACTCCCTCTCCCCATGCAAAATTTACCTTGGAGGATATGAGCTTTGGTTGGTGGGCCACAACAAAACATACCTTCACCTCCTCTGCTCAAAAACCATGCCACCTTTTGGGAGGTTTTGTTATGCCATGCGAATTTCTTTCATTGGGATGGGGTTAGTTGGGTGGTGGGCCCCCAAACCATGTCCTATTGGTCTTCACTCCTTGGGAATTCAAACCTCTCCCTTGCTGATTTGTCCCTTGTGAAGGGATAGGGGGTTAGTGGATAGTTAGGATTAGTAGTTAGTGGATATTTAAGATTAGTAGGTTATTATATATTTAGGTTAGATTAACAAGTAATTAGTAGATAGTTAAGTTAGTAAATGAGATCTAATTCCTTTTTGTTCTAATCATTAATTGTGTAGTATTTTAGGCATATATAAACTAACTCTATGTTGTAGCATAATTCATTAGGTAAATAACTTTAGTGTTTTGATGATGGATGGATTTATTAATATGTATTAATTTTTAATTTTTCCACTTAGTAATATAATAATTAATCATTTTAATGGGATCATTAACATTAGTGTTTAGGTTATTTTAAATTGTGAGATTTGTGTATTAATTTAATAGGGAATTTGGCCATTTAATGTGATTAGCCTATTAGAGAAGCGGATTTAATCTATTTATTCTAATGTATAGGTAATGTTAATTTAAATTTAATTATGACAAAAAGGGAATATGTTACTATTGTGTTCAAGGGGTTAGGGGTTATGTTAGATTTCTATTAGAAGTTGATTTAGATTTTGTAATAGAGGATAATTTAATGGTCTTATTAAAGGTTAATTTAAAAGTGGTTTTGCGAAGGAATTGATGAATTTGGAATGCACGTGTTTTCATCAAAAGGGGAATAATTTTATTACTGATGTTGGTAGGTTAGAAAATTAGATTGGATTTTAGCTTTTAAGATTTTAATTAATAGATGTTTGATATAGTGAAATTTTTATTCAATTTTAAACATGTCTAATGATAAATGTTTTGTCTATGTTGTTAAAGGAGTAGAATAATAATTTGACTAGGTTTTGAGTTAGTTAATTTTGAAAGAAAACTAGAACTAGATTTGAATGGATTCAGTTGTAATCTAGATTATGAGTTGAGTAAGCATTAGGTAAATCTAATTCAACATAGGTTCATAACAAATAACTATCATCTTGATGCTAAACGTAGTTAAAAATGGAATCAGAGTTAGACCAACCGGAGTTAAGCTTTCATATAACCCATGGAACTAGTTGAGGCCCCAATTTCTGCATCTGTTTGTGTCATGACCCTAATTCAGTCTGCGTATATATCTTGTAACTCAAATGGTTAACTCTTTTGTGCTATCACCTTTCCAACTCAACCTTGGTTAGTAGTGCATACTTGTGTGTTTCAAAATTTTTTTTTGTGTGTGTGTGTGTTTTGCCCTGGTTTTGGGCATGACACAATAATCAAATCTAAGTTATATGAACTTACCAAGGACTAGATATTTTTATTGGTTAAAGTATAAGAGATTGATAGTTTGATGAACTTAAAATTTTATATTTCATATTGTATTAGTAATAATATAATGTGATAATGTAGTTTGTTGCCATCAATGCCAAAGGGAGAGATTGATGAACTATAACTGATTGAATGTTTGAAGATGTTTAGTTGATGATCATGCAAGAGATTAAATCAGTTAATGTATTGTATTATCATTAATGTCAACTTGATATAATCCGTATGGTCATGGACATACTGCCAAAGACTTCAAAGAACTGATGAATCAAAGGCTAAACTATCAATAATGCATATAAGTCAAGTATCCACAAAGTGACGATAAAATGCACAACATTACCGATGAGCAACGTCACAGCGTTGCCCGACGAGAAAAGCACAAGGTAACCCGACATACAAAATTATAATATTTCTCGTCAGAAAAGACAAGGATGAAGATCCCGATGAATAACTGAAGTGTTTACTAAGAGAACAGAGAGTTTAGAAATAAAAAAATGCTTAGCTATCAAGAGCTATAAATAGACTTAACTAATAGTTATCATTTCTTTAATCGGCTAGATAAAGTCGAGGATAAGTAATGGATTTAAAGCTGCTTTGTCCAGTTGGAAAGAAGATCTCTATGAGATAAAAATGGAGTTTTTCTTTAATTCTAATTGGCGAGAATTGTGGATCACACCAAGAATCAAGAAAGCCAAGAAACGGTGAAACATTTCTATAAAGAGATAAACCCAATTCATTACAAATTGCGTTGGGTGAAGAGAAGAAAAGAGAATAGATGCTGAAGAGATTCTAAAAGAGAAGAAAGTCTTCATTCAGACCTTATCAACAAGCTGAGGAAAGAGAGAGATTTTGTAGACACCGATGAATAGTGAAACAACATCACAGAGCATAATAGTATGGAGCAAAGATATTGAATTGATTATATTGATCAGAGAGGTAATGCACTTATAATAGATTTGAAAATCTAAAATTCAAGTTGTATGTGTGAAAAAATCATTTAATATTTTAGTTTAACCATTGAAGGATCAAGTCTCTTAACCGAGCAGGACTTAAATGTCTTTTGTAATTGAGATACATCCCAAGGAGTATCAGAAATTTTGATCATAGAAAGTAGCATTGGGTATGCCCGATACCTATTGATAGACCAAGTGAGTGTTTGATCAAGGATGGTAGCATTAGATGCCAAATACTAGGTGGAAAACTATCTTTTAAATCCTCTAACAATGTCACACCTAAAAATGTGTTTGTAACCTTTAACAAGGTTGGCTCTTAACCAAGCTCACTTTAGAATAGTGAAAAATTGGGGTACTGGTCCCAGTGGTCTTTCCCTTAACATGGTTTTCATGTTAAAAATCCATGTGTTATGTGTTTATGTTTCATTACTTTACTATTTTACATTTCACATATGCAATTCTGGATTGATCGGTATACTCTAGCTATGTACTGTGTTTCGGTAAATGAAAGACTTCTTATTGGTAAACATACAAAAGAGAGATTTGCAAAGCATTCTGATAAGTAGTAAATTTTTATAAGTATTTCAAGACATTCATCTTGTAGGATTGAGTATAACTAAAAGCTTAAAAGTGGTAATAAGTTTTAAGGGTTGATTTAAGGATTAATTTTTGAGGCCACTGAATCACCCCCCCTCTCAGTTATTACTAACAATGTATACACCGACAGAGTGCACAACAACAAATAGAGTAAAAGAGAAAATTCACAGTGTTACTTGATGAGAAAATGCACAACATTATTGATGAGCAAAGTCACAGTGTTTTTTGATGAGAAAAGAACAGTGTAACTCGATGAACAAAATTACAATGTTTCCCGATGGATGGAGTTCCCGAAGACAACTAAAGCCACACTAATGGAACAATCAGTTATCACCGATGAATAACTGAAGTATTAACTGAAAGAACATAGAGTTCATAAATAACAAAATACTTAGCTGTCAAGAGATAAATATAGACTTAACTGATACTTATCATTGTTTTAATCAATAAGATAAAGCCAAAGATAAGTAAAGGATTTAAATTTATTTTGTCCAGTTGGCAAGAAGATCTCTACGAGATAAAACTAGAGTTTTAATTTAAATCTAATTGGCAAGAATTGTGGATCACGCCAAGATCAAGAAAGCCAAGAAACGGTGAAATCATGTCTATATAAGAGACAAACTTATTCATTATGAATAAGGGGAGTGACAAGAGAATAGATGCTGAAGAGATTTTGAAGGAGAAGAAAGACTTCATTCAAACCTGATCAATAAAGCTGAGGAAAGAGCTAAATTTGGCAGACACTGATGAATAGTGATACAACATCATAGAGAAAAATAGTTTGGAGAAAAGGTATCAATTGATTAGAAAGGTAATGCACTTACAATAGATCTGAAAATCTGCAATTCTAGTTGTATATGTGAACATATCACATTACTATTTTAGTTTAACCATTGAAGCATCAAGTCTCTTAACCAAGAAGGACTTAAAAGTATTTTTTAATTGAGATACATCCCAAGGAGTATCAAAAATTTTGATCATAGAAAGTAGCATTGGATATGCCTGATACCTATTAATAGGCCAAGAGAGTGTTTGACCAAGGATGGTAGCATTAGATGCCAGATACTAAGTGACAAACTATCTATTTAAATCCTCTAACTAGGTCACACCTAACACTGTATTTGTAACCTTTAACAAGATTGGCTCTTAACCGAGCTCACTTTAGAAGAGTGAAAAATTGGGGTACCAGTCCCAGTGGTTTTTCCCTTAACAGGGTTTCCATGTTAAAAATACATGTGTTAATGTGTTTATGAGTCATTACTTTATTGTTTTGCATTTCACTTATGTAAATCTAGATTGATCGATATACACTAGTTATTTACTATGTTTTGGTAAACAGAAAGACTGCTTATCGGTAAACCTACAGAAGAAGGTTTTACAAAGCATTTAGACAAGTAGTAATTTGATATAACTTTTTTAAGGTATTCATCTCATAGGACTAAAGTATGCTAGAGGTATAAATTTGAGGTATTAAGTTTTAAGGGTTGATTTAAGGATTAAGTTTTGAGGCCATTGATTCATCCCCCCTCCCTTTCTCTTAGTTATTACTACCAATTGGTATTAGAGTTTGTGTACTTAGAAGGAAGGTTTCAAGACCTAAGCTAAAGATCACAATATGAACAAATGAGATGTGCCCAAATTGAACAAAGACAATTTTTCTTCATGGAAAAGTAGGATAAGACTCCATTTATCAAGTATTGGAAATGATGTTACTCAATACTTAGATATTGAATATGTGTTTCCCATAGGAGCACCCATAGTTGAACAAATGAGAGATAAGCATGAGCACAACTGCATGATGATAGAGCTTTCTTCCTCACTCTTTGATGCTGAATTTGAAGATGTCAAAGCATGCACAACTATAAAGAAGATGTGGGACAAATTGAAGCTTGTATATGGTGGTGATAAAAATGTTCTAAGAGCCAAGGCATAAATCCTTAGAGGAAAGTTTGATGATCTTAGAATGAAAAAAGGTGAAAACATCACACAGTACAACACAAGAATCAAAGAGGTAGTCAATGCTATCTGAGGAGTTGGAGGTGTACTAGATGAAGATACAGTGGTAAGTAAAATTCTAAGAACATTACTGCCTACTTATGCTATTAGAGTATCTTTCATACAAGAAATGAGAGCAATAACAAATATCAATGTTACTCTAGATAGTTTGATTGGAAGACTGATTTCATTTGAGATGAATAACTTTAATAATAGTGTCTTCCCAAACATAGAGTCTGCATTCAAATCTTCTTTGAAAATAAGTAAATCAAGTCATAAACACACTATGAGAAAGGATAGTGATAGTGAAAGTGAAGAATAAGATCTTGATGAAATTGAAGCACTTATGGCTAGAAGAATGCAGAGCTTGGTAAAGGTAAATTACCACTTGTATGTTTTAATTGTAAAGAGATTGGACACTTTGCTGCAAGATGTCCTAATAGAAGAAAATATGATAGAAGTAATGACAGGTCATTTGAAAAGAAGTTTGACAGAGGTGATTACAGAAGCAACCAACAATCAAAAAGAAGAGATACACGAGACTTCAAGGACAAAGGAAAGAAGGCCAGTTACCTAGCTAAATGCAAAGATGAAAATAATGACATTGAATCTGATGAAGACATCGAGATGGTGTTTGTGGCAGTAAAAGATGATTAGGATGAAGATGAAGAAAGGTATGTAGAAACTGCACTCATATCTAAAGTTACTAAAAATGATGTCTGAATCATAGATAGTGGTTGCACTCACCATATGACTGGTGACAAACAAAATTTTGAGACTTTTGAATACTATAATGGTGGTTCGGTAAGAATGGGTAATGACACACCTTATCGAGTTGAAGGTAAATGAACTATAATGTTGAATAACCTGATAAAACATGAAAATGCTTATTGGGTTAAAGGATTGAATTATAATGTATTGAGTGTTTCTTAGTTGAATAATTCAGGTCATAGAGTAGCATTTGAAAATAAGAAGGCAAAGATCTTCAATAAATTAGGAAGTCTCATTGGTACTGGTGAGAAGACAAAATGTAACTTATTCTATCTGAATGATACTGACAACACTTTCTTAATGGCTAGAAATAAAGACATATGGTTGTGGCATAAAATATTGTGTCATGTAAACTTTGACAACATGATAAAGATAAGCAAAAAGAGAAATGTAAGAGGCTTACCAACGATGACTAAGCCTGACAACACCATGTGTAAAAATTGTCAAAAAGGTAAGATGACAAAGTCTAGTTTCAAAAGAAAAACCCATACATATGATTCCATTCTAGAATTAGTCCATATTGATCTATGTGGACCCATGAAGACAAAGATTTATTATCACGATAGATATTTTATTCTCTTTGTTGATGATTACTCTAGAATGATGAAAGTAATGTTTCTAAAAGATAAATCTAAAACATTCATGATGTTTAAATGGTACAAAGCAATGGTAGAAAAAAAAACTGGTAAGGAATTGAAATGCTTAAGATCAGATAGAGGAGGGGAATTTATTTTAGATGAATTCACTAACTTTTGTAATGAGCATGGAATCAAAAGACAAGTCTGCACCGAGAACATCACAACAAAATGGAATTGCTGAAAGAAGGAACAGATCCATTTTTGATTGTGCAAGAACACTAATGATAGAAAAAGGCATCACCCAAATCTTCTTGAGGGAAGTTGTCAGTACAGTTGTTTACACATTGAATAGAGTACAATTGAAGAAAGACACAAGGAAGACACCCTATGAGCTATGGTATGGTTACACATGCAATGTAAGCTACTTCAAAATTTTTGGTAGTTAATGTTATATCTTAAAAGATGATATAAATGGAAAACTTGACTCCAAAATTGATGAAGGAATCTTTCTAGGGTATTCCACCAAGAGAAAGGCTTATAAATGTCTCAATAAAGCCTCTAACAAAATTGTTGAAAGTGCAAATGTAAAGATAGATGAATTTGCACAGAAGAATGAAAAGAAAAAACACAAAAGACCAGAGGACTAAAACAGATTTGTCTACAATGAAGAACCTAACACTCTACCCGAGTAGCAATGTATAGCTCCTATGCAATAGATTATTGCACCCGAGCATCAGGCTACAAATATCGACAATAAGGATATTGCTCAAGATGATGTACCAAGTGATGGAGATCAGAATGAAGGAAAAAATGATGATCAATATGATAGACAAAGAATTGAACCTATACTTGCTAGATATGTCAGAAGGAACCATCCACAGAACCAGATCATAGGAGACAAGAAGGTTGGCATGAGAACCAGAAGTAAGTCTCTAAACACAAGATGTCTAATTTGTGATTTTGAGCCAAAATCTATCAACGCTGCACTTGATAATGATGAATGGATTAGTGTTATGAATGAGGAGATTGAGCATATTGAGAAAAACAAGAGATGGAAACTTGTACATAGACCAAATGACAAGAATGTCATCAGTACAAAATGGATATTCAGGAATAAACTGAATGAGAATGGAGAAGTAACCAGAAATAAAGCAAGAATAGTATGCAAGGGGTATGCACAAGAAGACAAAATTGACTATGGAGAAACCTTTGCACCCGTTGCTAGGCTAGAAGGAGTGAGAATATTAATTGCTTATGTTTCATGTAAATTATTCAAGGTATACCAAATGGAATTCAAGTTTGTATTCCTAAATGGAATACTTGAAGAAGAGGTATACATTGAACAACCAGAAGGGTTTGTTGATCCAGACAAAATAAACATGGTATGTAGACTACACAAAGCCTTGTATAGATTGAAACAAGCACCCTGAGTCAGGTATAAAAGACTTCATTCCTATCTCATAAGTATTGGATTTGTAAGGACTAGTGAAAACAATAATCTTTATTTAAAGGAAGATAATGATGCTAACATTTTGATTGCTAAAATATTTGTTGATGACATCATATTTGGAGGCAATGATATGCTATGAAAATAATTTGCAAATGAAATGAGAAAAGATTTTGAGATGTCTATGTTTAGAGAGATCAAGTTCTTTCTTGGTCTAAAGATCATGCAATAAGATGAAGGCATTTTCATTAAACAATCTAAATACGTCAAGGAAGTGCTAAAAATATTTAAGATGGAAGATTTCAAACCAGTTGGAACATCGATGGCAATAGGATGTAAGTTGACAAAGGAGGACAAGTCAACAAAGGTAAATCAGACTTTGTACAGATCAATGATTGGAAAACTTATGTATGTTGTACATACTAGACCAAATATTGCACATGTAGTAGGAATAGTTGCAATATTTTTTTCTAATCCCAAGGAATCACATATGACTGCTATGAAAAAAATCCTAAGATATCTGAAGAATACCAAGGAATGTGGATTATGGTATAGAAGAGAAGGAAAATTTGAACTTAAGGTCTTTACTGACATTGATTGGGCTGGAAATATTGATGACCAGAAGAGCACAAATTGAGGAGAATTCTTTATGGGTGATGGACTTGTCACATGGATCAGCAAGAAGTAATGATGCATTTCTCAGTCTACTACAAAAGCAGAGTATGTTTTTGCTGCTGCAAACTACTCAAATATTGCATGGATCAAATAGTTACTGGAAGGTATGCGTATGAAATTTCTTGAACCAGTAATTATCTATTGTGACAACACCAGTGCAATAAAAATTTCCAAGAATCCAGTCATGCATGCTAAAAAACAACATATTGCTATCAAGTATCATTATTTGAGAGAACAAGTTCAAGAAAAGGAAGTGATACTTGAGTATGTGAAATCAAAACAACAATTAGCCGATATCTTCACCAAGCCACTACCCAAGGATGCATTTGAGTACTTGAGAAAGTGACTAGGGGTCAAACCCTTTTCTACTGGTTAGTAAGATGACTAGAAGGTTGCATCAGCCTAAATATTATTAGAATATCATTTATGTTGATGCAAGCAAAGAGATGGACTTCAAAGATACATCTATACATAGCAAGGTATTTATCTACTCCGAGCACCAGAATTGTTGAATTACTGATAGATTGGGAAATTCAAGGAGTATATTATGGATATAAAGGACTGTTTGACATTACTGTAAAATATTTTTTTAGAATTGCTGTCAAAGGGAGAGATTATATCCATTATCAAATCAAGGAGGATATCACATCAGGGAGATTTTATATCCATCACATTATCCAAAGGGAGAGATGTAACCAGAGAGAGTTCATATAAAGGAAGAGATTGCTGACAAGAAGAGAAAAGAGACATTAAAAGAAAAGAGAACAGTCAAAGGGAGAGATTTTGACATAGGAAAAGAACACATCACATCAGAAGAAGAAATATTGTACATCTATCTAGTGAAGGGATTGAAGATAGACAAAGAGATGCAAGAATCAAATCTAAGCTCATATAAGCTTACCAAGGACCAGATATTTGTATCGGTTATAGTACATAAGATTGGTAGTTTGATGAACTTTAACTGTTATATTTCATATTGTATTAGTAATAATATAGTGTGATAATGTAGTGTGTTTCCATCAATGCCAAAGGGAGAGATTGATGAACTATAACTAATTGAATGTTTGAAGATGTAAAGCTGATGATCATAGAGACATGAGAAAGTTAATGCAAGACATTAAATCAATTAATATATTGTATTTTCATTGATGTCAAATTGATATAATCTATACAGTCATGGACATAATACTAAAGACTTCAAAGAACTGATGAATCAAAGGCTATGCTATCAGTAATGCATATAAGTCAAGTATTCACAAAGTGATTGTGTACACTGACGGAGTGCACACCGATGGATAGAGTAAAAGAGAAAACTCACGGTGTTATCCCACGAGAAAATGCATAGCATTATCAATGAGCAAAGTCATAGTGTTGCTCGACGAGCAAAGCACAGTGTAACCCAATGAATATAATTAGAGTGTTGCCCGACGGATGGAGATCCTGAAGACAACTAAAGTCACATCGATGGAATAGTCAGTTATCACTGATGACTAACTAAAGTATTGACCAACAGAACATAGAGTTCAGAAATGACAAAATGCTTAGCTGTCAAGAGCTAAGTATAGACTTAATTGATACTTATTATTTTTTTAATTGACAAGATAATGCCAAAGATAAGTCAAGGATGTAAAGCTGCTTTGTCCAGTTGGCAAGAAGATCTCTATAAGATAAAACTAGAGTTTTACTTTAAATCTAATTGGCAAGAATTATGGATCACACCAAGATCAAGAAAGCCAAGAAATGGTGAAATCATGTCTATATCAGAGATGAACTTATTCATTATGAATAAGGGGAGTGATAAGAGAATAGATTCTGAAGAGATTTTGAGGGATAAGAAAGTCTCCATTCATACCTAATCAATCAAGTTGAGGAAAGAGCTAAATTCTATAGACACCAACGAATAGTGATATAGCATCATAGAGAAGAACAATGTGGAGCAAAGGTATTGAATTGATAACATTGATCAGAAAGGTAATTCACTTACAATAGATCTAAAAATCTACAATTCTAGTTGGATATGTGAACATATCAATTTACTATTTTAGTTTAACCATTGAAGCATCAAGTCTCTTAACCGAGCAGGACTTAAAAGTCTTTTGTAATTGAGATACATCCAAGGAGTATCAAAAATTTTGATCATAGAAAGTAGAATTGGATATGACCTATACCTATATACAGGCCAAGTGAGTGTTTGATCAAGGATGGTAGCATTACATGCCAGATACTAAGTGACAAACTATCTATTTAAATCCTCTAACATGGTCACACCTAACAGTGTGTTTGTAACCTTTAACAAGGTTGGCTTTTAACTAAGCTTAGTTCAGAAGAGTGAAAATTTGGGGTACCGGTCCCAGTGGTTTTTCCCTTAAAAGGGTTTCCACATTTAAAATTCATGTGTTAATGTGTCTATGATTCATTATTTTATTGTTTTGCATTTCACTTAAGTAAATCTGGATTGATCGATATACACTAGTTATTTACTTTGTTTCGATAAATAGAAAGACTGCTTATTGGTAAACATAGAGAAGAAGGTTTTACAAAGCATTCTAGCAAGTAGTAATTTGATATAAGTCTTTGAAGGCATTCATCTTATAGGACTAAAGATAACTAGAGGTATAAATTTGGGGTACTAAGTTTGAAGGGTTGATTTGAGGATTAATTTTTGAGGCCACTGATTCACCTTCCCTCTCAGTTATTACTAACATTTGGTGGATGATTGACGGTCTTTGAGTTTCCCAAGAGCTTCATAAGGGATTTATTATACTTGGGAAAATTTAGAAAAAAGCTCCATCAAGGTCATGGACGTGGTGGTACTCTCTAATTCCTTAGTGATGTCAAACCGTCCCCCTGGGTAAAGTTGACTTCCCCCGACCGGATCCCTGGCTTGGTTAGAGCTAGGTCCTTTTGGAGGGAAGGAGTGATCATTTGTGTTGTCTTGGGGGGTATCCTATTTGCAAGTTGACTTCCTAAGGAAGTATGACTTATTTTTTTTTTTCAATCATGGCAACAAAGTCATACTAAGTTTTTGTCAAAGATAACTTAGAAGATAAAATGACTAAGTACAGAAAATAGGACAGATAGAGAGATACAGAGATCAGCACATCAACACACATGTTAGAGATCACACCAGAACATGTGTGCTTATATATATACTCTATGGTGTATATACATGCTATATCCAAACACACAGAGTACGAAACATCAATATGGAAAAGTTACAGACAGATTAGTAGACCTGCAGTCCAGGAAACAGAGCATGGAAGCCGACTATAATTTTGATCAGTGTGTATGATTTTATAATGTAATGGCTAAGCACCTTTAGTTATAAGTTTTTAATAATGTAATTAATGTTATAGTAAACTCACTTGGGCCCACTTGTTTGGAAGCGTTATGTATTTTTATTTTAGAGCCGACTAATGATTTATTTTGGGTCGCGCCTATTTGGATTTAAAGATATAAGTATGTAATGTAAAGATATGTTACAAGGGTTGATTATTGTGTAAGAAGAAGTTACAAAGGGATAGTATAATGAATTCAGAAGATGATATAGCTCTTTAAAGGAGTAAGAGCATCCACGCATACACGAAACTGATCAAACAATAGTGTCACTACAACAGTTCATTTTTGATATAGTGCATATCAACATTCAGAGGATTGTAGCCTTCATATTATTTGGGCAGTGAGCCTAGGCAGTGATCCATACACCCCTAACAGGGTTTTGTAAAAGAATCCTAATAGGGTCTGACCTTTAACCAGGTCATTGTACTCAAATTGTAAAGATTGCTTCTAACAGGGCAAAGGAACTTTAATAGGTTCATTATACCTAGTACAATATTTTTGTGGGTACTAATCCCCACTGGAGTTTTCCTCTGATCAAGGTTCTCCATAATCATATCATGTGTTATGTGTTCTTGTGTTATGTTTCTTTGGATGCACATTTGATATTTGTTTAATTGGCTGAAATATAATTGTAAAGGAGAAAAATGATGTTAATGGAATAAGAGTGTTTTGATACTCAAATCACTTATCACCTTTACATTTAATGTTTAGAGTGGAGGGATAAATAAGATATTCCCTTTTATTCTCATATACACAAAGGAAGGATCCAAATTGATCAACCAAAAAAGGATCAATGCATAAGTGAATCAATCTATTGGAAATAAGAATAAAGAAGGAGATCCTAGGTTTCCCTCTTAAAGTGTGGCGTGTGTAAATGTAAGTGTGTGATAGATTTAGAATGATTAAGGATTTGAATTGAAATGAATGATAGAAAAGTACTAACCTTGAAATTTTTCAGATCAAAGAATGCTATTTTCTAAGGTCTGTAGACTGTTTCTAGAAAAACTGACAGTTGATACCGAACCGAAATGCAGAGATGAACAAAACCCAGAAATAATTTTCCATTCCAATGTCATCTTATGAAAAAGGTTGACCTTGACCCACAAATGTCAACCCTAACCCAATAATGTTGACCTTGACCTGCACAGATCCGAAAGTGACTTTGTTCGCGGATCCTGAAAGTTTTCTAAAAAGGGTATCCAGATCTGGGTTCAAATCCACTGTTCTGTACCTATACCTGCAAGAAAAAGGAGATTGTTTTGTTGTGGGGGAGGGGTTTTCCTTAGTCAAACCTCGATTTATAAATTAACCTTGAAATCAATAATTAAAATAAGAATGCTAGCAAGTAGTAGAATTGAATCTAACAATGAAGCTATGATATTGAATAGGAAAGCATGGACTTTAAGAACCATAAACCTCCATGATTGTATGCTTGGAATCCACCTTGAAGAGATGCTAAAATATTCTTGAGGATGCACAAAGGATCTTGAAGGAAGATCACACCATCATGATGGCTAGATCTAGGGATTGAATGATAAATCTTGAATGCTTGAACCAAATCCCTTCAAAGGCTTGAAAGCTTGAGTCTTTGATCTTCAATGGAGAACTTGAATTCTTCAAGAGGGAGACTTGAACACCTTGAGAGCTTGAAAACATATAGAACAATGGATGCTTGAACAAAATCTTGGCTAGAGCTTTTTGCACTTGGAAGACTTAGAGAAAATGAGAGGAGAAGGCTTCCTTTTATATGAAATTAGGGCACAATCTTCTAAGGAGGCCTACATAGGAGGATTAAATTTTCATTAAAGCCTTTACCCCTAGGAGAGGACCTATATTAAATATAATTTAGGAATCAATGCTTTGGAACCCGAAATAGCCGACCCGGAAGAGGGAAATAACTTTTTGCAAAGATCGAGATCTGGAAACTGTGGGACCCTGAGATTTGAACCCTGGGTCAAGGTCAAGGTCAACCCTCACCTAGGTAAAGGTTGAGGTCAACCCTAACCTAGGTCAGGGTCAAGGTTGACATAGACCCAAAAGGTCAACCCTAACCCTGAAGTCAAAAACCTCAGATCTGCAGTCCAGGATGCCAAAAACTAGATGGAAAGAAGTGGAAAGAGGGATAGAATAGGGGGATGATATGGTAGAGGTAAAAAAATTTCCCCTAAGGAGGGCTAAATTCTCTTAACATGGAAGTGATTCCATTTTAAGATGATACATTAAGCCCCCACTTTAGCGGGAGTACAGAAATTGAATGTGCTCACGGTAAAGTTAGAGAAAAGGGATCCTAGTGGTTTGCAATGAGATAGAATATCACTAAGTCAGGGATATGAGCCCCCAAACAAGGATTCTAACTCAACATACATTTATAAAGATATGGAAATAAAGAGAAATCAATCATAGAAAACATACATGACTACATAAGTAAGACAAGAACAATACTATAGATAACATAGCTTCATGATCTAATCCTACTAGCATGAAAGTGAAAGAAAGATTGAGATAGTGATTACCTCACCTAGTAAGATGCCCACCTTACCATGAATCACAAAGGAGGGAGAGCCTAACAGGTTCACCCATAAACTATTCTTGTAATTTTAATTGTGTCTTCTGACGGCTTTTAAAAATATCCATAGATCTACATTCTTGTATCACTATGGAATATAAAATGCATGTCCACTCAGGATTTAGCAACTTATGTGCATTACCTTTTGAGGATTTAGCATATTGTAAAAATAAAAAGGGTGCGTATCTCTTCAGGATTTAGCAACTTATGTGCATTACCTTCCAATGATTTAGCAAACATAAAAGTAAAAATTTGTGTCTCTTTAGGATTTAGCAACTTATGTGTGTTACCTTCCAAGGATTTAGCAAACATAAAAGTAAAAAAAAAAGCGTGTCTCTTCAGGATTTAGCAACATATGTGTGTTACCTTCCAAGGATTTAGCATGCTGAAAAATGTAAATAAGTATAAATTATAATACAAGGGAGACCCTATATATGCCCCCCTCCTTATCATGGCTACCCACTAGGAAGCATAAGGAAGAAGAAGAAAGGATACCTACTTCACAAAGCAAGGAGATAGCCAACCTAACAACAATGTATACCATATTCTTAGTGAAGAGTATTGACCCTTACATCTAAGAACATAGATAATCATGAAATGGATATGTCACTTATGGAAAAAGGAACCTTGAAGAGGAAGAGATCTTATCAACAAGAGCCCTACCAGAAAGGAGTGCTTAGGATAAAATATCATCTTCGAAAAACAAGAGGGACCCAAGATTCAACCATCAAGTTCCTTGCAATGAGGAGGATGAGGAATCTCAGAATGAACAAACTCTAACCAACAAGCAAGGGCAAGAGTTTATAAAGACCATAATTTGCAAAATAAAGAAGAGGCAATGACCTAGGACATTCACCTCTCAAATAATAAGGTGTCCATGGTCAAAACATAGATCTTTATAAGGAAAATAATGTTTGCAATATAAAAAAATGCCACTAAGCTAAGGAAAGTAGATCCTTAGATAGATGTAGAAGGAGAAAATACCTTGCCCCCCAGGGATGACGACAAAGGATATATCAAATTATATCAAAAGATATTGTAACAAAGAGATATCATGTCATAAGTTTAAAAAGTAACCCTTATGAGGGATAGCACATTATTCAGTTTCCAAGGTGAGAGATTTATCAACCATGGAAACCCAATGTCAAACAACAAAATAGGTTGTAATCAAGGACATAGATCCTTAATGCAAACCAAAATTTTCATGTATGTTGGATATCACATAGTAGATAGATACTGCTTAACCAAGGGAAAATGGATCCCGGAAAGACAGAAAAGAAGGGGATGGCATCCTTGCCCCCCAAGTGTAGGGACAAGGATGAAAAGGGACCTATTATATTGCTCACAATACTATGCAAGACAACGAGCCCCCAAAGATTAGGCTAGCATTGTTTACATAATATGGAGTTCCATAATAGGAACATAAATGTTATTTAGAGAAAATAGGATTAAAATATAACTCATTTCCACATGATATATAAATAATTTCACTATCAATGAGCTGCCTAATCTTATAATATAAAGCTTGATATTCATTAGAGTGATCATGAAATCTATGATAGAAAAAAAAAGGAAGAATCTTCAAGTATAGACTACGTTTATTTTTGTGTTTAGGTCTAGTAATCATCTTAGCATGAAGGATTTTAGGCAAAACAACCTCTTGGTCAAATTTATTCATAGGGTCATCATGTTTTGAAATGTTATTTGATATGTTGGTAACATTGATGTGTTGTTGAGGATTGAATCTCAATCCATAAGAATGCTCATGCCCCCCATTTTGTAAGGGCATTTGAATTCCCTATTTATGCTTAGCACATCCTTGAGTATGGATTCTTTGTTTAACTAGTAAGTGATAAATATAACCATAACAAGAAGCCATATGAAAAGAAGTCAATTGAATTTCAGTAGTCACTATGTCATCATTAGTATCTTCGATAGATTCACAAGAAGGAAAAATAAGGGAATACATCCTAGGAGAAGATTGGGTAGGAGCTTGATTCTCCATAGGATCATCACTAAGAGGGAGAGCATTAAGGGAATTCATATCATTCTCTGCTAATGCCTCATCACTAGAAGGAATCCCAAATGGAGGTAAAGAATCTATAATGTTCTCTTCTTTCTCTAAAATGTATACATAAGGAGAGTGTGTTTTAGAACAAGAGTCATCATCATGTATGAATATTTCATCCATTAATAAATCACCCTCTTGTATCAAAGCATCTTCACAAGGAGGAGATAAATCAATGTCTTTATCCAAGGGTTCATCCCAAAAAGTAGAATCACCCATAATGGCTTCATGAGGAAGAGAATAATCAACATCTAAATCCAAAGGTTCATCCCAAATAGGAGGATTATCCACAATGGATTCATGAGGAAGAGAGTAATCAAAATTCAAATCCAAAGGTTCATCCCAAATAGGAGGATTATCCTCCCTATCAATAAAGCACATTGTAGGAGCGCCTAAAGTTTGATCCGTAAAGGGGGAAGAATTATATTCTAAAGTAGGCTCATAGAAAAGACATATATTAGGAGAAGAATTAACATAAATCCTTAACTCATCTCCATGGAGGGAAAGATTAAAGTCATCTTCTTGCTCTAATATATCCTTACAAGGTAATACAATAGAGGACAAAGCAACATCACATGCACTAAATGAAATCTTTCTAGGTGTATCAATATTGTAAATAGTGGAAAATGAAGGTAACCATGCACAAACACTATGGTAAAGGTCAATTGAAGAGATTTTAGAGGAGGATAAAATAGGAATAGGATCAATGGATATCTTATTCAAACAAATTTCATCCTCACTTCCATGTACCTCATTAGGGGATCTATCCTCTTTAGCAACAAAAGCCTCACCAAAGTATTCAAAACAAAAATCATACATGTTGAACACAATGAAAAATGTAAATGTTTTTGTATTTTTAAAGAAATTTTGTGATTTTTATGAATTTTGAAATATAAATGCAAGAGAATAAAATAAAACCTACTTCTATATGCATGCAAGATCTAATATTAAATGCACATCTAACACCAAAACGAAAGAGTTGTCTATCGCGGGTTCACCAAAATGTAAAGGAGAAAAATGATGTTAATGAAATAAGAGTGTTTTGATACTCAAATCACTTATCACATTTACATTTAATGTTTAGAGTGGAGGGATAAATAAGATATTCCCTTTTATTCTCATATACACAAAGGAAGGATCCAAATTGATCAACCGAAAAAGGATCAATGCATAAGTGAATCAATCTATTGGAAATAAGAATAAAGAAGGAGATCCTAGGTTTCCCTCTTAAAGTGTGGTGTGTGTGATAGATTTAGAATGATTAAGGATTTGAATTGAAATGAATGATAGAAAAGTACTAACCTTGAAATGTTGTAGATCAAAGAATGTTGTTTTCTAAGGTCTGTAGACTGTTTCTGCAAAAATTGACAGTTGATACCAAACTGAAATGCAGAGACAAACAAAACCCAGAAATCATTTTCAATTCTAATGTTGTATTATGAAAAAGGTAAACCTTGACCCACAAATGTCAACCTTGACCCAATAATGTCGACCCTGACCTACACAGATTCGAAAGTGACTTTGTTTACGGATCCTGAAAGTTTGCCGAAAAGGGTATCCAGATCTGGGTTCAAATCCACTATTATGTACCTGTACCTACAAGAAGAATGATATTGTTTTGTTGTGGGGGAGGGGTTTACCTTAGTCAAACCCTAATTTAGGAATTAACCTTGAAATCAATAATTGAAATAAGAATTCTAGCAAGTAGTAGAATTGAATCTAACAATGAAGCTATGATATTGAATAGATATGTAATTGTAATTCAAATGTAAGCAAGTATGTAAATATGATAGCATGGAATTTAGAAACCATACACCTCCATGATTGTATGCTTGGAATCCACCTTGAAGAGATGCTAAAAGAGTCTTGAGGATGCACAAAGGATCTTGAAGGAAGATCACGCCATCATGATGGCTAGATCTAGGGATTGAATGATAAATCTTGAATGCTTGAACCAAAACCCTTCAAAGGCTTGAAAGCTCGAATCCTTGATCTTCAATAGAGAACTTGAATTCTTGAGGAGGGAGACTTTAACACCTTGAGAGCTTGAAAACATGTAGAACAATGGATGCTTGAACAAAATCTTGGCTAGAGCTTTTTGCACTTGGAAGACTTAGAGAAAATGAGAGGAGAAGGCTTCCTTTTATATGAAATTAGGGCACAATCTTCTAAGGAGGCCTTCATAAGAGGATTAAATTCCCATTAAAGATTTTACCCCTAGGAGAGGACCTATATTAAATATAATTTAGGAATCAATGCTTCGGAACCCAAAATAACCGACCCAGAAGCGGGAAATAACTTTTTGCAAAGATTGAGATCTGGAAACTGTGGGACCCTGAGATTTGAACCCTGGGTCAAGATCGAGGTTGACCCTAACCTAGGTCAGGGTCAAGGTCGACATAGACCCAAAAGGTCAACCCTGACCCTGAAGTCAAAAACCTTAGATCTACAGTCCAGGATGCCAAAAATTGGATGGAAAGAAGTGGAAAGAGGGACATAACAGGGGGATGATATGGTAGAGGTCAAAAACATCCCCTAAGGAGGGCTAAATGATCTTAACATGGAAGTGCTTCCATTTTAAGATGATACAATAATTAATTGATAAAAATTGATTCACCCCCCCTCTCAGTGTTTCTAACAATTGGTATCAAAGCTCTAGTCCTCTAAAAGAAAGTTTAACCACTTGAGGAGATCATGGACTCAGCTGAAGAAAAACATTTGAAAAAGAATCTTGAAGCAGCTCTTGAAGATCTTGACAGATTTGAGAAGGAAAATGAACAACTAAGATTTAAAAATGATGGCTCTCAAATACTTATTAAAAGGCTAAGAAAAGATCTGAAATATTGTTCTACAAGTGATCTAGGACAAATGGTCAAAAAGATTAATGAAGAGAATAAATCTCTAAAGGATAAACTTGAAGATCTGGAGGAACAACTTATAGATAGCCAGAACACCATTGAAGACAAGATCAAAGAAAGAAAACAATTGGAAGATGAACTTTTGCAAGCAAACATGAAAGTCTTGGAATTGGAAAACATGAAGAAGAAGTTGGAATTTGAATTAACAGAAGCAAAGGATAAGATTGATAAACTCCACACAAGTTCTGATTTGATTCAATCCCAGCTCAATGCACAAAGAAAAAAAGGGAACACTTCTGGTCTTGGATTCAGTACAACACAAGATGAAATCAAATCATCACAAGAGAAAGAAAAAACACTTGAAGCATCTTTAGAAGCGAAGAAAGTTGAAGATACTACAGAGGTTATATCTGAACCACGTAAAAGAGAAATCAAGCAAGTTAATAGAACTTGTTATGCATGCAATAAACATGGGCATTTGGCAAGAGATTGCAAAGAGGTAAGACCTTTTAAAGGATATTGTTACTCCTGTAACAAGTTTGGTCACAGGGATATACATTGTAGAACAATTCATAAGAATCAACATCAGCAAAATCACAGAAGTATGAATCAAAACAATCAAAGAAATCAACTCTCAAGAATTTTGCAGAACATTACATGTCAGATATGCAACTACAATGGACACATAGCAAAGCAATGCAACATGATGAGAAAAAAAATCAGACCTCCTATAATTTTTCACACATGTGGAAAGGCTGGACATATCACAAGGTTTTGCAGATCCAATACTCAGAAACAAGAGGATTCCAAAAAATCTCTATTTGAAGAGAAAGGAGAAGTCAATTTTGTCTTAGAAAATGAAGATTCAAGAAAAATATGGGTTGAATTTAAGAAGGACAATAATGTTGAAAAAGTAGTTGATGCATCCACAGTGGACGCACCCTCTACTTCTGCTTGAATAGACCTTCTTGGTCTTAGGGGGAGCTATTCTAGCTCAGAACCCCTGCGCGGTTGGTTTACTCACATCAGAGTATGCGCCTTTGGATTTATGGTTAAAAGCTCAAATTACTTCTATATGCATTCATGCATTATCTAAATTGCATCGGGATCAAAGTTTGAAAATATCTATGTATGGTTGCAAGCATTAAATGTGGCAGATAGTATAAAAAGAAGTTCGTAGTCGATCATTTTCACAATTACATTTGAGAGCATAGAAATTAAAGAGAATTAGAGCACTAAGACATCAAAGCATGAAGACATAAATAGTTTGGCAATTGGAACGAATGGATAATCAGTTTGAAGCAGAGCCCTAGCCGTCGTGCCGTTTCAAAATTTCATGGAAACCCTACATAAGAAAACAACAAGTAAGTATGGAGACCCCAGTTGTGTTTGATGTAGCAGAGAGGAAGAGGTTCATATTTAAGAAGCACCCATTTAAATCCATACTGGATGATCTGGAAGGGGCTTTCTCCAAAACCCCACTTGGCATTGTTCACGTGGAAGATATCCACACGTACATTTACTGTAAAAAGGAATCATTAGGAGATGATAATATAGCTTCTCACATGGCATCAATGCTAAATAAGGATTTCAAATTCAAATATGAGTTCGCGCACCTACAAGATAACCCTATTATTGAGTATTTGAATGCGCATGAGTTTGAAGAACCAGAATGGGTGAAAATTCTGTTAAACAGAATTCATGATGATCTTTTCTAGATTGGAGATGTCCCAGTTTGAATCACTACTAAACTAATCCATCAGTTAACTAGACTTCCAATGACTGGACCTATGCTTCCCACTGGCAAGGATGTCAAGAAACAAATTGAGAAAGTTTGTTTGTCTAGAAGTGATAGGCGCAGAATGACAGTTGACCCTATCAAGGAAGTCGACATTAAACTAATGACTATGATACTTGGATACAAGTTTCACCATGCAAGCAGGTTGAATAGTGTCTCTGCAACAACAATTCTTGCAGCTATCAGAATAGTGAAGGACAACACCCAATACAACCTATGTGAGATCTTGCATGGTCAATTGATTAACAATATCAGAATCATCAAGCATGACAGGAGCAAAACATTCAAGTTTGGATCTCTGATCATCTATTTGTATCACCATATAGTTGGAAAGGTTGTAGACCTTTATCTAGACAAAGGAAAACCTACAATGACTCAAATATCTCTTAAAGCCACAATAGAAAGAAATGCAAGAGATAAAATGGATATGGACATAAAGATATTCAGGGTCAAAATGCAGAGCAGGTTTAGACTATCTGAGAAGATAGTTGAAAAATACAGGGATAATATATGCTTTATGGTAGAGACAGATTGCACATGCATGGAGGCTGTTGAACCTAGAAATAAGTGGATTCATCCACTAGGGTATGAAGTAGAAGACCATGTGTTAGAAGGATATGTGCAGGTCTTATTGTCAGCACCTAAAGACCCTAATGAACCTAGATGGGGCACCTATAGAGAAAAGACTGATGAAGTGGATATTGAACTACAACTTGCTGTTAACAAAAGGAAAGCATCCAGAACTACATCCAACATTCTAAGAAAGCATCGAGTCACTCGAGAAGATTTGGATAAGGCAAAAGAAGCCAAAATTGCTAAAGTTAAAATTGAGAAAACTGTTGAAACTCATAAGAAGAAGTAGAAGAAAAATGAGGAGAGTACCACTATGCCTACTATCACAATTGATCTAGATACATCTCCACCTTCTATAGCTAGTAAGAGACCTAGAGGAAGGAAGCAAGCGGCTACAAATCATCCATCCTCAAGAGCTACACAGAGCACAGTAAAGAGTACTCAAGCTCCTCCTGAGGTAGGTTTTAGACCCAATCTAAATATCTTGAAGAATAGGATTATAAGTGAAGGAAGATTGGATAAACTTTCCAAAGTCTATGTCAAATATCAAGAAATTGATAAGACTGAGATACATTCTATGGTCATATCTCATATGATCAAGTTTAAGAAATCAGTTCTTGAACTTAAGACAGTGATACCAGATCAATTATGGAACATATTGGAGATCATGAAAAGACATGCCATAGAAGAGGACATGAAGATTAGAGAAGGAACCTTGGATACTCTTCTTCCTGTCTGTTCACATGATGAGAAGGCTATTCTGTTAGATCTAGTAAAGCCTCATCTCTGTAGTAAGACAAGAACTCTACAGATTATGAACAAAGAATATGAGCAGGTTGGAAAGGAGATTGAAAAAGGCATTTGCACAAGTATTTATGGACAGACATATGTATCCACCAATGGTTCCTATAGAAAAAGTTACCTCAGCTCCTCCTAAATAGGTTACAACTCCAGAAATTTAGATTGTGCCTATGACAGGTCCATAGGATTCAGCACCCACAGTGACAATAACTTCTAAGACAGCTAAAGATACAGAAGATACTATAATAGTTGACAATGTCATGATATCTATGACAGCTTCTGATAATGATATGAATAAGGTTGATGAAGCAATGAACACAGATGACACATCTCTACAACAGAATGAAGTTCGTTCCATTGACCCAATAGAATTGGACAAGGAGAAAGATACTCAAGGTAATGAGACACCATTGAAGGAGATTCATGTCAAAAGTGAATGTGTTGACACAAGTCAGAATACTATTTTCTCAACATCCACTCAACCATCTACATCATTGTTGTCAAGGTTAACTTTTGACTTAGCAAGGTTAGATGCATGGGGAGAAGGAGACCTTATCAAGATCAGCGTCCTTGCCATGGAAAATGCAAAAGAGAAACATGTGATGAGGAACCCTCACTTTCTGGAATCAATAAAAATTTTGAATGAGTTAGTTCCTGTTGATAAGAAAGTAGCCAAAGTACAATCAGTTGAAGATGTAGACAACATCTTATCAAACTTCAAGTCACATTTCACTAGCTTAGTAGAATTTGCTACTAAAATTGTAGAAGATGAATACAAGAAGGAGAGATTAAATGACTTGGTAAAGAACTTTACCTTAGATCTGAACTCCTTAAAGATTGGGCAGGCTATATTGAAGGAATTGGTAGATAAAGGAAAGAAAGTCATAAAAAACTCTATGGATAGAGTGAAGCTCACCTTTGAGCACACTAAAAAGATAACAGAAGTAGAGGAAATGGTGGAAAACATAAGAAAATCAGTTGAAAATTCCACGCAAGATATGAGCATATGCAACAATGTCTACCAAGGGCAGTTAGACAAAATTGAGAAGGCAAAACTAGAAATCAGCAAGATAAGGGTAAGAAAAACTCAGTTGAGGAATGCACTTGCGCCATCTCTAGCAGTTCTTAATGAGAACATAAAATAGATTGATAACACCATACAGACATATGATCAAGGTCCTTGCATGGATCTGATGAAAATGGAAAAGTTGACATATGCCCTATGCGCACATCTTCAAACTGTTGATGCAATGAAAGTATTTTGGCAAAAATAGATTCAATCTCTTCAAGTTGTGTACCCAGAAGTCTATATGGAGTAAGTATGTTGAGGACTTACATTTTTTGCACACCTTTTTCATTAATGTCAAAGGGGGAGTAGTATAGAATGTGTATATGCGGAGAAGTATATATGTATATATATGTATATGAAGTCATTTTGAGTAACTTATCCACATTCCTTTGTTGCCATAAATGACAAAGGGGGAGATTGTTGGCAAGTTGAATTTGTGAGGAAGAATGACTTATTTTGTGTTGTCAATCATGGAAACAAAGTCATACTAAGTTTCTATCAAAGATAACTTAGAAGATAAAATGACTAAGTATAGAAAATAGGATAGACAGAGAGATACAGAGATCAGCACATCAGCACACGTGTTAGAGATCACACCAGAACATGCATGCTTAGATATATACTCTATGGTGTATATACATGCTAGATCTAAACACGCAGAGTACAGAACATCAGTACAGAAAAGTTACAGATAGATTAGTATACCTGCAGTCCAGGAAATAGAGCATGGAAGTCGACTACATTTTTTATTAGCGTGTATGATTTTATAATGTAATGGCTAAGCACCTTTAGTTATAAGTTTGTAATAATATAATTAATTTTATTGTAAACACACTTGGGCTGACTTGTTTGGAAGCGTTGTGTATTTTTGTTTTAGGGCCGACTAATGATTTGTTTTGGGTTGCACCTATTCAGATTTAAAGATATAAGTATGTAATGTAAATATATGTTACAAGGGTTGATTATTATGTAAGAAGAAGTTACAGAGGGATAGTATAATGAAGTCAAAAGATGATATAGCTCTTTGAAGGAGTAAGAGCATCCACACATACACGGAACTGAACAGACAATAGTGTCACTACAGCAGTTCATTTTTTATATAGTGCATATCAACATTCAGAGGGTTGTAGCCTTCATATTATTTGGGTAGTGAGCCTAGGCAGTGAGCCATACACCCCTAATAGGGTTTTGTAAAAGAATTCAAACAGGGTCTGACCTTTAACTAGGTCATTGTACTCAAATTGTAAAGACTGCTTCTAACAGGGCAAAGGAACTTTAACAGGTTCATTATACCTAGTACAATATTTTTGTGGGTACTAATCCCCACCAGAGTTTTCCTCTGATCAAGGTTCTCCGTAATCATATCATGTGTTATGTGTTCTTGGGTTATGTTTGTTTGGATGCACATTTGATATTTGTTTAATTGGCTGAAATATAATTAATTGATAAACACTGATTCACCCCCCCCCTCTCAGTGTTTCTAACATATCCTTGGGAGGTGTTGGTGTGTAAGCTGGCCCTTTTCCAGCCTAAATCCGAGTGTTGTAGGGGGGTCTGCAGGTTGGTGAAGGAATTGGCCTCAAAGGCCAAGATGGATTCATCAAAGAACCCCTGCAATCTAAATTCTTCTTCGTCCTCTTCATCTGTCCTGAAGAAGACGGTCTCACACGTAAAGAAAGTGTGAGGGGGCTTTGATGTGGAAGGTTTTGGGGGATTAGGATCGATAGGTTGTTATCGGTCTGACTAGGAGATCATGATTATCTTCTCCAGTATGGCATAGCTCACCTCAGAATGAGAGCCAATTTTATGCAATCTACACCACATGGTCAGGGGGTGGAATTCTACAAGTTGTACAGAATGACTAGGTTCAGCACCACCCTAAGTGGAATTTTGGCTCAGAGGAGGACCTCAAGTATTTGCATTGTTGTTCCATTGTTGTTGATTGGGTTGAGTCCTATTGTTGTAGTTTCAACCTCCAGAATTGGTGTTTCGTTGTCTAGAGAAAATATTCCCTCTTTGGGAATTGGAGTTGTGAGGCGCAGAAGGACCCACCTTCAGTTGTTCCATGTCTATTGTTAAGGAGGACACCAATCGCTAGAGGGATTGTACCTTGGATGATAAATGGGTAGTTGTTTCATAGTGTGATGGTTGTTGTGGTGGATTCTCAGGGAAAGTGGCAGCAGCTTCTGGAGTCAAGGATGGCGATCCTCCAGCCGCAAAAAATTGGAAGAAAGTTAATCTGGAGGGTTGTGTCAAGGGTTGTTGCATTTGTTGTGGCTGGTTCTATGGAACATATTCCAGAATTTCTATTGTCTGGGCTTGAGATAGATAAATGTATCAGGCTTGCTGGTCTATCAGTGGTGGGCCCATGGCCATTGTTGGGGCACCCATTGTCAGATTGGGGTTGTATCCCCCAACGTAAGGAGTTTCATCGGGTATAATGTTGAAGGGTAGGCTCTGTCCAATCCTGTTAGGAGCTTTGCTCAAACCATGGGATAAATCCATATCTAAGTTGTAAAATTTTGCCAGAGTATCTCGATCATTAGCGGCAGTGGTTCTCCAGAAGAGATTGGAAATAATGGGGTCTAGGGCATTCAGATATGTTTGGATGGTTACATCAGTGGATGGGATGGAGGGGCCCGTGCACCACTTCAAGGCACATTGGAATCGATGATTGAATTTGGTGAGGGGTTCATTTGGTTCCTTCCTGATAGAGATAAACTAGCTTTGGGACCACGCCGGGTCCATGTGAATGCAGACAGCTGCTAGGAAGGCATCTTCCATATCCTACCAACTATTGATGGAGTTGATCAGAAAGTCGAGGTACCATTTTAACTCATTCTATCCTAAGGACAGAGCCAATATCTGGGTTACAACATCTTGATGTTGTATCCAATGTCCATTCATGGCAACCTTATAGGCCTAGAGATGTTATTTTGTAGTTCGTGGGTCTAGATTCTGATATTTGGGATAGATATTCTCCAGATGTAGAGGAAGATCATTGGTGGCATCGGGGAACTGCCCCATTGGGGACCCGGTGTTACCAAAGTAAGTTTCCATTGGGGCTATTTGATTTTGGATGGTTTGAACATTGGTCCCTAGGATTATTTGAGGGATTTGGGTATTCTAGGGTGTAGAAAATCCCTAGATAAATTTGGCTAGTTGTTTGTTTCGTTGGGTCCTACTCTTTCAGATAGGAGGTCTGAGTTCTACAAACTCTCTGGGATTTGGGGTTGATCAAAGGATTCTATAAAAAATTAAGGGTGAAGATGACCCTATTCCATGTAAAGTCTGGTTCCTAAAACTATTTATTGGGGAACCCTCAAGCGATGTAAAATTGAGATCTTTCGAGGGAGACAAGCTCATGCCCTCCTTCTAGCACTAGTTTCTATTGACGAGACTTTGTGACCAGCTCTGCCAACAGGGGATAAAGTTGTCACCAG
Source organism: Thuja plicata (assembly GCA_018584345.1). Taxonomy (NCBI): domain Eukaryota; kingdom Viridiplantae; phylum Streptophyta; class Pinopsida; order Cupressales; family Cupressaceae; genus Thuja; species Thuja plicata. Next base: position 684,203 of record MU226375.1, on the reverse strand, counting down.
GTACCGGGGTACTAGCCAACTCCACTTGAAGAGGTTTTCCAGAGAATAAATTCTCCTAGCATCCAAGCACCTGGTAGTCAGGTCTTGATGGTGTGGGGGAGCTGAGTTGGGTAGGTGACTGTTGTGTGAGGGGATAGCTAGTTTTTTACTCATCTTCTTTGGCGATTTCAAGAGGGGTGGGGTTTCTTGTAAGCAATTGGATTATCAAAATAAACTTCAAAAGATCGATCAAGGTTAGATATGCATCTCTACCTATAGTTATGCAATAAACATTCAAACATCAAACTAAGCTCCAATGTAAGAAAACTACTCTAAATACCGAATACACCAAGAACTAGTGATTCACATGCATTAAGTAGCAAGGGGAGGTAATATTATTAATCTAAACTAGAACATGGGAGCAAAGAACATGAGAAAACATATTGCACAAAAGACATTCGCTAACTCTAGAGATCAAAACAACACATAATAAGTAGCCATAAGGTGTTCTTCTTTCTTCATTAACTCAATGGGTTCCAACATCAATGGTAAATAAATCCATGGCTCTAAGGGAGAATTCTAAGATACTAAGAAAAATTGAGCATTGATCTCTTGAGACAACTAAAAATGAAAAAATATCTTTTATTACTTGCTAGACTACAAAATCATCAATTTCGTCGACTCTTGTTATGGGGTCAGACTTCTTATTTATACAAAAAGTTTGGCCTAAAACTAACATAATCTAACTGTACACTTAACAAATATAATACATTATCTTGTGGCAGGTACTACCTACACCACTTACAAACACCTTGAAAAGTGCAGAGGTCTGAAAAAATAGAGGAAGAAGACAAGAAGAGAAAATTGGAAGAATCAGCATAGAGAAGAGTGCCAGGGTATTTATAGAAGAAATCTGATTGTCCCAATATGCGAGGCTACATGCCTCATTAATGCCGATTGTAGCTCACTATCATCGATGCACATTAGGAAGGTAATGTTGGAGCAGAACCTTGGGATAATCAACTGTAAGAGCCATCCCTTTGTCTAACATGCCTTATCAGGATCACGTACCTGCTGACCCCTTATTAACTACTTGACAATGATAAGTCAGCTTTGGGGAACCTAGATTCAGATCACTGTGAAAGAATACAAAAATTCAGACTCAAAATTCTGGAGTCTGGGAACTTCCTCTCAAAGAATAAGGAATTCATAAAATTTCACTCTACTGGTAAAAATCCCTAGAGTCCAGAGAAATTTATTGTTCCTTGTTCTATTTGAAGGCCTCCAAAATCTGGCAAATTCTATCCTCATCTATGTCCTTGATGCAATCCCATCGGTCGTTGATGACCCTGAATTGTTCATCAATATCTTTGACCCCTTCCCAGAATTTTTCAGCCATTTTTACTGCATCATGATCATGGAGCATCATCTTAGATAATCTGGACATTTTCCCTCCAAAATCTCTAGCGGACTGGTACTGGGAATCCATCATCTCATTGAATTTGCTTAGTACAAAATCTTCTAGGGCACGATTCCTGGTATTGAAGGGAATGACTTGTGAAACCCTTGTTACAAATGCTGTGTATAAATCTAAAGAATTTTGGACTCCCAGAATCCTATTCTTTAGGGCCGCTACCAGTTGCTTGCTCACCTCAATCTGGAGGCTAATTCTGGAGTGCTGGGCTTGGAGGAATCCAAAGGGTTCTTCTCCCAAAATTCTCATCTCTATAATGGAATCCTCCTCAAAGTTCATTATCTCTTATAATTCATACCTCCACTCCTCATACTTTTCTATATCCTTTTCCCATAAGACAACAACGTCATTCACCTGGTCCACAAGGTTGCTAACCTGATAAAGGTCTAGGAGTGTCACTGCCTTATGGATTTGATTTTCTCAGTGATCCACCCATCTATAGCTTATGCCTTCTTTTTAACGTCCCTTAGAACATCCATGTCACCCTGTGGGAGCGGTGCTCCAGAGGTGGAGGATTTTGGATGAATCTCAACCAGTGACTATGTCAGCTCTGTAAGAAACCTGAGGATATTGTCATTCTTTTCTCTTTACTCCTTCATCTTCTACACCTGCTTGTCATACTGGGCATCAACTGCCTAGGTAGCTTCCTTCAATAGGTCCACTATGCCCTGTTTGTCTCTCCTCCCTAGTGGAACCTCTATGATTGTATAATCTTCGGCCCTTACTGCTGTCGTGTCTATATCTGGGGGAGGCACCGCAACTATTGCAACTGTACTTCCTCACAAACCAGTCCAGAGGGTATGGATGGTCTGGGACTTAGGATTCTTAGCCTCTTGATTTTGGGCCATCTTTTTGGCCAAGGAGAGGGGAGCACTTGCTGCCACTGGGGCCTTTCTCTTTCTGGATTCCACTAGCCACTGTGGCAGCTGAGTTGGTCTTGCTGCTAAGGCCTAGGCATTGGGGCCTTCTTTGGGGTCTTGTGGTGTTTCCACATTGTCCATAGTCATATCAGACTCTTTGTCTTGTTCCCCGGGGTTTCTCATATCTTCCACCTTGGTGGCATCTACATTTGCATCACTGATATTTTCCCCATCTATTCCAGCATCTGTAGTCTCAGTATCCACATTTCCAAGGTTATCCCCCTCATCTTATTGCTATTTCTCTTCTTCAGCGCCATCCACCAGGACATTCTTCTCCAAGGGCACATCTTTTGGAGAGGTTGGAGGTGTCTGGCCAAGATCTGACTATTGGGCCGTAGAGACCACCTCGCCGAATGTCGCACTCCAGGGACTTTGATCACCTAGAGTAACTAGAGGAACTTGGAGCATGACAAATGGGGATACAGTTGCTCCCAAAGGTTTGGGTTCCCCAACCATTGTTGGCTACTCATCTTATGCCTGCCTTAGTTTTGTCTCTGTCCCCTGGACTGGTGTTTCTTCTACATCTTATGGATTATTGTGCTTCTTGTTCCTACTCTTTTTCTTTCTCCCGAACCTCTTTTTCCCAAGCCACTTCTTCTTGTGCATCTATCACCTCTAGTGCCTTCACCATATCAGCTTGTAAGTTCTCTAGATCTTCTGTCTGGGAGAGATTGTTTAAATCATCTTGGGGAGGAGAGACTGTTGGGGGATCCTTTGGTTCAGGAGAAGAGGGGATGAGTTCCACCCGGGGAACATTAGGTATCCCATGAGTTGCATCTATGCTCGGGGGATGATCCACCCTTTTCTTCTTCCTTCTTATCTGTAACGAGCCCCTAACATCTAGAATAGCTATAAATTCATCCTTGACCTCTGTCTACCGGCTCATGAGTGCTACCAATGAAGGGGATCCTGCCGGGAGGCTAGATCCCACTGGGGTAACTTGCTCCAAAATGGGGAGAAAATCTGGGGGTGGAACTTGGGCCAGGGTGCTCTCTTTTTCTTTCCCCTTATTTTACTTGGCCCTACATCTTTGGACGCCAAAGTAGACCCCCGCAAAATTGGACCCCTATGGGTGCTCTTCTTGCACACGTGTGCAAATTAATCATGACTATTCTGTATGACACCTTGGCTGACATCCTCAATTGTCAAAATATCTGGGGTGTCACAATCCACTAGAGGGAGATCCATCTTATTGATCCCCTATGTCTTGTATGTTGGGTCCTCTAGAGGCCCACTGTCTGAAAAATCTTTTGGAAAGGTCTGAAGGTCAAGGCACTTCATCATCCCCTTGGACATCCTTGAGTGCTCCCGAGTCTGAATGTCAAAATCATCCTAGAAATCTGCCCAAAAATCCTCAATGTGAGGTTCATGTGGTGTGGACGCCTAGGGTAGTGCTGTTATGATAATAAGCAGAAAAATGCAAATATAAACATGGAAGAGAACATAAATGACATAGAGATTTAATGTGGTTCACCCAATCCCTGGGCTACGTCCACCAACAACAAGTCCAATATCTTTATTATTATCTAGTGATTACAATCTGAAACCTGCAACTCAATACCATCACAGGAAGCTACGAAAATCCCTCATACATTGAAATCTCAAAACCCTAAGCCCTTTTCACAAGAATATTTGACCTAACCTAATTAGAGCAAAAAATACTCTAACAAATAGAAAATCAAGGGTCTGCCCCTTGACCCTTCCTGGGGTGCTACCCCAGGACCCCGCAAGGGGCTTTGCCCCTTAACCCCGCCTGGGGCGCTACCCCAGGACCCCGCAAGGGGCTCAAATAGATATGTCTGGGGGGAACCGTGCTGAAAGAAACTAAGTCTGATTAGGCTCCACATACATAACAAGTGCCACACTTATCTTGCTGACTGGATCAAAATTGTTTCTTGTGAGGTGGAATTTTACCAGTCCCAAACTCTTCAACTCATTATTGGCTTCCTTGGCCACTGCAAGACTGCAAGAATAGTTCTTGCAAGTGATTGGGAACAAAATAGAGGTAACCTTCTTTAATGCAAAGAATGCGTGAAGTTCCAGGATTTGCCTGTAGAACTCCAAAAGAATAATCCTATCCCACAATGCTTGGGGAGTAGATAGGGTTTGTCGGAGAACCTTGTCACCCAAATGTAAAAGTGTTACTGAAACTAAATAAAATAATTACTGTAAGAAATCACCAAGGTTATTTCTTCCTTGGAAAGCTGGTACCCAGAATCCTGAGTAAGTATCAAAATGTTGTGGTAAATGAATGTGTCATTTACTCGACAAAAACTGGGGAAGCTGGCTTCCCATTGGATCTCAAGATAATGTTCCCATGAGGAATTTTGGCTGGGCCCATTCCCAAGAACACCCATTATCTGCAAACCCTAGAGAGTGTGTCTCTATTGTGCTAGTGCCCATAATACATACAAAGTCATGTGGAACTTTGATGTCTAGCTGACATTATTCAGTTGGAAGTCCACATGGTTGGTGATAATAGTCACCCAGTTGAAGGTCTATCAATGAGTGGTGATGCAATATAGGAAATTATACATCCATGCTAAAAATTCCCTAGAATGGGGTCCCCGAAGAGCCTACACAAAAATATGATCCCCACCTGTACACATTCCTTGAAATCTCCGTGGGGGATCTCCAACTTCATTTTCTTGTAGTCCCTCCTCGGGGACTTCAACCAGTAAGAATTGAGATGCTGCTGGGAAAGATGGGGAACCTTCTCAAACTCCTTTAATGATACAAACTGGGAGATAATAGTAGCATTTGTGAACTGAGGGATCCCCAGTCCCGAAGCAAAGGTGGCAGCATCAAGAGTAACAATGGTCATTGGGTAGTTCAATGGTAGGGAAGCAATAAGAAAAACAACCTGGGTGGGTATGTTGTAGTGCTTTTTTAGGTGGATAATCAGCTCCAATGCCTGCATCAAGCAGGGGAAACAAGTGGCTTTGATAATGTGAGAGGCAGCCACGTTCTTTTCCATATCATCCCTAATAGATCATTGTTTATACATTGTCCGAACAAGGCCCTGTAGTTCTGCCCATGGTCCAAATTTTGTGCCGATGATATCTTGAAGTTTGGAATCCACTTTGGATCCCACAAGGACACCATCCCTTGGGTATTTGGATGTCAATGGGAGCTTGGCCAGCATTTTCTCTTCCTTCGTCTTAGTGGCTACCCAAGTGGAGGTAGTCAGAAGTCCTAGACTTCTAGGAGGAGTTGTTACTTCAGAAATTGTTTATTGGATAATCTGCAACCTACAAGAATAGACAACCATTAATACATGTGATAAAATATAAAGCAATTTTATAGACTCAAGAGAGTTCACCACCATTTTGCACCTATTTTCAAAAGATGTTATCCTGCATCAAATCCCAGAAATATAATAATTAACAACTTACTAAGGATTTGGTCGACACATGTGTGTTCTAGGGATTTTGGTTTATGTGACAAAATGGGATGAAGGCCCAAGGAATTTTTAGCGCCTGGAGTCCTGAGAAAATAGTCGTTATCAAAGTGACCGGGCAGTGAGTCGTACAGGGCTGATGTGGGTTATCACATGGTCACACAATAAATGACCTAATGGCATTAGTGGTGACAAATGTCTAGACGTGAATGAATTGTATGCTAGATGGAATGGTTTTGAATGCTCACACATGGGGGAATTTAATCCCACCATCAATGATGAAGTGACAAAGGAGAGAGAAAACCACCATGGCTCAAAGAGGTGAGGTACCGAGTTTGAACCAGGTGAACACCAGGTGTGCGAGCTCAAAACTTGGGGTATAAAAACATGAAGAGTGCGATGATCTTGCCATAGGAAGGGTTGGACATGACAATGTGAAAACCAATATACAGACCCAATTTAAATGATAAGCTAAAGAATGGAAAAATTTATAGGAAATGACCCTATCCTATAAACTATTTACAATTTACAGAGAAGTTACGATAATTTACACAAAATTTACAACTACTTACATAATCTATAGGAATTTACACTATTTATAGGAAAGAAAACAATGCAAGGAATGCAGCCAACCTTCTTGCGGAGCCATCCCACTAAGAGGAGGTGATGAAAAATCAAAAGACACAACAAACAAATTGAAAACAAGACCAAAAAAGGAAAGAGCAAAGCAAAAGGAAAGAACAAAGGAAAACAAAGAGAAAACTAGAAGAGAGCCGAAGGACCTACCTTGAAACTAGGAAATGTGAGAGGAGGAGCATGAGAGGTGCTCTGTAAACTAGGAAGCCTCATGGACCATGAACACTGAAATATTTGCAGGAAAGCCAAAAGTGCACACAAGATTGAACGCCAACTTTACTACAAAGCATTGTTAAACCTTCCAAATCAAATCACACTTAACACAAATTATCTATAATCGCTCTTAATCACTCTTAGTAATCTTGTTCACGGTAAATGTGAAAATGACAAGTGAAACTTTATTTATACCCCTAGGGTAAAAAGTTACTGCTTCCTTCAACAAGCTCCAGGAAAAAGGTAAACCTCCAAACTCCAGGCCTGGGGATCCCATGCAACCACACCCTCTAAAAAAATAGGTAGTTGTGATAGAGAATCCTGGAGTCTGGAATTCGGCTGGCACAAAGAAACAAAAACACTCTGGGACTGGGCACCGAAGGAAGAGAAACCAAAAAGAAAAGAAAAAAATGACCCCGCAGAAGGAAAGGCCAGACAGAAACAAAAGAAAAAAGGAACAAGGCAAAAGCGAAAAGGGGGACCCAACATTTTGCCAACAAAATGTAGGGATAGGTATACAAGGCATAATAGTAGCTTCAAGAGGTTATCCTAGAGGACTGAATGTTCTTTTAAGACTAGCTGCCCAAGGTTCTTTTTCCTTGTTGGACTCATGATTGTTTTTAAAGGTAGATGTAGTGTTAGGAGTCTTAGAAACTTGAATATTACTTGAGAGATTAAAAAGTGGCTGCTTTGGTTTGATATGAGATGATTATACAACTCCATCATTCACTACATTTTTGTTCTTGTTCCAAAACTTGGACTTATCATTGTTATTGTGATTGGGATTAGAATTATTGGAGATTTTTTTCTCTTTGTAAATCTTGATTTCTCCCTTTCTTACAAAAAAAATTTCTAGACTTTTATACCACTGTTCACCATTTCATCAAAGGTTGTGAAATGTTGTAACAAGTGCAAAATTCATCTCCAAAATCAGATTATCTAAGAAGATATCCATTTTCTCATTTTCATGAATCTTTCTAGGATATCTTATGAATATTCTTCTCCACCTTTGAAGAAAGATGATGAAGGATTCTCCATTCTATTGTTTTGTGTTACAGAGATCTAACATAGTGATTATGTGTTTTTTGTAGGAATACTCTTGGATGAATTGTTTAATTATATCTTCAAATGATTTGATTCTTGGAGGTAACTTAGAGAACCATTCCATGGCAAAACTGCCCAAACTTCTCAGAAATAGCCTCGTTAAATATGATTAGTCGTGAATGAACTCCATGTTAAGAGTGCATGAAATTCATGCTAACATTGCAAAACTCTCTCACGTGGTCTTGAGGATAACTATCTCTGATATACTTGTCATATTTTGGAATGTCAACTTTTGATGGAAAAGGTGGAATTTACAAGTATTTTTCAAATAGAAAAGGACATATGGCTTCCAATGAATATTTTATTGAGGGTTTGTCATTTTATTTCTTCATCTCTAGGAGCTCAGATTTTATGTCATGAATTTGTTTAGTGAGAAGAGATATGAGGGTTTATTCATCTTGTGTTACGAGTCTTCAAATATCAAAATCCTTAGGAATTTTGACTCCAATAGAAGCAAGATGCATACAATATTTCTCCTTATCAAGTTTTTAGGATTATTTGCATAATCTTTTGGAAGGAATTGTCTTGTTCACACTTCTTGATATCTTCTTCTATGATTTCCTTGTTGGAACTTTCATCATGTGTATTATGAGTTCTATTATTACTATGATTTCTCCAATCGTATCCTGACATGTTGGAATTGTTTTGATAACTTGAGGAAGATTGTTGATGGTTTGAAGAGGATTTTCGATGACCTGAATATTGTTGTCGAGATACAATTTTTTGAATTGGTGATTATTCATGATTGGGAATTTCTAAAGGTTTCTATTTTAGATTAGGATCATACCTTTGATGAGAACTTTTGGTTTGAATCGGCATGAAAAATCAAATATCGTAAAGCTATGTTCAAGTAAGGTGGATTGGTTAAGATCTAATGTGATAATAGTGTAATACTTGTCCAAGATAAAAATATTGATTGAAGATTGATGATGTTTGATTCAAGATATTGTTTTGAGCTTTGATTACTTTATAGTGATGTCATAGAACCATATACAAGCATTGATTTGTTGGATAAGACAACTTGATACACCTAAGTGATGAAGAATAAATGAAAAAGCTAACCAAACATGATGAAAGTAGGCTGATAGGAGCTGATTTGAGTGATTCAAATGATACAAATGGATAGAGGAAAAAAAAAGGTATCTGACTCAATGATTGTCTCTAACAGAAACTATACAAAAATGTCCACAGTGCAGGATACAAATTTTCCCAAATGATTTTCTAGAAAACCTTTGTACGACTTAGGATTCTATACCAGATGACTGAGGATTGTGATACAGCTGAAGATAGGTATTTTTACGATGCAGGATACATGATATGATAAAATACTGGGATTCAGATGACTGAGGATTTAATACAAATGAAGGAAGGTATTCGTACAATGCAGGATATAAGATACGACTAACTATGGGGTCTCGTACGAATCTATGCAAATTTTTTAGTGTTCTTCCACTAAAAAGGATTAAAAATAGGTTTTCTAGTCTGTGTTTGAATGAATGTTTTGAATTCCATGATTAGGAACACACACACATAAGACATAAAAACATGATATCTTGTTAAAGGTTTCAACTGGTTTATCAAAAATGATGACAAGTGCAAACACACTTACCCCTAAGGAATTGACCGAGTGATCAAAACCTTTTCTCACAACTTGATATCTCTTCGGCTCACACAACATGTCACCCTCATGAGGGCACCCATGTTTTTTCCTTTTACAAGATCTATGCGCAATATAGTCAAAGGAGACTACGCAATGAGACCTCCAATATTGTATTATTCACTTTAAAATGCTCAAGGAGATACATATGGTGAGTGTCTTTAGGAGATATTCATCCCCCTCCTTCCACAAGGATTATGACATTTTCAAAGGTGAACTGGGTAGCTTCTACTCTAAGGTGTTTAGTAAGTGTATCCATTCAAAAGCATCTTATGAATGCCAATACAAGGCCTCATGGTAGTGTAAATGTTATTTAGGTCCTATAAACTGCTAAAGGAGACTAGACATAAGATAATTTTTCACTTTAAAGCTTTAGTCTCAAGAAGGTATTTGTTTATAGTGGGTTGGAAGGAGCTAGCTTTATCTATATTCCCACTTGGCTCATCCTCATAGGGTGAGTACTTTTTTACTATTGTGACATGCCCTCTACAAGGTAAAAGAAATGAAAAATTAGATGACAACTAAGAGTCTAGATTTCTGATCACCCTCAAGGAGTGAGAGCATACTCTCCTACCAAAGTTTCTTCTCCCAAGCACATCAAGATCACATCCATTTACCTAGGACTTCTTTGCAATTTATGGGTATGCATGATTTTGGGTACCTGCAACTACAACCACACACACTTCAATGAACCATTACGGGGTAATCTTATTAGAAAATGACAAAATCATAATACTAAAATGATTTAGGCTAACTGAAATTGACTCATTGCCTTCTAGTAGGCAGGAGTTTGAATCTTTCTCTCAGGTCATTGCAAGAAACAATGGATGCACCATATCCTAAATGAAGGATTTGAAATAGCTAAATGAAATGATTAATCTATATGATATGCAAATGCAAGATGGATTCCAAAGCTAATTAGATTGATTTTATAACATTAATTTGATATTCTTTTGTTCTTTTCAAAGCCCAAATTGAAAGTGCTCTAGATTATGGAGTTTTCATGCAACTAAAACCAATTAACAAATCTAAGTAATTGAAACTAATAATGCAAAATACTTGAATGCTTGAATGCTTAAAACAGTATAATAACGATAGCTAAAACTGAGATCCTTGTGAAGGAAATGAAGCTCTCTTTTATAGAAAATATCTCCAAATCGACGGTTGAGATTAGAGGAAATGAGTGGCTTAGATTCAATTTGAGGAAGCACAATCCATGCGCAAGCAAATTGATTAGTAAAAAGATTCAGTCTTTTTGGAAACTTCCAAATTGATTTTCAGTTAACAACTTTGTTTCCAAAATGATAAATAGATAAGATTAAGTTAACTGAATAGAAGACATTTATTTCCTATTCAAAAATTAGTTGATGACATCATATGCATTTTTAAAGATTTAATTGATTTTAAATGCACATTTTGTTTTTATTAATTAATTTAATTCCTTTTTTGAATTTTATTGATAATTTAGTAATTTTATTTAATTAATATATTAGAATATCAATTAAATAATTAACTTAAGGTTTATTTGCCAATATATTGTATTTTTAGGAATTATTTAATTAATCAAGTATGATGACTAATTAGGACCTAGGATTCAAGTCATATTAGCTTGAAATTGATGAATTGTCTGTTTGGTTTAGGACTTAGAATTATCAAGATTAGGGTTTCTTATATGAGACTGAGGTTAGGGGTCTAGGGTTTAGATGAACATTTTTATGTGATTACATTATGAAATAAGAAAGTCTAGGTTTCTGATTGTCTACAAGATACAAGAGCATAATCCCCTATTACTTAACAAATCACTACAAATAATCCTTCTAATTAAGCTATGTTCTTAGAAATCAACCTAATGAAAAAATGATGTTTTCTTGAAGTTGACTAGGAAACCCGTGTCACAAGTTCCATTAGTAGTTTCAATTTTGATTTGATCTTTGATATTTTTCCTGAAAAGATATGTTAGGTTGTTAAAATCATCATCACAAGTTAAAAAGCAATGTCAGAGGTTAGTGTTAGTCAAAAATCAAAAGTCAAATTAAGCTCATAAATACTCTTTGTTTTTTAAATGACTAAACACCATACGACTAAAGACAGGGTGTCGTACAACTAGCTAATGCATTTTGTATGACAAACTCCAGTACTCCAAATGACTAATAAATCCCATATGACTAATGATATCCAATCATATGACTAATGATTTCATACAAATAATAACATCATCTTGTACAACTAATGACCCCCCATACGAGTTAAGGATATTCTTCATACAAATGAAGAGACCATACAAGTTAAGGACTTATACGAGATGAGTAAGGATTCCATTGTACATGTTTTTTCATATCAGGGACCTGCAATTATCAAATTCATGAAATTTTGAGGTAAAATTTCAGAATTCTACCCTAGGATGGGCGCTAAAAATGTGTGTGAATTATTGTACCTACATATCCTACAACACAACACTTTTATAACTCATTAGATAAATTGTTAGTCCATGAAATCAATCAAAATGACATAATTGAAACTAAATTATAGCTTCCTAATTAAAAAGAGTATGATCTATATGTGTATTTTCTCTCATATTTGGTAATAGATCAGTGATAAGCCATTATGAGATGGAATATTCAATGAAAATGAACCTAATTATTCATGTTTTGATGATTTTTTATGCAATAAAGGAGGAATTAAACTAAATGATCATATAATTGAAGCAAATTTGATGAAGCTACATGTTGAATTATGATATGATTTTTTTATCTAAAATATTGTAATTAAGCTAAAATCATTGACAACAATGACAATTTGCTTAATAATTAAACTAGCATTATCTACTTGCTATGAATTCACTATATGAAGATGCCTTAGAATGAGATGATTTTATAGATTTTCCCTTGGAAGGAAGAGGTTTGAATTTTAATTCGATGGCTGAGATTAATTCATGATGGACGATGGAGATTGCAATTTGAGTGATCCATGTGATTGAAGCTCATTGGTTGAAATCAACTTGTTTGTCCTTTTGTGAGTTGAGTAGATAATATGACAATTAATTAATTCCCCTTAATTAATATCACTAACTATGGGATTTTATAGTTTGATTTAATCAATTAGGCTAGGACTATTAATTAAAGAATTAATATTTTTTTGATGTTTGATCATCGATGACGATGAATTATTGGTGAATTGTGCAATTAAACTAATCTCACTTAAATACACAATTATGATTAAAATTGATTTGACTCAAGACTCTTGATGAGCATTTGATCTCGTTATTAGTACCTAGGGAAATTTGATTGATATTTAGGACTTGATTAGCCTAGACCATTTTTAGGTGATTACAATTTTCACAAACAGTTCGTTAAACAAGACTAGATATATATTTTTGTCTAAACCATTCTAAGTGAAGGAAAATATGCTGACTGGGCTGAGGTGATAGTAACAAGACTTGATGAAGAATTATCCCAGTCTACAAAGGCATCCAATTTCTATATGTTTTTGTATTTGTTTTATGTTTTATCCATTAGAAGGAATTGGGAAGGTTTGCCCCATGAACCATGGAAAGATGATATGAATATCTATGAATATCATTCTTATTTACAGAAGAAGAGAAATCCAGGGAATTTCCAAAGAGTACAACATACATTCCTAGCCAAGCTTGTTTTTGAGCTAAGAGGAAGGGAAAATTATAGAATGTCTGAAGAGGCTATGGAATTGATTAAAATTTATGGAAATTTCTTTATTCAATTACCCACTTTCAGTTACTTGAGGGTAGGAGGTTTCAGTGGTGAACCTATGAAGCTTCCACAATATTGCTTGGATAAATATATTTTGTTAGAGATATGCAGGCAAATACTCCAAGTAGGAGTGAAGTCCAAACCCAAGAGAGGAGTAGGTTCCTTCTTCCCTATTGATATAGGGCATTATCATTTCAGATTAACACATGCTATGTCCTCCCCTAATGTCAAACTAAAGGTGATCAATCTCCCTTCTTATCAAATTCAAATCTATTTTGATAGCAATAAATTTGTGGCAAATCATTTCAAAGTAGATGCCACTTATCTACATCAGCCAGAGTTAGAATATTTTTGGGCAGACTGTATAGATGAGTTCAAGGTTTTAAAGAGGCTACATTCTAGGTTTAGATTTATCCATATTGTTACCTTGCGGCTCCCTTTTAAAATTAAAGGATTTGGTACTAATGATGAAGATGTGACAGAACCTGAATATATGGAACAGAATAATGAAGCAGTATCCAGAAAAGTAGATTGGGTAAGAGAAGAAGTAGAGGATTTGATTTCTATTTCTCATGAAGTGTTCAGAAGAATAGACAAATGGATAAAATAAATGAGCAAGAAGAAGAAGAAGCAAGAGACTCCTAATTCAGTAACCAGGAAAAGTACAAGAATTTAAAAACTCACAACTTCCTCTGCCTTTACTAATGAAAATGAGAAATTGCTTCTTGCAGGTGAATCTAAAACTGGAATAAAAGACCATCTTGAAGAAGAAAATTCAATTCTTGCACAATCCACAAGGACCACAAGAGCTAGGAGAAAAAGAAAGGATAATACAGATATGGTCCCCTGCATTGTAATTGACCTTGAAGTGAAAGGAAGTGAGTTACAGCCTCGAAAGAAACTTAAAATGGACAAAAGCCCAGTCAGTCCTTCAAAAACTCAATCAACAGGAGAAGGTCAACAAGACCTATCAATATTAAACACTCCTACAAAATATTCTACACCAAAAAGCCCAAATTGGCTAGAGTTATTAGTCAACAAGAAAATGAACATTGTTCCTATCTCAACCCCTGTTGGAGATTTGGTCAGCAAATATCTTGGAAAAACTCCATGATTCAAGAAGCCAAAGGTGGAAGCAATGGTTGATGTGGATGCTAAAATAGGTCACTGGATGGCGTAAATCTTCATGCTAAATTCTAATAACACTAGTGATGAAGTCACAGAGAAGGATTTTCATGTGGAAAAGATAGATCTGGGAATGTCCACCAAGGCCACCAACTTGAAGATTTTGAACTCAGTGAATAAAAATATCAACCATCGTGTATAGAAGGATGCAAAAGACAAGATGAGACTGAAGCAGGCTCTTTGTGAAATGGCCAAATACATTCAACAACTTCACAATCTTGTGCCTCAACCACTATTGATATTCCCATTTGACCTGGATGTCAAGTCTCCAAAGAATCATAAATTCCTAGATCAAGTTCACAAGGACAGGTCCATATCAAAGGCCTTCTTCATCTGGATGGATAAGGTAACCAAATAAATTACCAAATTTGCTTGTGATTTTGATAGCTTGATGGAAAAATCTGAACAGTTATTAAAGATAGTTGAAGGAGATGTGGATCTATGGAGAAAGGAAAAAGATAAATTGGAGATTGAAGTACACAACATGGAAGATGTTTATACTTACGGTATATACAAGTTTCTCTCTGAAAAAGCAGTGCCAAGGATCTATGAGAATTCACTGTTTATTGTTAAGATGAATATGGAATGGGAAGGTGCACTGCATGAACAAGCCATCAAGGAATCATCCCAGATAATTGAAAACCAGATCAGTACAAGGGAGATCATGCATGCACAAAATGAATGTACATGAAAAAATTATTTGACAGCAAAATGATGCTAATAGTGAAATGACCAAAATACTTGCTTGTTTCAATCAAAAGGTAGAAAAACTTAAAGCTGCTAAAGAAATTGGGATGAAAGATCATTCAATTTTAGCTCGTGTAGAGTCAGCAGTGGTCTATGGTTATGAAAAAATGAAAATCTTTGAAGACAAGTCCTAGTAGATGGAGAATTTCAAGAATGTTTGGCTGCGGAGGTTTGAGGCAGTTGGAAAACTGAATCAAGAACTGAGGAAGAGCTTCTCTGCAACATTTGAGGAGTGGAAAATAGAAAAAGACGTCACCAAAGCACATGATGGAGCTAGAATTGGCCTATGGGCCAATTAGTTTTCTGGATAGTTTTTCTATTTTTTTTATTTCCTAAGGTTTTTTCTATATTTAGGGCAATTAGTTATTGAAAACTGAATCAAGCCCTCCGTGGCTATATATGCTATTTTTGATGACCAAGTGAGGGTCGATTCTCTGGAGAGAAAACTTTGAAATATTATCTATTTTACTTAAGTTATTTTTGTGGTGGTTAAACTGTGTATTCTGAATATATGAATATATTATCAGTTGGTTATAGAAGTAGATCTTGGTATTTTCTTTGATCAGTTGGTCTATTGGAGTGTATGATTTTTATTTTAGTCGGAATTAGATGAGTATATTACCATAATTTGCAAGTATATCTCAAAAATAGTCAGTAACCTTTTTCAAAGATTTGATATCTTTATAAATTGGCCATTCTTAATTTATTTTTCTATTTAATATTCAAATCAGTTGGCTCAGATATCTTAAAGATCTTAAAACCTCAAAATAGTTAGCCATTTATCTATGATGAATGTGAATTGCAGCCTTTCATACTTTCTAGTCAAAAGTGTATCTTGAAAAAAATTCTTTCTTAATAAAAGGTTATTACTGATTGATCACTATATAAGATAGCTTTTCCTTTAAAATAGAGAGTGTGGTTGTGATTAAATCACTCAATTGTTAGTGCATTTTTCCTTCTACATTCAGGGTATAAGAGTCTTTACTTGTTATTTTTCAAAGGGAAAATTTTGTTCATTAACAAGTTGTAACTTGGCTAGGTCAAATTCCAGATTGTTTTTCTCCACCTTGTATGCTAAGTCTATAGCATGTTAGTAACTCCGTTCAGCCTCATGCCTCTTTCGTCCCACTCAAAAAGAGTTAACTCAGCTAGCTTATCTTTCATTAGCATTTTGGTAGCTTTAGCTTTGTCGAGCATGGGATACCATGTTACTTGGTGTATCATTGTCTTTGTGATCTTTATAGGCCATTCCAACCATAGCTCCATGTCATGAATGTGGCTAAGAACAAATCTAATCCATATGATTTGGAAATTATTTGGCATGTGCAGGATGTGGGTTAAACCTTTAACCTCTAGATGCTTGTGCTCGAGCTTCAGATTCCTACGTACGCATAATTTCTCATATGCTGAATTCATCTCAATTGTTCCAAGCTCCTAGATATTGCAACGATAGAAGCTTTGAATGTCATTCACCAGTAATACCCTTGGAGGAATTAGGGAATGAGCTCCCAATTGATCTATTTCTTCTGCAACTTCTAGATGAAGCTTAAACTCTAGAGGGTTACATACAACATTTCTTACCAACATTTCTGATCTTTTCTTAACCTTGCTGCTATATGTTGATTCCATATCACTCAGAGAATTTGATCAAACTTCATTTTCAAACACGAGTTCACTCTGAATTGCTAAGGGCTTTGAATTGCTTTGCAAATTGAAATCTTTGTAAACAATAACCTTTCCAATTCATCATTTATAATAGTTATTACTGTTAGAATATTGCATTAAATTCTCTGTACATAGTAGCTAGCATAGCTCGGGTAGTTCTCCCAGGCTTCCTCAAAAGCTCAGAGAAAATTGAATTCCCAATTCTTATACAACCTGACTCATCTCGGTTAAGCTAGAGTAACTCAGGTGCAACTGAGATCCTAACTTGGTTAGCACCATAATATGTCCTAATGCATCAATATGCAGATTTGGAATTGCTAGCATATTTGGAACTAATGTATGATGGTTTGAATACATAGTTCCAGTGATTTCCTTGTATCTTTATTCTGTGATGGTAGATCCACCCGACTCACTATCTTTGGTGTCATTAGATCCTTCATTGTTTTGATCTAAACCTTCAGAGGATTTCCTTACCCATTGCTTAGTCATCTGAGTCCTAAGTTCTGAGACCTTTGCTTTGCCTTTCTCAAAACCAGTATCCACTTTTTCTCTGTTCATACAATTTCTGCTTAGATGGCCGAGTTGTTTACACACATAACATCTCTTGGTAGGATTTCCTTTTTGGAGGTGAGGCTTTATACAATTTTCACCAATGTGTCCATATTCTCCATAGTGACAACATCTGTACCATGTGTTGTAATCCCAACCAAAAACTTCTTTGGCCAATTTTTCAGCAGGGTTCCATTTCTTAGTTCTGCACTCAGAAGATCTATGACCTTGTTCATTACACTTGAAGCATTTTCCTTCAAACTTAGATTTCTCAGTGCATTCACTTGCTCTATGTCCATGTTTTTTGTAGCTATAGCATTTACCATTAAACTTTGATTTTTTATTTCTCCAACATTTATTTGATGTATGCCCTAACTTTCCACAGTGGTTACAAGTAGGTTTCATGTTCTTTTGGGATCCTTGCTTTGAGGATTCACCTTGTTCAGTATAACCTAGTCTAGTCTATCCATGATGTCTGACTTATGCTGACTGATATGTACTACCTTGTGAATTCACCTTATCATTGGTTTTCATTTCAGTGTTGAGATCATTCTACGGTCTTTCATTTTCTTTTCTAAGGTTGACAACTTGATTTGCATTATTGATTTGATTTTCCAAATCTACTTGTTGGAGTGACAAGTGATGGATTTCATTTTATTTTTCTTCTAAACTTGTACTCAGCAATCTTTTGTCTTCTTGTGCCAAATTTCTATCATCTTCTTCTTGATTCTTTTTTTCTATGACTTCACATAATTTCACTGAATGAACTTCTGGTTCTCTTTTCAACTTTCTGACTTCTTCATGTAAATTGAGATTCTTTGCAAGCAAGTCTTCAATGGCTACATCAACTTCTTCAAAACTTCTATATTTGCTAAAATCTTTAATTCTTTCTTCTATGTAATTATTGTCATTCATTTTTACTGCTAAGACTTTTCTTCTTTTTAGGGAAAGAGAGAGCTGCTCCTTGAGTTTCTTGATCTGATCCATGGCCATTTGTAGATCTATCTTTTCATTCTCAGTGGCTTTCTCTAGTCTATATACTTCCATTGTCTCTAATCTATGCTCAAGTTGTTAAACTTCTGTAGAGAGAACCTTTAGCTCTGATACCAATTGTTGGAAATATATTACATGCAAGGTGACTGAGAGGGGGGGTGAATCAGGAACCAATAAAACTTAATCTTCTTTATTCACAATTAGATTATCTAATCTGATTTACATGCATAGAACTGATATGAAAGAATCATACATAACACATAACATGGTATTTGGTTACCCAAAAACCTTCCAAATAGAAAGTAAAACTTGGCTGGGGATGGTACCCACAAGATTTAGTACTGCAGTATAAATTTAGCTTGTTAAAGCTTACATTGACCACTTATGATGGCCTACCCTGTTAAGAGCAATAAGGACTATTAAGTCCACCTTGTTAAAGGATTTGATACAATATAAAAAGTAATGCAACTCTATTAAGAGATTTACAAAGGATTGTTAGGTCCACCTTGTTAAAGGATTTATTTGATCCACCTATTAGAATGAACCAGTAGATGATTTGCTTTGGCAACTCTGATTTGCTGAATGAGATCCTTTTGAATATAACTGATCACCTGACTGTGATAGATGAGTCTCTATTGTACTTTTATTCTTCTGTAATCTTCTAATCAATATGCCATATTATAATCACATATATAATCATACATCTATATTTTCTGTACAATTTGGATAAACAAAGTTTCTTACATATATATCTTATCCAAAAACAAGTAACTTTATAAGTCGGCTTCCATTAGACATAATGATATTAAACAATATATGAAAAGTCAGCCCAATACTGTCACTCAGGTCTAGAAGTCTACTCAGGTGACAAATTGATACTTGGGAAATGTCGATCACTTAGGTCTCACTGATCACTCAGGCGATGCTGAATGACTCCAGCAATACTGATCACTCAGGTCACACTGGTCACTTGAG
The DNA here is from genome assembly GCA_018584345.1 of Thuja plicata. NCBI lineage: Eukaryota > Viridiplantae > Streptophyta > Pinopsida > Cupressales > Cupressaceae > Thuja > Thuja plicata. The sequence goes on along the minus strand of MU226375.1, from coordinate 664,981 downwards.
CAATACTGATTACTCAAGTCACATTGATCACTCAAGAAATACTAAATGAATAAGTGTTTTGACACTAATTAACAACATGCCTTACCACAAGGTCTACAAACCTATCTTGGATTTTGGAGATTTACTTTCATTTTCATTTTTTGGCCCAATCTCGGTTGATGCAAAAACTTGCAATGTTGCGCAATTGAAAGATGAAACATTACATACCTTTCAAACTACTCATCCTAGCATCAAACCATCTCCTCCAACAACTTTGGTATGTTGGGTGAATGCTAGGAATGACCTTGTTTCACTCACCAAGTGGCTCAAACGTTGGTGACCACTCTGGAGCCAAGTGTCCCTAAAGGTGCACTCAGCAATAAAATCAGCAATCTTCAGGAGCCAGTTTCTCAGAGGTCATAAGGGGTATCATTAAATTATCAGGTGCTATGGAACTGTGTCACCAAGGCCTGCAATAACCTATCTCAGATTTTGGATATTCACTTTCATTTTAATTTTCTGACCCAATCTCGGTTGATGCAAAAAATTGAAATATTACATAGCTGAAAGCTGAAACATTGCATATATTTCAAACTACTTGTCCTAGCATAAAACTGTCTCTGCCAATAGCTCTGGTATACTAGATTAATTCTAAGAATTACCCATTTTCTCTCACTAAGTGGATCAAACATTTTCGACCACTCTATAGCCAAGTGTCCCTGAAGGTGCACTTAGCAACAAAATTGGTGATCTTTAGGTGTCATTTTCTCAGATCTTGTGAGGGGTATTGACAAACCGTCAGGTGCTATAGGACCATGTCATAGAGGCATGCAATAACCTATCTCATATTTTGGATATTCACTTTCATTTTAATTTTTTAACCCAATCTCGGTTGATGCAAAAATTTGCAATGTTGCGGAGTTGTAAGCTAAAACATTGCATATCTTTCAAACCTCTCATCCTGGCATAAAACCATCTCATCCAATAGCTCTATTATACTAGTTGAATGCAAGGAATGATCATTTTTTTCTCACCAATTGGACCAAACATTTCTGACCACTCTGGAACAAAGTGTCCCTGAAGGTGCACTCAACAAAAAAATTAGTGATCTTCGGGCGTCTGTTTCTCAAAACTCATGAGGGGTATCAACAAACCGTCAAGTTTTATGGAACCATGTTATGGAGGCCTACGATAAACTATCTTTTATTTTAGAGATTCACTTTTGTTTTCATTTTTTGACCCAATCTCAGTTGATGCAAAAAATTGCAATGTTGCAAAGTTGAAAGCTGAAACATTACATATATTTCAAACCGCTTGTCTTGGCATCAAACCATCTTTCCCAATAGCTCTGGTATGCTATTTTAATTATAGAAATTTCCTTGATTCTCTCACCAACTATCTTGAACATTGTTGACTACTCTGGAGCCAAGTTTCCCTAAAGGTGCACTCACCAACAAAATTAATAATCTTCAGGAGTTAGTTTCTCAGAGGTCGTGAGGGGTATTGAGGATCCATCAGGTGCAATAGGACCATGTCATAGAGGCCTAAGATAAAATATTTCAGATTTTGGAGAATCACTTTCATTTTTCATTTTTCAACCTAATCTCGGTTGATGCAAAAACTTGCAATGTTGCATAGTTGAAAGATGAAACATTGCATATCTTTCAAACCACTTGTGCTTGAATCAAACCATCTCTGCCAACGTCTTTGATATGCTAGGTGAATTCTAGGAATGACCCCATTTTTCTCACCAAGTGGTTCAAACATTTTTGACCACTCCGTAGCCAAGTGTCCTTGAAGGTGCACTCAGCAACAAAATTAGCTATCTTAAGGGGTCATTTTTTCAGAGCTCATGAGGGGTAAAAAAAAAAATTTAGGTGTTATGGGGCCATGTCATGAAGGCCTATGATAACCTATTTCATATTTTTTATATTCACTTTCATTTTCATTTTATGACCCAATCTCAGTTAATGCAAAAACTTGCAATGTTGTGCACTTGAAAGCTGAAAAATTGCATATCTTTCAAATCGCTCATCCTGGCATCAAATCTTCTCTGCCAATAGCTTTGGTATGCCCAATGAATGCTAAGAATGACCACTTTTTTCTCACCAATTGGCTCAAATGTTTTCGACCACTCTGGAGCCAAGTGTCCCTGAACATGCACTCAACAACAACATAGGAGCTCTTTAAGAATTAGTTTCTCAGACCTCGTGAAGGGTATTGAAAAACCACTAGGTGCTACAGAACCATGTCATAGAATCCTATGATAACCTATCTCAAATTTTGGAAATTAACTTCCATTTTTATTTGCCAACCCAATCTTGATTGATGCAAAAACTTGCAAGATTGCGTAGTTTAAAGCTGAAAGATTGCATCATCAAAATGCTCATCCTACCATCAAACCAACTCCACCAATAGATCTAGTATGCTTGGTGAATGCTATGAATGACCCCTTTTCACTCACCAAGTGGCTCGAATGTTGCTGACCACTCTAGAGCCAAGTGTCCTTGAAGGTGCACTCAACAACAAAATTGGTGATCTTTAGGCATCATTTTATTGATGTTTGTGAGGGGTATTAAGGAACCATTAGGTGCTATGGGACCATGTTATGGAGGCCTATGATAACCTATCTCATATTTTTGAGATTCACTTTCATTTTCATTTGCTAACCCAATCTCAATTTACCCAAAAACTTGCAATGTTGCGTAGTTGAAAGCTGAAACATTGCATATATTTCAAACCGCTCATTCTGGCATCAAGCCATCTTTGCCAACAGCTCTGGTATGTCAGGTGAATGCTAGGAATGATGCCATTTTTCTCACCAAGCGGCTCGAATGTTGCTAACCACTCTGGAGCCAAGTGTCCCTGAAGGTGCACTCAACAACAAAATTTATAATCTTCATGCGTTAGTTTCTCAGAGCTCATGAGGGGTATCAACAAACTGTTAGGTGCTATGGGAATGTGTCATGGAGGTCTATGATAACCTATCTCAGATTTTTGAGATTCACTTTTGTTTTTATTTTGCGACCCAATCTTGGTTGATGCAAAAACTTGCAATGTTCCACAGTTGAAAGATGAAACATTGCATATAATTCAAACCGCTTGTTCTGGCATTAAATCGTCACTGCCAATAACTCTGGTATTCCAGTTGAATGCTAGGAAAGAACCCATTTTTCTCACTAGGTTGCTCAAACATTTCTGACCACTCTAGAGGAAAGTATCCTTAAAGGTGCACCCAGCAACAAAATTGACGATCTTCAGGAGTCAGTTTCTCAGAGCTCATCAGAATTTTACCATAACCCAATGAATGAAGGATGATTCAATAGCTTTCACCAAAAACATCAAGGAGCTCAAGATCAACACAAAGACAATATTTTTTGAAAGGGGAAAACTAAGAAAAAACCCTTGTGCTTATAATATGATTGAGGCAAGAAGTCAAGAAAGAGAGAGAGCTTGAGAAAGAAGCTCATTACAACATTGTGAGAGAAAGAATGAGAATGAGAGAAGAAGAGAGAATAAATCCCATAAGAACCAACTTTAGAACTAATTTAAGAAGTGTGTGAGAACCATCTCTTAAGTAGAGATGAGTGAAGGAGTTTTCATGTAACTCCCATACTCTATGAGTGTCACATTCACATTAGGTGTGTACCATGAGTAGGAATCCTCTTAAGAAGGAATAATCTAATTTTCTTATTAAATGAATTACAAATATGTGACATGTCCTTGGTTTATCCTTTAATATAAAATACCAAGGAAAGATTATTTTCTAACATCCCCCTTTAATCTTTAATTGGGGAGATGAGATCAATGGATATCAAACCCAAATGTTGATAATATAAAGGTGTAGTTTCTTGTTGAGGGGGGCCCAAATCTTCAAGTGACCATTGAGATTCTTGATATGCATTTGTATATTTGGTATATTCATTTCTACTAGAAAATAAAGGTGGATCTTGATCAACACCCGAGCCTCCAATATGGCAATAACCACTAGTAGAGATCCCATCATTGGGATCTCCTAGTACTGAATCAGTAAGACTTTGGAGAGTAAAATCATATTGTGAATCATTAGTCATAGAATCAGAAATGCAATCTTTAGATGCATAAAACAAATATGTAATATATTCATCATAATATGAAGAATCAAAAGGAGTAGAGCTAGTATAAGCATAACCATTATTATCATTATCCTTCACAACAATCATAGGATTAGTACTAACATCATGAATTTCATCAAGTGACAAATAAATATATCTTTACTAGGATAGTCAAAAGAAGGCAAAGTTACATAAAGAAAGGTAGAGATAATTTTCTCTTCTTGTCCTAAAATATCATCAAAATGAGAGCAAGAATCATGAAACTACATTGCATCATGAGGAGAGAATATAGAATCACTTTGAATTAAATTAGTTTTATGTAGGAAGATAGTAATCAAGAGGGTTATTCCAGGAATAGCCATCATCATATATCCCAAATAGTATTATCATCATAGTGAGAAGTAGACATCCCATAACAAATAGTAAAATCATGACGAGTGTTATTATTATGAGATTTTTTATTATTAGGAGTAGATGATTTCTCATTTTTTGAGTTTCTTAAAACAATTATTGATCACATAACCAACTTTCCCACAATAATCACAATGGGACCGATTATTATTATTATTATGATAACCATTATTATGATTATGATTATTATAACTTGATCTATTATTATGTGATCTAGACATGAAAGCATGTTCATTAGTTTTAAGTGTGCCAAATTGAATTAACTTAGCCTCTTCTTGATGTAAAATTTTTTGAAAGATAGCATAAGTTAATTGAGATGCTAACAAAGGAAGAGCTAATTGAAAATGAATATTAGTGATAAATTGCTGAAATTGTCTAGGAAGACATTTTTTAAAATGATATGAATAAACCGAATCTCATATAAAGTTACTCCTAAACCATTTAATTGACTTCAAAATGAATCAAACTTAAGTAAAAATTCATCCATGGTTTTTAAATCTGTATACCTGAGATCCTCTAATTGATCTTGGAGTTGAATCTTTTGAGATTCATTTACACTATCGAAAGTGTTTTTCAAAATCATACATGTTGCATGTGCTTCAATACAATGGAAAATTAATACATATAAATTGGGATGTAATTAAACTCCTATAAGGCCTAAATCCTCATCATTTTTAGTGAGCCAAGCATCAATGTCTGCCTTAGAAGAAGTAGTAGCGAGAACAGAAGCCACACTAGTCACCACATCAAGAATATGTTTAAAGCAAAAAATAAAGGTTATATGAGTCTTCCAAGCGTGATAATTACAACTTATTAATTTAATCTCTGGAATTAATGCTAACATAATTAATTAAAATAACCCGAATTACAAGTTGTAGAATATAATAATGAAGCTAAAAAACCAGTTTAACACGAATAGTAAATAGAATATAACAAGAATTTTGAATATGAAAAAAAATTTAATTTTTTTGTTAAACAATTAAACAAATTTTTATTGCAATAAAATAAAGAATTAGCAATTGATTTATGTTTATATGGATAAAATTAAAATTAGTTTAAGATGAAATTATAAAATATTAAGTGAAAAAATTGTAACTGAGTTTAAACTTTTGTGTAATTTAATTAATAAATAAAATTTGATTTAAAGTTAAATTATTGTTAAAAAGATTGAATAAAATTGATAACCAGTAGAATCTAATGATTAAAAACTCCCAGATGGAATGTAATGATAAAAAAAAGCTGCAAGGAACTTGCAATATGTTATAAAAATGAGCTGCAACTCTAATGAAAATGGAAAACGTCAGTAACGATATAATGATAAGATGGAATAAAAATTGTAACTATAATAAAAAATGATATAATTATCTATAATAATTTGATAACCTGCAACATGCAAAAGAGGGTTGGTGTGAGTGAAGTGAAGAGAGAAATGACATCGACAAGTGTTGTGTAAGGGCTTGGTTAAGAGCTGGAAAGATAGAGAGAGGAGAAGCTAGAATGGAGAAGTCAGAGAGTAAAATGATGCAATGCAAATAGCTGAGCTGAACTTACATGAATGCGCTGGAAAAGATGAATAGGTACAAAATGAAAAAGGATAGAAAGGAGCTGCTGCATCCAAAGAAGGTGAAACACAAAGACAACAATACTAAGAATGCAATGAAAAACAAAACAAGAAACAATAATACTGAGATGAAGAAATCAGTCAACTTCCGAGGGCATAACTTTTCAATACATTGTTGGATGTTTCCACATTTTGACTATGTTTTTAAAAATGTACTTATCTAGAACTCCATTGAAGGGATTGTCAAAATTATTTATATGTTGAAAGTTATGAATGACTTACTGTGGGTCTATACAACTATCTTCAAAATGACAGTTACAAAAATGTTTAAATGGTTTGCATACAAGAAAAAATATAAAAAAAGAGATTAAAAATAGAGATATATAATCCTACAGATAAATATGCTTGAATAACCTGCAAAGTGTTAGAATATAGCTCAAATAGTCAAAATGCAAACCATTATGGTCTCCCGATAAAGGGTGTAGATAGATCTAGAAAAAAAACTATAAACTGGGTTTGGCGGTGAATCGTCCAAACCCAAAATAAATTCAAATCTAATAAACTAAAACCAAATCTAAAATTTTAAAGGAGATAAGATAGAGCTGCAATAAATGTTAGATCAACCAAGAATGAAAAACCTACAAACACTCAAAACAAGGATTAGCTAGCTCTGATACCATATTAGAAATATTAAGAAAACAAATAGAGATTAGGAAGGAAAGAATCCAAGAGAGAGTTTTCAAGAAGTAATAATTTTACCATAACCCAATGAATGAAGGACATGTTAGGAATAACAGTCCACAAGACAACTGAGAGGGGGGTGAATCAGTTGTGATATAGAATATTACATTTTAAACTTTATAAACCAAAACTGCAATGCAAATGATAACACGGTAAATGCCAACACAATAACACAATACTTATTGTCAAGAAAATCCTATTAACTTGGTAAAACCCCGGTGAGAATTAGCACCCACAAATAATATACTAAGAGTATAGTATCCTTGTTAAAATATTTATCCCCAGTAAGATCTTATTACAACATTACACTAGATAGTCCCTGTTAGCAGACAAACCATGTTAGGATTCAAGAAAAGTAGTAGGATCACTACCTAGGCACACTTCCCAAAGAAGATAAAATCCACCCTCAAGGATTCAGAATTTGAAAAAGTGTATATAGGAATATAAAATCCATTGAAATGTCTGCTAGCAACTATCTTTTCTTGGTCAGTTCCAATGAATTAATCTTATCACAAAATCTGCTCTACATCCACTAGCCAAACAAGCCTTGTAGCTTTCAATTCTCTTCCTTTTCAATCTCTTCCACTACCACATATTTCCAAAATAAAAGATCACTCATATATACCATATTACAATAATTTATTAGGCCAACTAGTTAATCTTTCCTAATACATAAATAATTAATTAGGTTGGCCAATTAGGATTTTCCAATATACAAATAATTATTTAACCCCTTGCTAAGATACACACGGTACCTATAACAAGTAAATATCAAATACAATCCATCATTTATACTCCCATATCCACAATCCATGCTCACAATTCATATTACATGCTACATGTCTGAAGTCGGCCACCAAATAGGTCTCCTTCAGAATACACACCACAGATGACATCACCAGAATGCTCACACCAATCAATCAATACCCAATGTTCCTGAATATGTCCTCTATCACTCAGTAAGCTTGCATCACCTGAAATATCTTCACCAGTAAGATATACCCAAAACATAGAGACCTGCTCTCTCAAGCATCACAGTTATAGTCCAGAAACTAGTCTTCACTAAATCAACTGTAACATCCTCAATATATAACATAAAGCCAAGTGACCCTAGGGATAAGGTCAACACACATCCTTCTTCATGTAACAAACTTTGATCATTTTGAAATATCTATGCAGTGTTCTTACACTTCTTCCAGTCAAGTAACCAGTCTATCCTCTTCCACAGAAATATACTTTGACATCAGTGCAAAACATGAATATCTATAGCATGAATAGTATCCAAATATGATATCATCTAACAATCTCCCACTTTAGCATTGATGGAAACATATGGGAAAATTCGTCAACCCAAAATCAACTCAAGAATACTTTCTCCTCTCAATACAATCTTCTCAATATCCTCAACACAAATCTCCCCAAAACAGTAGGGATTTTCACATAGATTCCTTCCCACTTTGGCAGTAATGAAAAAGGGTTCCATAACTCATCTGTAATCTTCTATAGATTTTTCAAGTCTTCATGTCCAATAGCTAGGTGCAAGATCACCCAAATGTGCTCTAGTGTTCCTTTGATCACTCCCCCAGAGGTGTAGATCCATACATCAAGTCCAGAATATGATATAGATCTGAAAGCCACTAGAATGATGCATATCTACATCAATTAATTATCACAAGGAGGGGCTCTGACCCCAAGCATTCTTTTGAGATACTCAAAATAATCTTTTGGCAAAGGTTTTGCAAATATATCTTCTAGTTGTTCCTTTGTGCTAATATATTCCAGTCTCATTTCTTTCTCTGCTACCTTCTCCCTCAAGAAATAATAATTAATAGAAATATGTTTAGTCTTTGAATACATTACAAGATTATTCAACATATTCACTGTGATGGTGTTATCACAATGGATTACCTCTATTTCTTGAAAAATTATTCCAATTTCCTTCGGCATTTGTTTCATCTAGACAACTTGTGTGCAATTTATTATAGTAGCAACATACTCTGATTCAGCAGTAGATTGAGCAATACAATTTTGCTTCTTGCTCAACCAAGATTCCAACCTTTTCCCAAGGAAAAATGCACCACCACTAGTACTCTTTCTGTCATCCACATTACCTTCCCAATCAGCATCAGTATAAGCCTATAAAATAAAATCATCTGATTTTTTATACCATAATCCATATTCTATTTTCCTTTCAAATATCTGAAAATTCTTTTTACGGTAGTAAGATGTGTCTCTTTGCGATCTTCTTGACACTTTTCCACAATACCAAATGTATTTGTAATATCTGTTCTAGTGTGAGTTGGATATTGTAGACCACCAATCATAGATCTATACTTTGTCTTAACTACACTTTGAGTCTCATCATTACTAGTCAGTTTATGTCCAGTCACCATAGGTGTTCCAATAGGTTTACAATCTTCCATTCCAAAATTCTTCAACATTTTCTTAAGATACTTGGTCTGAGATATAAAAATGCCATTATTACTCTGATTAATTTTCAAACCAAGAAAAAATTTCATTTCACCAATCATTGACCTTTCAAATTCATTTTCCATTTCCTTAGAGAACTTCTTGCTCATCTTATCATTGCCACAAAAAATGATATTATCCAAAAATTCATTATAGTCTTCAAACTTATCTCTAAGAAATACAACCCTCAACACAAAGAATGCAATCCATATCATAACATAAAGTACACTGAACCTTTCACCATAATATGATCTTTTTCTTGTAGGACCACACAAATTTGCATGCACCAGCTCCAACTTCCCTTTTGTTGAATAAGATTTGATTTTAAAATTGTTTATGGTCTGTTTCCCCATGACACACTCTCTACACATAGTGTTAGATGGCTTTACAATCTTTGGTAGATCTCTTATAGCATTAGTCATACTTTCCTTCACAATGTTAACAAAGTTAACATGACAAAATCTTCTATGTCACAGCCAAATGTCATAAACCTTCACAATAAAACAAGTAGCTTCATATGTATTTAATTCAAATACATTACCTCTAGATTTAGTACCTGAGGTGATCAAATCTCCTGATTTACTTCTGATAGAGAATTTCCCATCAATGAATCTCAATTGATTACCTTTGTCCACTAACTGTCCAATACTCAACATATTATGCTTAAGTCCATCAACAAGTAATACATTGTCAGTATTAGTCTTTACATCCAGAGAAATAGATCCAACTCCAATGATAAGTTCAGGAGTATTGTCACAAAATTGAACAACACCACCATCATATCTTTTTAATTTCACAAATTTATTTTTATCTCTAGTCAAATGATGTGAACAACCACTGTCTATAACCCATTCAAACTTCTTTTCAACATGAGATACTAAAACTTTTTCCTCATGTATAGGTTCATCATCCTTTATAGCAATAAATCTAATTTCATCATAGTCACCATCATCATCAGAAACACCCTCACTATCATAATAACATTCATTTTCTTTAGGATACTTTGATTTTTAAAAATTAGGTTTGTGTTTAGGAACCCTTGTAGGACATCTAGATGCAAAATGACCAATCTTGTTACATGAAAAAAAATTCAAAGGTAATTTGCCTTTGAATTTACCCTTACCTCTCTTCTCTCTTCTAGTGATCAATTCTACCACTTCATCTAGCTTTCTTTCATCCTCCTATATATGTTCCCATTCTTGAGCATATTTGATGCAAAGTGGGCAACTAGAAGCCTCTAAGTGACCCAAATAGGGCAATGTACCACAAAACTACTTGATTCAGAGCCAAAGTGCTTCACACTTATCAAAAGTGTGGGAAAAGGACTTGGTTAGGTTATCACAACCTAAACACCCAAAGGGAAACCTAATCACTAGGTTTTACCAATCCTACTACACTAATTACCAAGAGTGGCTTTAGGAGCACCTTGACTCAAATTCTTAACAATACCCCCAAAATGACTTGAGGGACCAGGGGTGACCTATGCTCATATGTGGGGTCTATTTAGGTCCCTAACATTTAGTTCCAATGGTTCTTTCACTCAAATACAATCCATATGACATGGTTTCTTCACAAACCCAAGACTATGCTTGTAGCCTTTTTTAGAAGGAAAATTGACCTTAATTGATATTATTACACATAAAAATCTTAACTGATTATGTATTTAGGGACCCTTTATGGCCTAAAACCTTGGAATTAATCTCTAGAACATGGAAATGAGAAAGAGACAGAATGATACACAAAATTGCTTTTGCAATTATGGCTAATTAGGCCTCCATTTACACTAGAGGTACCTTTAGGATGCATCCAAATAAAAAAAAAATGATTGGATCATGTGGAGGTGTATACAAGGGTCTCCTCCTTTGATTTAGAGCCTTTGATCAATCATGAAATGAGAGTTATGATTGCTATCCTATTTCTGGATTGGTGCATACATAAGGATATACACCTAGGGCATCATTGTAACTCCATCTCCCTTCACCTTAAAGAACCTATCTTGAAAAATCTTAAATAGCATCATATAAACAATCTTTCCACCAAGGGTCATTGAATCCTATGGTGGAAAGTGGAAATACACTTAATGTTCTTAGAAACCCTAAATTAGGGCCTACAATCCAGGCAGTGAGTTTGTAAATTCAATAACTTTCAAACAAAGATTGATCAACACATGAGACCAAAATCAAATGGAGTAATATTCACAAAAATAACCCTTGGTTTCATACTTTCATGTCCTTCTTTTCGTACCTGACCATACACAATGACTGTTTCTTGGGAATGCAATAAAAATGGTTATTTTTATTAATTTTCAAATGTCAAATTATATTATTATCTACCACACACCTGAAAGGGATTTTTTAGGCACTCCCAATGGTTACATGACAATTTTGAACCGATTTGACCATTTGGGAGTTGTTTTTCAAAAAGTTGTTAAGTTTGCTCAAAAGTTGCTTGACAACTTTTGAGCAACTTTTACATATTTTGCTATTTTGCAAATCTGATGACCAAACTTGGTCACAAGGTTATTTTTGTGATCCCTAGTGGATCCAAACATGAAAGACCTAAAAAAACACTATTCTTAGGTTTTTGGATCATTAATGACTCATAGTTAACCAAGGGCTCATAATGTGCCAATCTTGGAACTATGGCCTTACAAGGTGATCCAAAGATTAACCCAATGTCTTAACATTACTAAAGGCCTCTTAGGAACTTGAGAGAACCCCTAGGTTCCATAGGAACATTTGGTTCATTCAGGGTGCTCCTGCACCATACTCCCCATGAGATTTTAACTCAAGTTCCCACTTGAGGATAGATGGTCAACAATGGTTCCATGTTGTTGGATCTAGTCCTCTGTCATCTAGGTAGCATCTATTGGAGGGATTCCTTTCCATTTCACTAAGTACTACATGTACTTGTTCTTTCTTGTCTTCTTAAGTACTCTAGTTTCCAAAATGGTGTCTAATTCCACTTTCTTTCTTGGTGGGAGATCTATCACATAGTCTCCATCATCTTCAGCTTGTGATCCTTGCACATTGACAATGTCTGCAACACACTTGTAAGGAGTGAGGTCTGCAATATTAAAAATAGGAGAAATCAGTAAAGTAAGGGGCAAGGAAATCTCATATGCATTTTCACCGATCTTGGTGAGGATTGTGCAAGGACCAATTTTTGTCATGTGTAACTTCAAATATCTGCCTTTAGGGAGTCTCTCCTTCCTTAGGTATGCCCATACCTTATCTCCAACTTTGAAGTGAACTTCTCTTCTCTTCTTGTCTACTTGTGCATTGTATTTCATAGTTGACTATTGTAGTGACTCTTTTACTTTTGTCTACACTTTAGAGATTATTTTAGCTAACTCCTCTCCTTGTGCACTCACTCTAAAATCATATGGTAACTCTACTAAATCCAATGGACCTTTAGGATGAAGTCCATACACTATTTGAAATGGTGTCTTTCCAGTGGACCTGTTCATGGAGTCGTTGAATGCAAATTCTTCCTGAGGTAGGATCATGTCCCAACTTTGTATATACTATTTGGTTAGGCATCTCAAGAGATTACCAAGTGATTTGTTTACCACCTCTATTTGCCCATCTATTTGAGGGTGGTATGCTGAACTATAAGTCATATGTGTGCCCAACTTATGGAAGAGTGTCCTCCATAAATGACCCTGAAACTTCACATCTCTATCAGACACTATTTTTTGTGGTAGACCATGGATTATAACCACTTCCTTATAGAATAGATGTGCTATATGGGAGGCATCATTTGTGCTCTTGCAAGGAACAAAGTGTGCCATTTTACTAAATTTGTCCACTATTACAAAAACACTATCATAACCCTGCTTTGTCCTTGGCAAACCCATAACAAAATCCATTGAAATTGATTCCCATGGCCTAGAGGTAATTGGTAGGGGTTGATACAATCCTTGGTTAGTGGATACACCCTTTGCTTGCTGGCAAATAGTAAAAGATTCAACAAATTTCTTGACTTCATTCCCCATGTTTGGCCAAAAATAACTTCTTTTCGTGCTCTTATCTATTCCAAAATGTCCTCCTAAGCCACCACAATGTGTTTCTTTAATGATATTTGTTCTCATGGAAAAAGTAGGAATGCACAATTGGGCTCCTTTAAACAAGAGTCCATTCTGAATCAGAAAATCAGAAAATTCAATATGGTATTTGCCAACCATTTTAGTGCATACCTCAAAAACTTCTCCAAATTCTAGATCATCCACATATAGGTGCTTTAGGGAGTCAATCCCTACACTCTAAAGTTTAAATTCCTCAATTTATCCAATCCTCCTACTTAGGGCATCAACCATTGTGCTTGCCACTCCTTTTTTGTGTTTAATATTGAAGGTATATGTCTGCAGCTGCTCCATCCATTTGATGTGTTTGACCCCAAGCTTCTCCTAACTGTTTAGAAAACTTAAAGCATGGTTATCAATATAAACAATGAATTCTTTAGGGAGTAAATAGTGTCTCCACTTTTTCAAGGCTTTCACCATTGCATAAAGCTCTAAATCATAAGTAGAATACCTCCTTTTGGCATCATTCAATTTTTCTGAGAAAAATGCTATAGCCTTACCTTCTTGGCTCAAGACTACACCTATAGCCAAGTTTCTTGCATTTGTTTCAACTGTGAATACCTTGTTGAATTTTGGGAGTACTAGGATTGGGTATTGTGCCACCCTATTCTCAAGATATTGAAATGCATTTGCTGCTTCTTTAGTCCACTCAAATCTAGTCTTCTTTCCACCTTTTATTGTGTCCAACATAGGAGCACACACATGGCTAAAATTCTTTATAAACTTTCTATAAAAAGTTTCTAAACCATGAAAGCTTCTAACATCACCTTGGTTCTTTTGTGGAGGCCAATTGACTATCGCTGCAACCTTCTCTGGATCCATTTTGAGAGTGCCTTGGGAGATGACAAATCCTAGGAAGATGAGTTCCTTCTTTATAAACATACATTTTTCCAAGTTAATCACTAACTTGTGCTGATGGAGTCTCCTTAGAACCTGCTCGACATGATCAAGGTGTTACTCTTTGCTATGACTGTAAATCAGAATATCATCCAAATAGGCGACCAAAAACTTGCAAATAAAATCAATAAAGACTTCATGCATGAGTCTCACGAATGTACTAGGAGCATTACTCAAGCCAAATGGCATAACAAGCCACTCAAACAAACCTTCAGTTTTCTTAAACACTGTCTTCCATTCATCTCCTGGCTTAATCCTGATTTGATGATAGCTTGATTTTAAATCAATCTTAGTGAAGTAATAAGCAATGCCTAGTTGGTCCAAAAGATCTTCCATTCTTGGGATGGGAAACCTATATCTTATTGTTATTTTGTTTAGGGTCCTTCTATTAGTACATAATCTCCACTTGCCATCCTTTTTAGGGGCTAAAATAGATGGGATAGCACATGGACTGAGACTCTCTTGGATGAGTTCCTTCTCTAATAGTTCATTTACTTGTCTTTCAATCTCTGCATGCTACACTGGTGTCATCTTGTATGGAGATTTGTTGGGAAAAGAGGAGCCAGGTATTAAGTCAATTTGGTGACTAATATGTCTCAAGGGAGGGAGGGTTGTGGGCAAGTCACTAGAAGTGATAGCACTATATTTTGTGAGTAACTTCTAAATTTCATCTGGTATAGGATCATCATTATTAGATCTTACATCATCCTTAGGCTTGGATATCAAGACATAGGCTTCAGTTTCAGGATCCCTCAATACGTTTAGCATTTCTTTTTCCCCCATGGTTGTGACAGTAGGTTCCTTCTCTATTTTGGTATCAGGAAGGAGATTCATAGTGAATGTTTTTCCATCTTTAGTGATGGAGTAGGTATTTTTCCTATAATGGTGTGTGGCATCTATTATACTGCCAAGGCCTACCTAGGAGAATGTGGGAGGCATCCATCTCCACAACATCACAAAGAACTTTGTCTTTAAAGTCTTCTATTGAAAACTCTATCCATGCTTGTTGAGTCACTAGGGTTTGTTGACCCTTTGTTATCCAAGATACATGATAAGGAAAAGGATGAGGTTTCTTAGGGAGGTTTAACTTCTTTACCATTTCACAAGATACTAGATTTCTAGTTGAGCCAGAATCCATAAGTAAACTACATACCTTCCCATTGCATTTGATCTTTATCCAGAAGAGATTCTTTCTTTAAGGAGGTTCTTGTCTTTGTGGAACTTGAAGGAATTAGAGTTGTCTCATCATCAAACATGCTCCTTCCTCTGGTTCTAAGTCCCTTGCATTAGCATTATCTTCTTTCTTGTCCTCTTGAATGAGTTGAGCTCTTCTTTCACCTTGGTTATTGTTATTTCTCTTTTCAGGGCATCTTCATGCATGGTGTCCCAATTGATTGTAGTAGTAACACCTTAATGGTTCATTTCCTCTTCCATTGTTTTTCCTTCCCCTATTGAAGGGTCTTCTCCCTCTATAGTTACCCCTAAAGTTTGTATCACTATTTTATTTGTCTCCTTGGTCAGGGGTCCTGCTGCTATTACCACTATATTGCCCTCTATTCCAAGAGGTTCCTCTCCCTCTGAAGTTCTTCCACTGTCATTACTCTTTCCCTTTCCAAAATCTTGTTTTCTTTCCACTTTTCCTCTACCTTGAGTGTCATTTGATAGCACTTGTTCACTGTGGTAGGGAAGTGTAGGATAAGTTCCTCTTGAATGGATACTTTGAGACCATTCATATATCTTGCTAATTTGTCTTCCTCATCTTCTGCCACATTTATCTTCATACACAATTTTAGGAACTCCTTGGTGTATAGGCCTACATCCATATCCTTTTGTTTTAGTATTTTCTTCCTCCTATGGATTTGAAACCCATAGTCTTCAGGCACATAGGTCTCCTTGACCAATGCAATCCTTTTGTTCCATGAAGAGATCATACTCTTCCCATTCTTCACCCTCTCTGTTTGGATGAAGTTCCACCAAGTTATGGCTAATCCCTTCAACTTGGATCTTTCCATCTTCACTCTTTGCTTCTCATGGATGTCCTCACACTCAAAGAAGAATTTTAGGGCCTCTATCTAATCCAAGTCCAAATTTGCATTCATCTTTCCATTAAAAGTTGGTAGATCCAACTTCTCCTCCATGGTTCTTCTCCCCATAGACTTTAAGGCATCTAGAAGGGGTCTCTAGTTTGCAGGAATGTTCACATCCTAATCAGGGTTGTCATCCTATGACTCACTTCCCTCTTCACCACTAGAAGTGTCCTCTTTACCCCTCTCTACCTTGTTCTCCAACTTTTGAAGTCTTCTTGTCAAGGCTACATTTGTTTCCCTCCATTCTCTCACCATATTTTATAGTTCAATATTTGTAACCCTTGAAGGGATATATTCATCCTCAGGAGTAGACATAGCTCTGATACCACTTGATGCAAAGTGGGAAACTAGAAGCCTCTAAGTGACCCAAATAGGGCAATGTACCCCAAAACTACTTGATTCAGAGCCAAAGTGCTTCACACTTATCACAAGTGTGGGAAAAGGACTTGGTTAGGCTATCACAACCTCAATACCCAAAGGGAAACCTAATCACTAGGTTTTACCAATCCTACTACACCAATTACCAAGAGTGGCTTTAGGAGCACCTTGACTCAAATTCTTAACAATACCCCCAAAATGACTTAAGGGACTAGGGGTGACCTATGCTCATAGGTGAGGTCTATTTAGGTCCCTAACATTTAGTTCCAATAGTTATTTCACTCAAATACAATCCATATGAAATGGTTGCTTCACAAACCTAAGACTATGCGTGTAGTATTTTTCACAAGGAAAATTGACCTTAATTGGGATTCTTACACATAACCCCCTTAACTAATTAGGGATTTAGGGACCCTTTATGGCCTAAGACCTTGGACTTAAGCCCTAGAACATGGAAATGAGAAAGAGACAGAATGATACACAAAATTGCTCTTGTAATTAGGGCTAATTAGGCCTCCATTTACACTAGAGGTACCTTTAGGATGCATCCAAATACCAAAAAAATTATTTTATCATGTGGAGGTGTATACAAGGGTCTCCTCCTCTAATTTAGAGCCTCTGATCAATCCCCAAATGTGAGTTATGATTGTTGTCCTATTTCTGGATTGGTGCATACATAAGGATATACACCTAGGGCATCATTGTAACTCCATCTCCCTGCACCTTAAAGAAACTATCTTTTATAATCTTAAATAGAATCATATAAAAAAGCTTTCATCCAAGGTTCATTGAATTCCCATGGTGGAAAGTGGAAATACACTTAATTTTCTTAGAAACCTTGAATTAGGGCCTACAATCTAGGCAGTGAGTTTGTAAATTCAATAACTCTCAAAACAAGATTGATCAACACATGAGACCAAAAGAAAATGAAGGAAGATTAAAAACACTAATCCTTGGTGTCAGACTTTCATGTCCTTCTGTCTGTACCTGATCATACACAATGACTGTTTCTCAGGAATGCAAGAAAAATGGTTATTTTTATTAATTTTCAAATGCCAAATTACATTATTAGCCTACCACCCACCTGAAAGGGATTTTGTAGGCACTCCAAATAGTTACATGAAAATTTTGAACCGATTTGACCATTTGGGAGTTATTTTTCAAAAATTTGTTAAGTTTGCTCAAAAGTTGCTTGACAACTTTTGAGCAACTTTTACATATTTTGTCATTTTGCAAATCTGATGACCAAACTTGGTCACAAGGTTATTTTTGTGATCCCTAGTGGATCCAAAAATGAAAGACCTAAAAACACACTATTCCTATGGTTTTGGATCATTAATAACTCATAGTTAATGAAGGGCTCATACTGTGGTAATCTTGGAACTATGGCCTTACAAGGTGATCCAGAGATTAACCCAATGTCTTAACATTAATAAAGGCCTCTTAGGACCTTGAGAGAATCCCTAGGTTCCATAGGAACACTTGGTTCATTCAAGGTGCTTCTGCACCTATATTTTCCAATATGTTCTCTTAGGTCACCATAGATGGTGATCGCATTTCCTGATAAGGTCATTTTTTTCTTATGCACAGTTGCCTTGAATACTAACTCAACTTTAGGTAAAGTATCTCCCAATTCTACGGCCTCAAAAGTAGTTAGTTTTCCAATCAACTAATGACATATAACTGATTGAATGTTTGATAATGTTAAGTTGAAGATGATGCAAGACATTAAAATAGTTAATAGTTTGTATTGTCATTGATGTCAACTTGATATCATCTATACAATCATGTACATAATGCCAGAGACTTCAGAGAATCAATGGAAGAGAGATTATGCTTTTAGCAATGCATAAAAGTCAAGTATTCACTAAGTGGCAGACAACATTGACGGAGTGCACACCATCGGTAAAGGCAAAGTAAAATTCATAGTGATGCCTGACAAACAGATGACAGTGTTGCCCAATGAAGAAAAATCCTATGATTCCTGACGGACAGAGATCCCAAAGCTAGCTAGAGTTGCCCCAACAAAACTCGCAGTTGTCACCGACGATGAACTATAGAGTTGACCAACAGAACAGAGAGTTAAGAAAATGACAAAGTATCTAGCTGGCAGAGCTTAAGGATAGACTTAACTGGTTGTTTTATTTTTTTATTCACCCAGAGTTAAGTAATTGATTTAAAGAATATTTATACAGTTGGCAAGAAGATAACTACAAGATAAATCAGGAGTTAAAGCCATAAATCAGATTGGCTGGATTTTTTTTCATGCCAAGAATCAATAATTAAGGAAAATCATGTCTATATAAGAGGCAAGTATAATTCATTTCCGCAAGCAGTTAGATACACGAAAGGGGAGTGAAAAGAAAACGGATGCTGAAGAGAAATTGATGAAGGATAACTTCATACAGTCCTGATCAATCAAGTTGAAGGAGAGCTAAGGAATTCTACAGACACCGATGAACAGTGAAGCACAACATCATAGAGTAGAAAGTGTGGAGCACAAATAATTGAATTGATACATTGATCAGAGGTATTGTACTTAAATAGATCTAAAAATATGCAATTCAAGTTGCATTAGAAATAGGTCATAATGTTTCAGTTTAACCATTGAAGCATCAAGTCTCTTAATAGAGCATGACTTAACCGTCTTCTATAATTGAGGTATATCCTAAAAGATTTCCAAGAAGGTCGATTCATGAAAGTAGCATTGAATTTGCATAAAGCCTATTGACAGCCTAAGAAGAAGGTTGATTCAAGGGTGGTAGCAAGATTTGCCTAAAGCCTATTGACAGTCTAAGAAGGAGGCTGATTCAAGGATGGTAGAAAAATAGATGCCAGATACTAAGTGACAACCTATGTATAAAAATCCTCTAACAAGGTCACACT
>MU226375.1:618006-631314 GCA_018584345.1 Thuja plicata | reverse complement strand
GAGACTAGGGGTCAAACCCATGTCTACCAGTCAGTAAAGGACTGAAGGCTGCATCAGCCCATATATTATCAGAATATCATTCATGTTGATGCAAGCAAAAGATGAACTTCAAAGCTACATCTATATATAGAAAGGTATATATCAGAACCAAGCACCCGAGCATATTGTTGTATTGCTGATGGATAAGGGAAATTCAAGGAATATATTATGGATAGAATAAAATAGTTGTTTGACATAAATGTCAAATACTTATGAGATATTTGTTTGGCATTGCTGTCAAAGGGAGAGAATGTATCCATATTATCATCATAAACTATTCATTATCAAATTACTCCAAACAAGGAGAGATCATATCAATAGGGAGAGTTGCTGACAAAAGATAGAGACATCAAAGGAGAAGAATAGTAAAGAGATAAATTGAAACAAAAAGAGAACACAACACATTAGAAGAAGAAACATATAAAGCTGCAAGAATCAAATCTAAGCTAACACAGAGCTTACTGGTGATCAAACATTTTTATCAGTTATCAAAACAAAGTGTTTGGTAATTTGATGAATCTCAACAATTGTATTTCATATTGTATTATAAATAGTATAGTGTGATAATATAGTATATTGTCATCAATGCCAAAGGGAGAGATTGATGACATGTAACTGATTGAATGTTTGATAATGTTAAGTTAAAGATGATGCAAGACATTAAAATAGTTAATGGTTTGTATTGTCATTGATGTCACCTTAATATCATCTATACAGTCATGTACATAATTCCAAAGACATCAGAGAATCAATGGAATAGATATTATGCTTTCAGCAATGCATAAGAGTCAAGTATTCACTAAGTGACAGACAACACCGATGGAGTGCACACCATCGGTAAAGACAAAGTAAAAGTCACAGTGATGCCCAATGAATAGATGACAGTGTTTCCCGATGAAGCAAAATCCAATTATACCCGACGGATGGAGATCCCGAAGCTAACTAGAGTTGCACCGATGGAACTAGCAGTTGTCACAGACGACAAACTGCAGAGTTGATCGACATAATAGAGAGTTAAGAAAATGATAAAATATCTAGCTGGCAGAGCTTAAGGATAGAATTAACTGGTTTTTTTATTTGTTTTATTCTCACAGAGTTAAGCAATTGATTTAAATAATATTTATACAATTGGCAAGAAGATAACTATGAGATAAATCAGGAGTTAAAGCCGTAAATCAGATTGGCTAGATTGTTTTTCACATCAAGAATCAAGAATCAAGAATTAAGGAACATCATGTCTATATAAGAGGCAAGCATAATTCATTTCCATAAGTAATCAGATACACATAAGGGGAGTGAAAAGAAAAAGGATGCTAAAGAGAAACTAATGAAGGATAACTTCATACAGTCCTCATCAATCAAGATGAAGGAGAGCTAAGGAATTTTGTAGACACTAACAAATAGTGAAGCACAGCATCACAGAGCATAAAGTGTGGAGCACGAAGAATTGAATTGATATATTAATCAGAGAGGTATTGTACTTAAATAGATCTAAAAATATGCAAGTCAAGTTACATTAGAAATAGGTCATAATGTTTCAGTTCAACCATTGAAGCATCAAGTCTCTTAACAGAGTAGGACTTAACCGTCTTCTATAATTGAGGTATATCCTAACAGATTGCCAAGAAGGTTGATTCATGAAAGTAGCATTGAATTTGCATAAAGCCTATTGACAGCCTAAGAATAAGGTTGATTCAAGGATGGTAGCAAGATTTGCCTAAAGCCTATTGATATTCTAAGAAGGAGGCTGATTCAAGGATGGTAGCAAAATAGATGCCAAATAATAAGTGACAACCTATGTATAAAAATCTTCTAACAAGGTCGCACTTAACAGTGTGTTTGTAACCTTTAACGGGGTTGGCTCCTAACAGGGCTCACTTCAGAAGAGTGAAAATTTGGGGTACTGGTCCTAGTGGTTTTTTCCCTTAACAGGGTTTCTACGTTAAAATCCATGTGTTATGTGTGTGGTTTATTACTTCATTGTTTTAAATTTCACATATGCATTTTTGGATTGATTGGTATAATCTGCATATTTATTGAGTATCAGTAAATATTTTTTACTGCTTATCAGTTATCAAGGAGAATAAGGATAGAGAAAGTAAACCGATAGACAATTAAATATTTAATGACATGCATCTTGTAGGGACTTAATAATCTAAGGTGTATTGATTGGTGGTTAAAGACTAAAGGATAAAAATTTGAGGCCACTGATTCAACCCCCCCCCTCTCAGTTATTACTAAAATCAACATCTCTCTAGTGAAGTTCAACGTCAAAGGTATAATCTCCTCTACATCTTGTACTCTAGATCTATATGCAAGTGTCAAAGATCTGAGTATCTTTGCAATCACTTCTTCCTCACTATAAGTACCTCTAGAGTTTATAATGATAGTAACCACTTCAGTAATTCTTTTTCCATATGCCCTAATGTTCTCATCTTCTCTTATCTTCAATGATTCCATCTTTGTCTTCCAGTTTTGTAGCTTTTCCTTTTTTGTAAAATTATCTCCTTCATACAGTTCCTCCAATCTTGTCCATATCTCATGTACACAATCCAATTCTTTTACTTCAGTGAATTCACCTTCAAAAAGTGTGCTGATCAATTATTCCCTTCCAAGTTCCAACCATATTACATGAAAATAACTTCTTTTCATCTTCAGTAGCCTTCTCCAGTTTATCCTCAGTCACTATCTTTTCATTCTTATTTGTGATCATCCAGTAGTCAAGTCCCAAACATAGAAAATGTGTTCTCATCTTGTTCTTCCAACTATCATTGTTTTCAAGATCAAATTTTGGACTATGCTTCCTGTAGTAATTCATCTTCAGAATCACCTCAAGTTGTTAATCTTTCTCTCTAAGGACCAGTATCTCTGATACCAATTGTTAGGAATAACAATCCACAAGACAACTAAGAGGGGGGGTGAATCAGTTGTGATATAGAATATTACACTCTAAACTTTATAAACCAAAACTGCAAAGCAAACGATAACATAGTAAATGCCAACACAATAATACAATACTTGTTGTCAAGGAAACCCTATTAAAGGTAAAACCCTGGTGGGAATTAGCACCCACAAATAATGTACTAAGAGTATTGTATCCTTGTTAAAATATTTATCCATGTTAGGAGCTTATTACAACATTATAGTACACAATCCCTATTAGGAGACAGACCCTGTTAAGATTCAAGAAAAGTAGTAGGCTCACTACCTAGGCACACTTCCCAAAGAAGGTTAAATCCATCCTCAAGGATTCACAATCTAAACAAGTGTATATAGGAATATATAGTCCAGTGAACTATCTGATAGCAGCTATCTTTACTTGGTCAGTTCCAATGAAGTACTCTTATCACAAACTCTGCTCTACATCCAGCAGCCAAACAAGCCTCACAACTTTCATTTCTCTTCCTTTTCAATCTCTTCCACTACCACATCTTTCCAAAAGAAAATATCACTCATATATACCAAATTACAATAATTCATTAGGCTAGCCAGTTAAGCTTTCCTAATACACAATTAATTAATTAGGTCAGCAAATTAGGATTTCCCAATATACAAATAATTATTTAACCCATTGCTAAGATACACATGGTACCTATAACAAGTAAACATCAAATACAATCCATTGAAGTTATACTCCCAAATCCACAATCCATGCTCACAATTCATATTAAACACTACATGTCTGAAATCGGCCACCAAATAGGTCTCCTCCAGAATACATGCCATAGCTGACATCATTAGAATGCTCACACCAATCAATCAATACCCAACATTCCTTAATATGTCCTCTATCACTCACTAAGCTCACATCACCTGAAATATCTTCACCATTAAGATATACCCAAAACATAGAGACCTACTCTGTCAAGCATCACAATTACAGTCCAGAAAATAGCCTTCACTAAATCAACTGTAACATCCTCAATATGTAACATAAAGCCAAGTGACCTTAGGGATAAGGTTAGCACACATCCTTCTTCATGTAACCAACTTTGATTATTCTTAATCATCTATACAGTGTCCGTACACTTCTGTCAGTCAAGTAACCAGTCTATCCTCTTCCACAGAAACATATGTTGACATTAGTGAAAAAACATGAATATCAATAGCATGAATAGTATCCAAATCTGATATCATCCAATAGGATGATTCAATAGATTTCACTAAAAACATCAAGGAGCTCAATATCAACACAAAGACAATATTTTTTGAAAGGGGAAAACTAACAAAAACTCCTTGTTCTTATAATATGAATGAGGCAATAAGCTGAGAGAGAGAGAGAGAGAGAGAGAGAGAGAGAGAGAGAGAGAGAGAGAGAGATCATTACAACATTATGAGAGCAAGAATGAGAATGAGAGAAGATGAGAGAAGAAATCCCATGAGAACCAACTTTAGAACTAGCTTGAGAAGTCTGTGAGAATGATCTCTTAAGTAGAGATGATTGAAGGAGTTTGCATGTAACTCCCATACTCTATGAGTGCCACATTCACATTAGGTGTGCACCATGTGTAGGAATACTCTTAAGGAGGAATAATATAATTTCCTTATTAAAGGAATTATAAATATGTGACATGTCCTTGGTTTATCCTTTAATATAAAATACCAAGTAAAGATTATTTTCTAATAATATCTTTCAAACTACTTGTTCTGGCATCAAACTGTCTCCACCAACAGCTCTGATATTTTAGGTGAATGCTAGGAATGACCCTTTTTCTCTCACCAAGTTGCTCAAATGTTGTTGACCACTCTAGAGCCAAGTGTCCCTGAAGGTGCAATCAGCAAAAACATTTGTGATCTTCAGGAGTCAGTTTCTCAAATCTCGTGAGGGGTATTGAAAAAGCATAGGAATATATGGGACCATGTCATAGAGGACTACAATAACCTATCTCAGATTTTTGATATTCACTTTTGTTTCCATTTTCCGACCCAATATTTGTTGATGCAAAAACTTGCAATGTTGCACAGTTTAAAGCTAAAACATTGCATATCTTTCAAACCGCTTGTCCTAGCATCAAACCATCTCTTCCAATAGCTCTGATATGCCAGGTGAATGATAGGAATGACCCCACTTCACTCACCAAGTGGCTCAAATGTTTTCGACCACTCTAGAGCCAAGTGTCCCTGAAAGTGCACTCAACAACAAAATCAGTGATCTCTAGGAGTCAATTTCTTGAAGCTCGTGAGGGGTATCGAAAAATTGGCAGATGCTATGGGACCATGTCATGGTGACCTAAAATAATCTATATTATATTTTGGATATTCCTTTTCATTTTCATTTTCTGACCCAATCTCGGTTGATGCAAAAACTTGCAATGTTGCGTAGCTAAAAGCTTAAACATTGCATATCTTTGAAACCACTCATCTTGGCATCAAATCATCTTTGCCAAAAAATTTGGTATGTTGGGTGACTACTAAGAATGACCCAATTTCACTCACCAAGTGACTCGAACATTATCGACCATTTTGGAGCCAAGTGTCCCTGAAGGTGCACTTAACAACAAATTTGGTGATCTTCAAGAGTCATTTTATCAAAGCTCATGAGGGGTATCGACAAACCGTTAGGTTTTACGAGACTTTTTCATAGAGTTCTATGATAACCTATCTCATATTTTAGAGATTCATTTTTTTTTTCATTTTATGACCCAATCTCAATCGATGCAAAACATTGCAATGTTACGTATTTGAAAGATGAAACATTACAAATCTTTCAAACCGTTCATCCTAGTGTCAAACCATCTTGGCCAATAGCTTTGATCTGCTAGGTGGATGCTAGGAAAGACCCATTTTTTCTCACCAAGTGGCTTGAATGTTTCCAACCACTCTGGATCCAAGTGTCCCAAAAGGTGCACTAAACAAAAAAAATTGGCATTCTTCAGAATTCATTTTATCAGAGCTCATGAGGGGTATCGACAAATTTTTAGGTGCTATGGGAATTTTTCATGGAGGCCTATAATAACCTATCTCTGATTTTGGAGATTCACTTTCATTTTCATTTACCAACCCTATCTCGATTGATGCAAAAACTTGCAATGTTGCGCAATTGAAAGTTGAAACATTGCATACTTTCAAACCGCTCATCTTGGCATCAAACCATCTTTGCCAAGAGCTCAAGTATGCCAAGTGAATTCTAGGAATGACCCTTTTTATCTCACCCAGTGGCTCAAATGTTGCCAACCACTCTGGAGCCAAGTGTCCCTGAAGGTGCACTCAGCAACAAAATTGGTGATCTTTAGGAGTCAGTTTCTCAGAGCTCATGAGGGGTATTGATGAATCATTAGGTGCTATGGGACCATGTCATAGAGGCCTGTGATAACCTATCTCATATTTTTGAGATTCATTTTCATTTTCTGACCCAATCTCAGTTGATGCAAAAACTTGTGATGTTGCGTAGTTGAAAGCTGAAACATTTCATATCTTTCAAACCGTTCATCCTCGCATCAAACCATCTCTACCAAGACATTCAATTTGATGATTAAATTCTATGAATAACCTTTTTAGGCTTGACCACTCATTTGAACATTTGGGACGATAATGTACTGGTGTATCCCTTAACATTTTTGTAGTGCCCTAAATAGGTTGAGGTGGTCAAAATGCTCCAATAGGACTAAAATTGGGTAGGATTGATATTTTTGATCTTATATGACCTATTGTAACATGTTTAAGGTGTTGGAATGGAAATTACAATTCTAGGTTTATGAAATGAATCATGCATATTCTTATTAAGTATGAATCATTCAATAACAATATACATGGATACATGTGCAAGCATAAATATAAGGCATAACCAATTTACAAACCATAAGACATAAACATAAAGTAGTATACATCTATACACATGACATATGAATTTCATACTTAAAATATAAACTATGTATATTCGTAGAGCATGAAGAAAAATATATATGTCCAATAATGCCATAGATCAAATATATCCAATACAGTTAAATTGGCTTCGTGAAAGCCAAATGGATATATATATCCAATAATAATTAATATTGGAAAAATAGAGAGGTAGAGGAAAAAATTCACAACCATCTCCAAATTCAATTCATTAAATGACCTTTTCATCCAAAAAGTACATTCTCCTTTCACAAATTCTCCAAAATACAAAAGAATCTACATAAAATTATCAGGAAAAAATAGGAAGCTCAATTAAAACAACTTTATCTCTAAGAAATCAAGGTATTCAACTCTTACATATATGTCTTTCATAGTTCTATTCATTTGTGGCACATCAATTCAAATTTTACAAATTTCTCTTTTATAGTAAGTTGTTCTAGGGCATGAAAAAATAACTCTATAGTGATGATCTCGGTTCAAAAAATCAACCTTTTGAGATTATCATGTTCATACATCATTAAACGTATTTTAACGGTCAATATTTATTTATTTTTGGGGTTATTAGAGATCCTTCTCCTGTATGTTTGGTATGAATGTTGGCATGCCCATTATTTTCGAATATCTTATTGTTTTAGAAACATACATCTCTAATAGCTATTAAATGTTGCATTTTATCAAATCATACAAAACTAGTAGTTGAAAATTTTAATTAACTTAGACAATCCATATTGAGTACACTTATTTTCATTTTTATCAAATTAGGTTGCAACTTTGTCTTTAACAAAGTAGTCTATCTATGTGGTTTTTTTTTAAAACTATATTACAATTTTATCTCTCAACTCCTTAAACTTATTGTCCATAATATGTATTTCACATTTCTAAGATAATGTCAAGAGAGTACAAACTCATCATACAAGTGAACTCATATAAAACAATAGCTATTTTATTTTTCCATTTTATTAACAGAATTAAATTTGAAATATGTGAGTAAAATTCTATTTTACAAATAGTAAGTCACAAATCTATGATAAAAGTGTCAACATTTTGGAAGATAACTATGTTGCAAATAGAGATGATAGACATTATATTGGTAGGAAGTGTATAAGAGTCCTACACACTAATACATTTTTTTTACAATATCAACAAAGTAGATTCATACTTGCATTTTTTCTCCTTCTTTTTATAAAGCACAATACAAATCAATAGTAATATATTCTAGACTTCCACATATATCTTTTTCACGAGCATTTTGGAGAGGTTAAATTGAACAACCCCCCTTTTTTGAGAAGTAAGGAATCTCTTAAAAGTGGTATACCAATAGAGAAACTTTCTCTTTTATTACATAAGGAAATTCAACCGCAAACATAATGAAGTGTCTTTATGCCACCATCTCAAAAAACCCATAAGAATCTCATTAGATATTGTTTTTGATTGAGTCAGTAGGGAAATGGCCTTGATCCCATAATACAACAAAATAGAAAAAATACCAATCAGAGAAAGAACCCCAACTTTAGGCCATTACAACCGAAAGAATCCAAACCCTTGTACTACCTAGAATCAATCAAAACGGTATTAAAATACTAGCATGCACATGTATAACAAGCCTATAACTACTACTAATAGTATAGTCATTATAGCCTTTCATCAAAGCCATCTGAAATTATCTACGAGAGCAATTTTTGTCAAAATATAATCACACCCAACTGGGTCGAGGCCCTTAAGTTTAATCTAAACCATAAAACAACACTAAGAAGAAAAAAACTAAACTAAAAATAATAACATTATCCAACATAAGCTCAAAATAAGATGCATGACTACCTTAAGTATTATTGTCATTGAAATCATTAAACTTAGTGATGATCTCCCAATTCTTTGATAGGCAGTGCAGCTCTCTCATCTTGTCTTCATTTTCCTTGTCATGTGTTTCCTCGTCACTATGATCTTTATGTTGGAATAATTGAAGGGTGTCTACTCAAAGGGGAGGGGTGAATCAGTACCCTTAAAATTTTTATCAATTAATCTTTAGTACTCATTACTTGCATAACCGACCATTGTAGTTTTTCTACTTTATGCATGCAATATCATAGCATAAATGTAAATGCATGTAAGAAAACCTTGAAACATTGAAACATTCATGGAACCCATTTACACATGGCACAAGTATTTGATAACGCAGAAACCCTTGTTAGAAGGTAAAAACTATGGTGTGGATGAAACCCACAAAGCTTCACTATCTGCAGAATGGAAGGTACCTTTTAGGGCTACAAGTTGTGATCAATTCTGATGATCTTACCCTGTTAGGAGTAACATGTTAGACTTGTAAGTCTACTCGGCTAGGAGATTTTAGCAACACAATGTATGTGTGCACTCGGTTAAGAGATTTACAAAAAGACTGTTAAGACCACCTTCTGAAAGTATTTTACTACTTGCTACAATTATTAGAGAGTAACAAAATATATGACCTGATTGCTGTAATATTACATTTCTGATTACAGATCCATTAAGTTTACAAAATTATATCACCTTATTGTGATCGATAATACCTCTGTTCTTCTCGATAGCCTTGTATGTAGTTCTTGATAAACTGAATTCT
The DNA here is from genome assembly GCA_018584345.1 of Thuja plicata. Classification (NCBI taxonomy): domain Eukaryota; kingdom Viridiplantae; phylum Streptophyta; class Pinopsida; order Cupressales; family Cupressaceae; genus Thuja; species Thuja plicata. The sequence goes on along the minus strand of MU226375.1, from coordinate 621,842 downwards.
CCTTTATCTGTCCTTGTGCATGAAACACTCTTTCTAATCCATAAATGTACTTGGCGGCTACAATCCTCTCTTTTTTGATTGATTATAACTGTAACATATGAAATAGAGCATGTCACCAAAATGTAAGATAAAATATACAGGTATATGTGTGGATGTGTTTATTAAGAAGATATAACGTATTAAGAATGATTGATTGATTTTCCTAGAATATATTGAATCCCTTAACCTTAATTGAATTGTATTGATTAAGTATTGCAATTGTGATTAAGGAGAAGATAAGATGTTCCTTTTTTGTCCTCAAATGCACAAATGGGAGATCCAAGTTGATCAACCCAAGAGAAGGGTTAATGCACAAACGAATCAACTATTTGGAAAGGAGAATAACAAAGGAGATACCTTAAATTCTGTTAATTATATGTATAGAAATGATATATGATAGTAATTGAAAAGATATGAGAAATGCACTAACCTTGAAATATTACAGATCAAAGAATGTTTTTTTCTGAGGTCTGTAGACTGTTTCTAGAAAAAATGACAGTTGATACAGAACTGAAACGCAGAGACAAACAAAACCCAGAAATCATTTTTCATTCCAATGTCTTCTTATGAAAAAGGTTGACCTTGACCCACAAATGTCAACCCTGACCCAATAATGTCAACCCTGACCTACACAGATCCGAAAGTGACTTTGTTCACGGATCTTGAAAGTTTGCCAAAAAGGGTATCTAGATCTGGGTTCAAATCCACTATTATGTACCTGTACATACAAGAAAAAGGAGATTGTTTTGTTGTGGGGGAGGGGTTTGCCTTAGTCAAACCCCGATTTTGGAATTAACCTAAAATATATGTAATTGAAATTGCAGAAATGGACAAAGTAAATGCATAAATTCACCTTGCTTGAAAAAGTCCTTGTGGCAGATTCGAATCCTTGAATCCAAAAGTATGCTTCAAATGTAGAATATAGAAAGGTAGGATGTCTTCAATCTCTTGCTTGTAGATCTCCAACACCAAGCCTTGAATGGGTTCTTGAATTTGGAAGAGGCTTGGAAGAAGGTGGATGGAGAGATCACCAAAAGGGCACCTTATAGCTTCAATCCTTCAATGGCCTCCAATGGATCTCCTTCATGAAAATGGATAGAGAATGCTTTCTTGAAATCTTGTTTGATTGCTTGCTTGAACTTCACTTGATAATGCTTGATCTCAATTAGGAATGCTTGATGATAATTCTCAATCTTGCTTAGAGAAAATGAGAGAGAAAGATTCCCTTTTATATGGAATTAGGGCACAATCTTCCAAGGGGGCCTACATAGGAGGATTAAATTCCCATTAAAGCCTTTACCCCTTGGAGAGGACCTATATTAAATATAATTTAGGAATCAACGCTTTGGAACCCGAAACAGCTGACCTAGAAGTGGGAAACACTTTTTGCAAAGGCCGACCTCCTGAAACTGCAAGACCCTAGGATCTGAACCCTGGGTCAAGGTCAAGGTCAACCCTGACCTAGGTTAGGGTTGAGGTCAACCCTGACCTAGGTCAGGGTCGAGGTCGACATAGACCTAAAATGTTGACCTTGACCCTGAAGCCCAGAATCACCAGTTTGCCATCCAGAATGCAGAAAATAAAGCCAAACAGGAGTGGAAAGAGGACCAAACCACTTACTCGAAGGCTAAACACATCTATAATGGAAGTGCTTCCATTTTCCGAATATACATTTAGCTCCCACTTTAGCAAGAGTATGAGCTCAACACAAACTCTTGGTAAAGGAGAATATACAGAAAAGACAATCTTATTGGAACCAAAAGGGATAAAGAAACCCTCAAGCCCCTAAGGGAGCTAAGTCTTTATCAACCCTAAGATCACGATAAGAGAGACATCACTTAGTTAAGTAGAGAGAGAGAGAGGGTGTGATTATCTCGCCCAATGAGAACTTATGTCTCAATGTGAACCACACAAAAAGTGTAATTGGAAAGATGGAATTGAACTGCCTAGTGAATGTGGCTACTCACTAGTCAACCCATCAGGGAGATCCATTCTTAAAGGGATCAAATTATTGTAAATTGAAAACTGGCGGGATCAAGAGATCCGTGTAAATTTAAACTGGAGGGATCCAGGTATCCTAAAAAAATAAAAATGTGTGACCATGCTTTAAGGATTAGTTTCTTTTAATCCATAAAGGGAAAAGGTTTGTATATCTTTTGAAAACTATTTTGAACATGTGTGTGCAAAAAAGTGAGTAGAGTGTATGCCCCCACGTTAAAGTCATTGCTAACACTTTAATAAGAGCAATGATTTTAACGGAAACATCAGCAACTCTACGGATTATGTTTCCACTGCGAGATGCCCCCAGAGGAAGACAAATCAAGGGAAATAAAACATAAACATACATAAGAACACAAAAGGGATCTACCTAATGTGGGGTGAGTATGATCATAAGATAACATGTACATAGAAAATATAATATTATTGCAAATGAATTGACATCATACCCCAAAGAAAGTAGAACTACAATCACAAAGGAGGAAAGAAACTTAAGAATTACGAAGAGGAATCTTTTCAGACCACAACCTGGAGACCAAAAAGAATTAATGCTACCATGTCACAAATCCAAGTAGATTGTACAAGGAAAACAATTATAAACAATAGCACAATTACAACATAACATGAAGCAACATATAGAAGAATGTAGATACATATAGAGGAATTGAACAATAGTTGTGATTCTTTTATCACCTTATACCAACAGAGTAACAAGGATCATATAAAAGAATCTAAAAAACATTTAGAAACACATTACGGGGGAGCACATTACAACATACAAACACAAAAAAGGGCTACCATAAAGGGTGAGCCAATCAAGCATGTTGTCAACCTTCCCCATCTTGGCTTATGTTATTTAGGGTAGGTGGGCAACTCACAAGAGGGACTATATCCACTATAGTAGGAATGAAGCTAGTTCCAAACAAGGATCCTCTTGAGAATCACAATGTTCATTACTAGGTGTGATTTTTAATTGAGTTGAAAGCATATGAGGTAAATCATTATCAAGATCAACAGTCTCATATTCATCACTAAGATCGATAGGTTCATCGAGAGTGTCCTCCTCATCAAGGTTGATTGAAATAGGATCCAGGATGTGAATAGGATCATCATACTCATTAGTCTTAACATCATTAATATTAACCTCTAATGCATTAGGCATAGGTTGATCGAAGGTAGGTAATGAATTTTGAATCATAGAAGCATGGGCTCTAGCATTAGCTCTACGCTTCTTACAACATTCATTAGCAGATTTGTTACATTTAACTTTATTTGGCATATGTTGAGAACTAGGAGGAATAACAATAGGTTCCTTCATAGATTGTATAGGAGGATTCTCAATAGGTTTGAATGGAAGAGTAGGAGTTTGATCAATTTTATTAGCAGCAATGGGTAAAGGAAGTATTGTAGGAGTAGGCAAAAGACCACGGTTGGAATCAATCCAAGGCATACTTAACTCAGCGATTTTGTGATGTTTGTAAGCTTGATATGAATGAAAGATATGATCAGGGTGAGAAGGACATGAATTAGGTAATGAGGGCCAAAGAAAATCGAGAGTAGCACAATCTCTAGGCCTAGAAGGTTGAAACAAACTATGATTAATCATTTTAACTTCTCCATTATGAATGAACTTAAGACATTTATGAATGGGAGAAGCGATAGCATGCATAGTAGTTATCCAAGGTAAACCAAATTTGATTTGGAATTGATTAGAAGTAGGAATAATGATGAAGGTAGAATCTATAACTTTACCACAAAGTTCAACAGGTAAATTAATAGAACCAAGTGCAGGATAAAGA
>MU226375.1:594885-605214 GCA_018584345.1 Thuja plicata | reverse complement strand
AGGGAAACTAACTCAGAAATAGAAACTACCTAAGATTAGCTTAAGCAACTAGAGTGAATAGGGAAGTTACTAATTAGATCATAATGATTTAAATTAGTAACCTCGATATGCTATTACTCTAACATTAGCATCTATATGTCCATATCTACCACATGCTGTGCAATTTACCCAAGCGTTGTAATCCCAAACATATATATAACCGACTCTTCTCAGTTGATATACATTTTCTTGTTCTTTAGGTTTCCAAACTTGCATTATCCTTTTCCTTCATTCATGAAATGTGTGTCCATGCATGTTGCAAGTAGAACAATGTTTTTCCATGTAATATTTCTTGTTTGGTTTGTTCATCTTAGATCCGCATTCATGTGCTTTGTGTCCATGTTTGTTACAATTATAACAATTACCTATGAATGCAGAAGTAGTTTTAGAAATACCTTTTTCTTTGCTCTTGCAAACATTTGATGTGTGGCCTGGTTTTCCATGGTGATTGCATGAAAGCTTCTTTGGTCTTGGATTTGTGTAGACATTCGTTTGATCAGCTCATTTTGATGATTCTCCATGATCAGTATACCCTAAACCAGTATTATTGTTGAGTCTTCTTTTTCCATTCAAAAATTCATCCATCCTTTTTGTATTGTCTTCATCTTTCTTGGTCATATCATTATGATGTTGTTGAATCTTCAATTCATGCTTTAGTTTCTCATTTTCTTCTTTTAGCTCACCAATAGCTTCCAATTTTCTAGCAAGTTCCATGTTCACTCGGTTGGCCTCATGACTCATAAGAACTATTTTATTGGTGATCTCAATGTGATGTTCAGTAATTATTTTTATCTCAAATTCTTTCTCTTGCAATTTTTCAGCAATCTTTCTCCTGTCATCAATAGCCAAATTTCTTTCTTGTTCATCTTATCTTGCATTATTCATAACATCAATCATTCTTACCATTTGTGTCTCTTGACTGATCTGTAGTACTTTCACTTGTTTAGTCAGATGTTGATTGATTTCATTTGGATCTACAATGGTTCCTTTAGATGTGTCATATGTACTACCAGATCCAGATCCAGATGAATCAAATAGGTCAGGTATCTCTTCTTCATGATAGTCAGTTTCATTGTAGCAAGATGCCATGACTTTTATTTTAGCCAATAATTCTTTCATTTTGTTTCTTGCCTCTTTGTATTTCTCAAAGAAAATGTGTATTTGCAACTTCCGATTCTTAATATTTTTATCAAGCTTATACCTTTCGATTATAAGATCTTTTCTCTCAAGTGATTAAACTTTTCCAAATAAGAGATCTAGCTCTGATACCAATTGTTGGAATAATGGAAGGGTGTGTACTGAGAGGGGAGGGGTGAACCAGTACCCTTAAAATTTTTATCAATTAATTTGTAGTACTCATTAATTGCATAACTGACCATTGTAGCTTTTCTAATTTATGTATGCAATATCATAGAATAAATGTAAATGCATGAAAAAAACATTGAAACATTTATGAAACTCATTTACACATAACACAAGTATTTGATAACTTAGAAACCCTTGTTATAAGGAAAAAACTGTGGTGGGGATGAAACCCACAAAGATTCACTATCTACAGAATGGAAGGTGCCTGTTAGGGCTACAAGTTGTGAGCACTTCTGATGATCTTACCCTCTTAGGAGTAACATGTTAGAATTTTTAAGTCTACTTGGTTAGGAGATTTTAGAAACACAATTTATGTGTGTACTTAGTTAAGAGATTTACAAAAAGACTATTAATTCCACCTTGTGAAAGGATTTTACTACTTGCTACAATTATTAGAGAGTGTAAAGGAAGAAGAAAATTTGTTTATTTTGTTTTATTAGGGTTTGATTGTGTATTTCCTTAACCTTTACATTTAAATTGTAATTGTATTGAAATGTGATTATGAGGAAGATAAGATGCTCCTCTTCTATCTCCAAATACACAAATGCAAGATCCAATTTGATCAATCCAAGAGAAGGATTAATGCATAAATGAATCAACCATTTGGAAATGAGAGTAAAGAAGAAAATATTAAATTCTTTCAATTGATTGTATAAATATGATAGATTATAGTAATTGAAAAGGATGAGAAGAAAAACCAACCTTAAAGTATTGCAGATCCGGAAAATGTTATTTTCTAAGGTCTGTAGACTATTTTTGGAAAATCTAAAGTATGATCCAGAACTGGAACGCTGAGACGAACAAAACCCATAAATATTTTTCTAATATGACACCATCTTAAGAAAAAGGTTGACCTTGACCCACAAATGTCACCCCTGACCCAATAATTTCGACCCTGACCTACACAGCCTCAACAAAAATTTTTGTTCATGGAGCCTGAAAGAAAGCCGAAAAGGGTATCCAAATCTGAGTCTAAATCCGTAGTCCTGAACATGTACCTACAAGAAAAAGAGGTTTTTTTGTTGGGGGGGATTTCCTTAGTCAAAACTTGATTTATGAATTAACCTTGAAATCAATAAAGTATAGAATGCTAGCAAGTAGTAGAATTGAATCTAACAATGAAGCTATGATATTGAATAGATATGCAATTGTAATTCAAATGTAGCAAGTATATAAGTATGAAAGTTTGGACTCAATAAAAACCATAAACCTCCATGATTATATGCTTGAAATCCACCTTGAAGAGATGATGAAAGAGTCTTGAGGATGCACAACGGATCTTAAAGGAAGATCACACCATCATGATGGCTAGATCTAGGGTTTGAATGATGAATCTTGAATGCTTGAACCAAATCCCTTCAAAGGCTTGAAAACTTGAATCCTTTATCTTCAATGGAGAACTTGAATGCTTGAGGGGAAGAATTTAACACCTTGAGATCTTGAAAACATGTATAATAATGGATGCTTGAATGTCCTTTGAATGCTTAGTTGCCTTAGCGCTTGTTACTTGATAATGGTTAGAGAAAATAAGAGGAGAAGGCTCCCTTTTATATGATACTAGGGCACAATATTCTAAGGAGGCATACATAGGATAATTAAATCCTAATTAGAGCCTTTAACCCTAGGATAGGACCTAAGATAAATATAATTTAGGAATCACCACTTCGGAACCCGAAACAGCCGAACCTGAAGTGGGAAATAACTTTTTGCAAAGATCGACATCCAAAAATTGTGGGACCCTGAGATTTGAACCCTAGATCAAGGTTGAGGTTGATCTTGACCTAGGTTAGGGTCAAGGTTGACATAGACCCAAAAGGTCAACCCTGACCTTGAGGTCCAAAATCTCAGGTCTGCAGTCCAGAATGCAGAAAACTGGATGGAAAGAAGTGGACAGAAAGGCAGAATAGGAGGAAAGCCAGGTCAAAGTCAAGAACCCATTCAAGGTGCCTAATATGACCCCAAACCACCTACTCAGAAGGCTAAACTATTCTACCATGGAAGCGCTTCCATTTTCCAACTATACATTTAGCCCCCACTTTAGCGGGAGTATAGAAATCAAACATGCTCACGGTAAAGTTAGAAGAAAAAGATCTTGGTGGATTGCAACAAGGTATAATATCACCAAGTCAAGGACACGAGTCCCTAGACCAAGGATTCTAACTCAATGTACATACATAAATATATGAAATTAAAGAGAAATCAATCATAGAAAACATATATGACAATGTAAGCAAGACCAGAGAAATACTATAGATAACATCGTTTCATGATCTAATCCTACTAGCACGAAAGAAAAAGAGAGAGAGAAGGGAAAGTGATTACCTCACCTAGTAATATTCCCACCTTACCATGAATCACCAAGGAGGGAGAGCCCAACAGGTTCACCCACAAAATGTGCTTGTAATTGTAAATGTGTCTTCTGACGGCTTTTAAAATATCCATAGATCCACATTCTTGTATCACTATGGAATATAAAATGCGTGTCCATTTAGGATTTAGCAACTTATCTGCATTACCTTTCAAGAATTTAGCATATTGTAAAATAAAAGGGTGCATATCTCTTCAGGATTTAGCAACTTGTGTGCATTACCTTCCAATGATTTAGCAAAAAAAGTAAAAAAAAGGGTGTGTATCTCTTTAGGATTTAGCAACTTGTGTGTGTTACCTTCCAAGGATTTAGCATGCTACAAAATGTAAATTAATGTAAACTATAGTAAAAGGGAGACCCTATATATGCCCCCTCCTTATCATGGCTATGTACTAGGCAGGATAAGGAAGAGAAAAGGAAATACCCACTTCACAAGGTAAGGAGATATCCAACTTAACAACAATGTATACCATATTCTTAGCGAAGAGCCTTGACCCTTACATCCAAGAACATAGATGATCATGAAATGGATATGTAACTTATGGAAAAAGGATCCTCAAAAGGGAAGAGATCTTATCAACAAGACCCTCACCATAGAGGAGTGCTTAGGATAAAATTGACATCTTCTCAAGAAAAGAGGGACCAAAGATTCAATTAACAAGCCCCCTGTAATCAAGACGAAGAAAAATCTTTGGATAAAGGAATCAAACTCTAACCCAAAGCAAGAGAAATAGTTTATCAAAAACATAGTTTGAAAAATAAAGAAGAGGTGATGACCTAGAACAATCACCTCTCATATAAGAGGGTATCCATAGTCAAAAACATACATCTTTATAAGGAAAGAATGTTGTAAGATAAACACATGCCACTAAGCTAAGGAAAGTAACTCCTTAAATAGAGGAAGAAGAAAAATACCTTGCCCCCCAGGTGTGAAGGAAAGGATTATATCAAGAGATTTCATAGCAAAGAGATATCCTTACAAAACAAATGTCTTGGAAAAGATATCATGGATGATTTATAGGAATAGAATATAGAAAGAATAACCAATTAAACTCAACACAAAAGATATGCTGAGATTAAAATGGATCCTAGAAGACTGGAATAAGATACCTCTTGCCCCCCAGTGAATAAACAAGAGGAGAAATGCAATCTAACTTGTAGAAGAATGAGGGGAATGCCCTATATCAAAATTATGAAGAAATTGTAGTACTGCACGGGAATGAGATATAATTCCCAAAGATGCTCTTTCTCTAACATATAGCTTGAAATGCACACAATCAGAAAGTAAATGTTTATTACTATAATGAAAAGGACATTTATATTTAGAGAGAGCATTTCTTGAAATAGATTTGAAGATTTCTTTCTTGGAATTCATTAACTAGATATACACCTTTTTAGCCACATCTTGAGGAGTATCAGGGTGATCTAAGGTAGGTGTTGGAAGAAGAATATGAAGAGGAGAATGATAGTTAAGATCAGCTACCTCAAATTGAGAAGGCAGGAAGCCTATACCATGCATATTTTGTTTAGGATACATATGAATCAGGTTTTTAATGCCATGTTCATTAACACCAAGTCCTAAACCCTTATATCCTTGTTTATCAACCATAGTATATCTGGTAGTGTATCTATCTTGCAAAGATTCTATGGGAGATGATTGATTATGGTGTTCATGAGAAAATGTTGTGTAAGGTGGAACAATAGTTTTGGGAGAAGTTTCTTGGGATTTTCCTTTATTATCACTAGGGATAGGATAAGAAGGAGAAGGTAAATCTAGGAATTCTTGCACATCCTCATCTTGTACCTTAGTTTGAGCCTCAACAAAAGTGTGAGAAGAACTAGGGATGGAGGATGGAAGAATAGGAGTAGGAGTATTAGGAATTGGGTTAGGAAGGTTAAGAGGAATATTAGGAAGATTAGGCAATGGTGGATCATCTACCAAATTCTTCACATAATCCAAAAGAGTGATGAGTCCATTACACACATCCTTAATGAAAGTTTTGAAAGTAGGAAGACTAGTATTGGTCAATCTCATAATGGCATAAGAAAGAAAAACATGAAGATTAACAAACATGATAAAATGGATGATACTCTCATAGACATCATAAGTACTATAAAGAGATGCTAAAAGAAGTATAATGAGAAAGACAACCATATACCAAAATATTTTCATAATGAATGAAATGCAAGAAGTGTTTTTGTACATTTTATGAGTATTTAAATTTTTATTTTTGTATTGATAAATGCAAATTTTAATCTAAGATGTAAATCTAACACCAAAGAGAAGGAGTTGTCTATCGTGGGTTCACCAAAATGTAAAGGAAGAAAAATTTTGTTTATTTAGTTTTATTAGGGTTTGATTGTGTATTTCCTTAACCTTTACCTTTAAATTGTAATTGTATTGAAATGTGATTATGAGGAAGATAAGATGCTCCTCTTATATCCCCAAATGCACAAATGCAAGATCCAAGTTGATCAATCCTAGAGAAGGATTAATGCATAAATGAATCAACCATTTGGAAATGAGAGTAAAGAAGAAGATCTTAAATTCTGTTAATTGATTGTATAGATATGATAGATTATAGTAATTGAAAAGGATGAGAAGAAGAACCAACCTTAAACTATTGCAGATTTGGAGAATGCTATTTTTTTGAGGTCTGTAGACTATTTCTGGAAAAATCTAAAGTATTATCAGGAACCGAAATGCAGAGAAGAACAACACCCAGAAATATTTTTCCAATCTGACACCGTCTTGAGAAAAAGGTTGACCTTGACCCACAAATGTCACCCTTGACCCAATAATGTCAACCCTGACCTGCATAGCCTCGACAAAATTTTTGTTCATGAAGCCTGAAAGAAAGTCAAAAAGGGTATCCAGATCTTAGTCCAAATCTATAGTCCCAAACCTGTACCTACAAGAAAAAGAGTTTTGTTTGTTTGGGGGGAGGGGTTTTCCTTAGTCAAACCCTAATTTAGAAATTAACCTTGAAATCAATAAAGTATAGAATGCTAGCACGTAGTAGAATTTGATCTAACAATGAAGCTATGATATTGAATAGATATGCAATTATAATTCAAATGTAGCAAGTATGTAAGTATGAAAGTTTGGACTCAATAGAAACCATAAACCTCCATAATTGTATTCTTGAAATCCACCTTGAAGAGATGATGAAAGATTCTTGAGGATGCACAAAGTATCTTGAAGGAAGATCACACCATCATGATGGCTAGATCTAGGGTTTGAATGATGAGTCTTGAATGCTTGAACCAAATCCCTTCAAAGGCTTGAAAACTTGAATCCTTGATCTTCAATGGAGAACTTGAATGCTTGAGGGGAAGACTTGAACAGCTTGAGAGCTTGAAAACATGTAGAATAATGGATGCTTGAATGTCTTTTGAATGCTTAGTTGCCTTAGCGCTTGTTACTTGATAATGGTTAGAGAAAATGAGAGGAGAAGACTCTTTTTTATATGAAACTAGGAAACAATCTTCTAAGGAGGCCTAAATAGGAGAATTAAATGATAATTAGAGCCTTTACCCCTAGGAGAGGACCTAAGATAAATATAATTTAGGAATCATCGCTTCAGAACCTGAAACAGCCAACCCGGAAGTGGGAAATAACTTTTTGCAAAGACCGACATCTGGAAACTGTGGGACCCTAAGATTTGAACCCTAGGTCAAGGTTGAGGTCAACCTTGACCTAGGTCAGGGTCGAGGTCGACATAGACCCAAAAGGTTGACCCTAACCTTGAGGTCCAAGATCTCAGGTCTGCAGTCCAGAATGTAGAAAACTGGATGGAAAGAAGTGGACAGAAAGGCAGAATAGGAGGAAAGCCAGGTCAAATTCAAGAACCCATTCAAGGTGCCTAATATGACTCCAAACCACCTACTTGGAAGGCTAAACCAGTCTACCATGGAACTGCTTCCATTTTCTGACTATACAGAGAGTGAAAAAATATATGACCTCATTGCTGAAATCTTACATTTCTGATTACAAATCTATTAAGTTCACAAAATTATATCACCTTATTGGGATGGATAATACCTCTGTTCTTCTTGGTAGCCTTGTATGTATTTCTTGATAAAATAAATTCTCCTTTATCTATCCTTGTGCATGAAACTCTTTGTCTGATCTATTGATGTACTTGGAGGCTATAATCCTCTCTTTCTTGATTGATTATTACATCTATATATAAAAGATTTTGACCTGATTAGGTTTCACGCTTTTCTTGAAAAACTCTAAGACCAAAGGTTTACAACTTGACCTTGATCTCCTAGTTTGCATGAATACAATCAGATAACTAATTACATCCATAATTAATTATTTTTTGGATCCACAGGAAATGGTTATCCAGCTAAGCAAAAAAAATATTTTAAAGATTAAAGTGCTTTAGCTGATGTGTAGTTGAGATCCACTTTTTCCAATGAAATGTTGTCTCTCAGTGTAGACTGGTGCTTAGTTGATACCTTTGTAGACTAGTGCTCGGTGATGTCTCTCTAGACTGGTTCTTGGTGATGTCTCTATAGACTAGTGCTCAGTGATGTCTCTGTAGACTATTTCTCACTTGATATATTGCTCGATGTTCAAAACATTTCGGTGACCACTACACTCGGTAAATATTGTCACTCAGTTAGTGTTGTCACTCGGTGATCATGACCAACTGACCAAAATTGTCTGTTTGTATACTAATGACAAATTCTGATCCTTTAAGGATTATCACTTTAGTCTTCCTTTTCTTCACAATCTTCCTCAGCCTACTTTGATTTGTTACCACTCTAAAGATAGCTTTCTTCATAAAACCATCCAAAACCCTACACAAAGAAGATATAGTACTACCAAACTATTTTTTTAAGGGAAGAAGTAATATTTTCCTCAAGGGTAGCCATACTATTTTGCGGATCATTTATGTGATCCATAATCTTTGAAGGGAAATCTAATTTACTACCCATACCATGCAAAGGGGGAGTATTTTCCACATAATCCTCTCTAGCCAGAATAAGGGAGTTATAGGATTTATTCACTACATCATCTAGATCCTTCAAATTAATCATTATATCCACTAATTTATCTTTTTCCTCTTCCCCTAGCCCATCTTCTCCACCTTCATAGTCAACGTCCTCATAATTATCAATGGAATCCCCTTCCTTAGGTTCATATTCAAATTTAGTCTCAAGCACCACTTCCTCCTTAAATTTTTTTCCCTTCAGTTCTTTATTTAACAGGTGAGCCAACCTCCTTTCCCTAGAGCTCATGTCCTACCTCGTCTCCTCTTGGATTTTTTCTTCCTTCGTGTCATCTTCACCATCATCAATGATGCAGAGTGCAACAGTGGAAGGTTTGTCTTCTTAGTCCTTTGGGGTCCAACTGCTCAAATTGCTAATGCTTTCAATCAGACTTTCAATAACTTCCTTACCACCTTTCTCTGATGGTGATACACCTCCCACAATCCTTAGGACCAATCACTAAGTCCTAAAACACACTTCTTTCAACTTTTCATTAAGTTTCCTAGTCACTTCCCAAAACAGGGCTACAAGGCCAAATTTGACAAAATTGGGATTTTAGACACAAATCCACACCCAACACAAGATCAATTGGTGTAATATAAAGTTGTTTGACAACCCAAACACTGCCCTACAAGACCAGCCTCTAATCTACTCCAGCACTCCAAGAATCCTCCAAGGTACACAGACCTAATAAGGCCCTAATAGGCTTGGTTTACAAAGGAAGACCAATGAAATGGGTGCATAGATGAAAAGGCAGGCTTTGAATCAGTTCAATATTGTCTGAGAACACCTAATCCACCTTTGGATTGTTTAATTTGTGCATATCTAACTCTGGGTACTCAATTTCCTACAATTCAGGGCCAAATACATCTAAATATTTGACCTAGGGCTTGCAAGCATGATTCACTCCCTTCACTTCCTCTCTTATTGCTTTCAGAATCCTAAAATAAATTCTCAGAGCCTTCATTTTCATTGGGTTTTGTGCAAAATGGATGGTATAGTCGCGAGCTATAACTCCATTTGCCCAAAACCCTGCTGGAACTAGGTTTTCCTGGATAGTAGGAGTAAAAATGCGATAACTTTGGCTACATACCTCCAAAACACTTCAAACCAAATGCATTCAAAAGCTATTTCAACAGAGCATCTTCCCCAACCATTAAACTATCGCTTCCAATCTGTACAGCACATGCAGAATCGAAACAATAGTGTTTTTAAGGAAAAAATAGTGAATTTTATTGGTTGTGAATAAATCTGATTAAATCTATCAACCTGGTCTTTTGGGAAGGTTGATTAATACTTATAGACTTGTGTTTCACTGATCAACTATCTGAGAATCAGTTGCAATTGGTTGAAACTTACATATTATAACTTTTAAGCACTTTTAGAGAAGTTTCTTAGCAACTTTTTATTATTTTTACTAATCTTGTATATAAAGAAGTCCTAAGGACTCTAGACTATCCTAGGACCTTATTTAAGGTATAATAACCTATTTCTAATTATATTCCTAATCAAAATGTCCCATAGGTCCTAAGACTCAAGGTTTATAGAATCAC
>MU226375.1:555539-594835 GCA_018584345.1 Thuja plicata | reverse complement strand
GATTGTTCAATTTGTGCATATCTAACTCTGCGTACTCAATTTCCTACAATTCAGGGCCAAATACATCTAAATATTTGACCTAGGGCTTGCAAGCATGATTCACTCCCTTCGCTTCCTCTCTTATTGCTTTCAAAATCCTAAAATAAATTCTCAGAGCCTTCATTTTCATTGGGTTTTGTGAAAAATGGATGGTATAGTCGCTAGCTATAACTCCATTTGCCCAAAACCCTGCTGGAACTAGGTTTTCCTGGATAGTAGGAGTAAAAATGCGATAACCTTGGCTACAGACCTCCAAAACACTTCAAACCAAATGCATTCGAAAGCTAGTTCAACAGAGCATCTTTCCCAACCATTAAAATATCAATTCCAATCCGTACAGCATGTGTAGAATCAAAACAATAGTGTTTTTAAGGCAAAAACAGTGAATTTTATTGGTTGTGAATAAATCTGATTACATCTATCAACCTGGTCTTTTGGGAAGGTTGATTAATACTTATATACTTGTGTTTCACCTATCAACTACCTGAGAATCAGTTGCAATCGGTTGAAACTTACATATTATAAATTTTAAGCACTTTTAGAGAAGTTGCTTAGCAACTTTTTATTATTTTTACTAATCTTGTATATAAAGAAGTCCTAAGGAATCTAGACTATCCTAGGACCTTATTTAAGGTATAATAACCTATTTCTAATTATATTCCTAATCAAAATGTCCCATAGGTCCTAAGACTCAAGGTTTATAGAATCACCAATGAGCCTTAGGCCTTTACAAATGGACTTACATTAACTTAATAACAACCTAAGATATGATGCTCCCTATCATGAGTCATCTTAGTGGATATGAGTGTAATTCTATGTTCATGCAATTGTCTTGAATCACTTATTTGTTTGAGTGAGGACTTTGAGTGAGGGCTCTGCACCAATCAATATCAATCACATGGCTCATTTTATTATCCCCTTTACTAATTTTACACACTTTCATAGGACTAGGTTTACATGAAGGGGATTTTCATTTAATGGGAGTGGTGTCAAGCAGAGTAGCTTCAAGAGGAATTTTGGGAATAGTCAATTTAGGATTTTTTTCCTTTTTTCTTTCCTCTTGAGGTAGGGTTTTTAGGTAAAGGGTTTCTCTCAATAAGCTCGATGCAAGAAGAGATTTGAGAGGGATCAACCTTTTGGTTTAGCTCTTGGTTAGGGTAAGAAATGAAATATCTTTAGAAGGGAGACTTGTCAAACTCATGTTGATACAAAACATACATTAAGCCCTAACGTAGAGGAGGTGAGGCACCTTTGGCTATGCAATCGCTTAAGGAACAAAATAGAAAGAAGGGGCATTAATTTTATGGTTGTGCCTAAAGTGGTTAATAAGAGGGAAGTGGTAACCATAGAATGCAGTAGAATGACCCTCAAGGGTAATTCATTTCATGGCATAGAAATAAACTAAATCATAAGGGGGAGAAAGAGAAAAATTTTCATACCCATTTTGGTTAGTAGCTACTACTAGAATTTCTCCTTTCTTGAAAAACATTTTCATGTACCTCTTATAGTCTCCAGTGTTGTATTTTTCAATTTTTTTTCCCTCACAATTCACACCTGTAGCCTCTGTAGTAAGTTTCAGATTTTCCCAAAATATAATAATCCCAATGGTAACACTCCCTTGATGCCAAGAATTGTACAATTTCATATAAAAAGTACTATTGTAGCCACACATAGCCTGAAAATAAGGAAGTAGCTCCACATTGGTAAAAATATCCAACAATTCACTATTTTGCATGATCTCTTTATAGTCCTTGGGCTCAGATATTTTAAGAGGTCCACCCATCACTTTCACCTCATCAAGATTCAACTGAAGATTGCAAGTGGTCATTTGTAGAGGCCCACATTTACCAGTATCAGTATAAAATAAGAAACCCTTTTTACTCTTCTTTCTCCAATCTCGAGGCTTCATGGAGAAGATATTCTTCTTCCTTTTCTCTAAACAATAAGTATTTTTATCATCATATTTTATCATAATACAGAAGCATTGGCTGCTAGGAGAGATTTGAAATTCATACTATAGAGTGTTGAAAAGACATTTTCCATAAATATTTTCTTTAAATCTAATATAATAGCTCATGCCACAAGTTTTAAAATTGATAGTGACATCATTAATCTAATAGTGATTTCCTTTCAAATTCTTATGCATACTTAGATGCCAGCTAAATATTGAACCCCTTTGATGATACGTTAGCCGAGTTAAATTTAGTAACACATCAACCTCTTTCTCCTTTCTTCTTAATTGTTTAAATGAACGTCTTTCCATAATGGAATCCAACAAGGGGTCCTGCATATTTCTTTTATAAGACCATTCACATTAGTTATAGGTATCAATTCATCAATGAGAGAGAGGAAAGATAGTTATTTCCCATAAAACTCTTAGTATGACTAGCCATATCTTTTTAAAACTTAAATTTTTATATTTCTGATCTCAGAAACCAACTCCAGGAATACTGATAATGAATGAAAACCTTATTAGAAGAGAAAAATAACATGTCATTGTTGTCTCTCATTGGCTAGAATTTATTTAATCCTTTGAGGGCATTTCTCAAAAGTAATATAGCTCCAATCTTGGGATGTTAGACCAAGATTGGTCATAAAGTTCATATAATTATTCCCTTCTCTAAGAGTGTGGCGGATTTTATACAGGTTGAAAGTAGCTAACATCCTTTTTTATTCCTCGAATAAACTTAAAAGATACCATGGGCAGCCAACATTCCCCTTAAGGTTATCCATAATCAACTTTGAGTCACCTTCTATGATGACTTTTTCATAGTTCAAGTCCTTAAGATGTTTAATACCATGCTAGGTAGCAATAGCCTCAGCATAATTATTGGATCCAACACCAAGATTCTTGTTGAATTTTTCAATGAAAATCCATTTACAATCTCTAATAACTCCACTAGTGGTTGAAATATTAGGATTCCCCTTACCATAACCATCCACATTATATTTAACTCATCCTTCCTCCAATATAATCCATCTAGTTAGTTTCCTTTTCATGATGCTTGTCCAAATTATATTCAGAAGGTTTTGGTGTACACCCCATTTATTTTATCCTCAACTCTTGAAGATAAGGGAAGATCAAACCTTTCTTGTGGGAAGTAGCATTTAAGTTTTCCTAGCTTTTTGTTTGATGATCTGGAAGAGGACATAGATGTTTCTTCACTGGTCTCTGAAGATTCTATTGTTTTATTCCTTCTAGATATTCTAGGCTAGGAAAGAGGGGATTTGAGCCCATAATTCCTGATAATCAGGTGATTAAGGGGCATAAACTTTTTTGATCAATGAGAATCCTCATAGAATCGGGCATGAACCTATCAACATTTAGCAGGCACAACACATGGTTCCAAACATCAGCCACATAGGTATAATGAATAAATAAATGATCTATACTTTCACCATCTAGATGGAAAAGAACAGATCTATTCATCATAGAAAATCCCCCCCTATTAATATTGTCAATGGTAAGGATCTTCCCATGGAAAATGAACCACCCAAAATAATTAACATTGGGAACAAGATTAGGAATCCAGATAAGCTTCCACACCTAGTGACTCTCTTCTCCATTCTCAAAAGCCCAATAAGTCAATTTAATAGAGAAGAAACCAGAATATTTATGCTTCCATATCCATTTATCGCTGTTTCATTGGGAAAAAAGAGTGATTTCTGGTAAGAGAGGGGCCAGAGAACTTATTTCATCATGTAGTTATTTTCTAATTTGTAGGGGTATTCTATCACTTCTCCTTAGTTATTCTCTAAAGTCTTTCCATAAATACAGTTATTAACAAATTCCCCATTTTTTCTTATGGGACATCTCATGACATGGTTGAGGATATTAAGGTCAGTTAGGGGTCTATCTTTGTCCCAAATATCCTCCCAAAATTTGGATTTTTTACCATCCCTAATATTCTTCCTACTACCTTTCCTTAGGATGTTCTCTACCTTAAGAAGGCTACTCCATAGAGGGGAACCAAAAGTTAGTGCTTATTTTGTATAGAAAAGAATCAGAATGGCAATTGTGGAGATATTTATCCCTAATAAGTCAGACCCAATCTTTTTATTCTCAATGAGCATCCATCCAAATTTAGCAATAAGATCTTTGTTGAACGGTCTTATCTTTCTGATACCAATTCATCTGGATTTCTTTGAGGTGTAGACTTTGTCCCACTTGACCAATTCAACTCTCATTTTTTTCTCTATGCCTGTCCATAAAAAAATCTTTTGTAACTTCTCTATATTGTCAAAATTGACCCTGGAACTTTGAAAAGAGAAAGAAAATAGACAGGGATGTTTTGGAGGCAAGTTTTCAGCAATTGAATTTTCCCCGCTTGGCTTAACAATTTCCCTGTGCACCGTGATAACTTATTATGAAATATTTTAATAAGACTATTGTAGAACACTAAAGGAGTACATTTAGTAGAAAGAGGTAGACCAAAATAGGAATCAAGTAAAGAAGCAAAATTGTATCCCATGACCTTCTTAATATTTATTTGAAGAGCCTCATCCACATTAAAGAAGTAAAGCTTACTCTTTTGATAGTGCATTTGTTGTCCTGAAATCATTGCATAGTTATCAAGGATTTATTTCCATTTCCTTTCTTCAGACATGTAAGCTTCTCCAAACAAAATGGTATTTTCAAAAAAATTTTGGTGGGAGAATGGTTAAATTTGAGAGGCAATTTTTATACCTTTCAACATTTTGGCTTCTTTGTTTCTTTGAATATTACGTCCCAAGACTTCAACAACAATAATGAATAAATAGGCAGATAAAGGGTCACCCTATCTTAAGCCTTTACCAATTAAAAAGAACCCCTTAGGAGATCCATTAATTAAAATAGAGTACATGGTTGAGGTGACATACTCCATTATCATGTTTAGAAATTTGTCATTAAACCCATATTTCTTGAGAACTTCTAAAAGGAATTTCTAGTCAACTCTATCATAAGCCTTAGAGATAACAAATTTAAGTATCATACCTACTTTTTTGTTGGCTTCCATAAAGTAGATGATCTTATGAGTGGTTATAATCACCGAGAATATTCCTTCCTTTCACAAATCCCTTTTGGTTGTGAGAGATGAATTTGTCAAGAACCAATTTGAGTATATTCACCATAATTTTCAAAAAAAAATTATACAATGTGTTACAGAGGCTCATAGTTCTGTAGTTTGTCATTGTCTTGGTATTAGCGATTTTATAAATAAGGGAAATGAAGGTAGAATTAATTGTATCCATCAGTCTTCCAATCCTAAAGAATTCATGTGAAACATTTTATATATCTTCCCCAATAATGTCCCAATATTCTTGGAAAAGGTTGGAGGGAAGCCATCATGACCTAGGGTTTTAAACGCTCCAAAGGGAAAAACAACATCTTTAACTTCTTGAAAGGTATCTTGTTTCACTAAATTTATATTATCTTCATCTATAACTAGGTAGGGAATGACATCCATCATATTGGTAGGATCTTAAAAATAAACATTAGACTTACCTTGGGAGTTAGCAATGAAACTCACAGCAACATGGGTTATTTCTTCTTCATCCTTTGCAAAATTTACATTTGGTAATTGAATTTTCCTGATTTTATTCCTTCTCCTATGTGTGAGGGTATATTGATGGATAAATTTACTATTTTTATCTCCTTCAATAAGTCATTGTATCCTAGATTTTTGTTTCCAAAAAAATTATTCTTGTTTGTTGAGTCTAATTCATCTCTCCCTCCATGATATCTCCTCTTGGCACATGGCCTCATCTTGGTTCCCTTTCTCCATCCCTCTTTGGATATCTTTCAAGTCATCAACTAAGTGTTTTTTCCCATTAAAGATATTACCAAAGGAGGTTTTGGTTCATACTTTCACCTTTTCTCTAATAATCTTAAGTTTCTTACTAACTTGGACCATAGGGGAGCCAATACAA
Organism: Thuja plicata; assembly: GCA_018584345.1. Lineage (NCBI taxonomy): Eukaryota > Viridiplantae > Streptophyta > Pinopsida > Cupressales > Cupressaceae > Thuja > Thuja plicata. The sequence goes on along the minus strand of MU226375.1, from coordinate 588,886 downwards.
GGGGCATTCCACCAATTATCCACTAGACTTCAAAATTTTGGGTGTGTAGTCCACATGATCTTAAATGTGAAAGGGGTGGGGTATTTTTTACATATTCCTCCCAATATAGGACTAGGGCATTATGGTCTGATCTAGTTTTAGGTTGAGAAGTAAAGGTAAAATCAACAAGATTCATCCAATTGGAAGATAATAAAATCTGTCCAGTCTTACTTGAATATTTTTTTCCCATGTATTCTATTGGACCAAGTGAAGGTTGATCCCTAGAATTCAATATCAATCAGCCCCATAGTAGAAAAAAAATATCCCAAGTCCACCATTCTTTAATTAAATTCTTCCATTCCTCTAAATTTCTTTGAGGAGTACAAGGGAGAGGTAAAGTCTCCCCCCAACATCCACTTATTAGAGAGGCCTACCAAAAAAATGGAGGCCAGAGAATCCCACAAATCTCTCCTAGAGGATATAATTTTGGGGGCATACATATTTATCAAATTCCAAGAGATTCCAGTGTTTAAAATTTTGAAATTAAGTATCAAGCTTCATTTTGAGGAATGGAATAGGGTACCTACCACTTTATTAGGATTTCAAAGTGTAGCCATACTTCTAGAAGCACCTTTTGCATCACTAGTATCCCACTCATCAGTAGGCCAAATGCTATTCACTATATTCTAAAACCCTTTGTTTTTCATTTTAGTTTCTTGTAATATCAAGATATCTACTTTATTTTCTAGAATGGAACATTTCAACATGTGCAGCTTGATATGGCTATTTAAGCCTCTCATATTCCAGGATAAAATCTTCATGTCAAACTTACATTTCACAACAACCTAGCCTTGGATTTCTCTACCACTCATAGCTAGAGTGGTCACCTTATTTCTTCTTCTTTTTAACATTAGAGAACCCATCAATAGTCCTTTGTTTTCCATTCGCTGCATCCTTCACTATTTCTCGTTCTCTACTATTTTTTTGTGTTGGTCTACCTTTCTTAGATTCGAAACCAACATTTGGTTTTTTCTTCTTCTTCTTCTTCTTCTTCTTCTTCTTCCCTTTCTCTTCAACTACGGTCCAGGTAGATTTTGAGTCATCATCACCATTCCCCATCCTCAAAAAAGAGGGTGGGGGAGTTGAGGATAACCCCAAAATGGATAAGTTATATCCTTAAGACTAGAAGATCAAATCATCTTGTTACCATATTTTGGGGTTAATAAAGGGTCACTGCTCTCTTTATTATTCTGGGTATCCTCTAAAATACTAGATCCTCTTGTACCAATGTTTCCCAAATACTTACTTGGGGAAGAATAGAGTAGGGTCTCTTGGGTAGAGATAGCAACACGATTTTCCTCTCACTCATTCAAGATATTGAGATCTACAATCATCTTATTCACTACTTCTTCATGTAATCTTGGGGTTGTAGGAGTTGGTTTACCTCCCTCCTATTTTCCTCCCTCATCCATGTTCTTTCCATTTGAATTTTATTTATTGTTTTTTTCTCATCATTGACTTTATTTTCTATCACTTCCTTTGAGCTATTCTAAGTAACCCCTATGGTTATATCCAAAACTCTAGAATCTGATTTGGGTTCAAGCAAGCTAGTAGAGGTAGAGATTTTTAAATCATCCAAGATCTTATTCTTACTAGTTCTAAGGGACTCCTCCACTTCCAAAGTAGAAGGGGGGTCCTTAATCCTCTCTTCTCCATTATGTTCCTTATTCTCCTCTAGGTTTATTTTCTATTATTTCTTGTTTTTCTAGAATCGACAAACATTTCTAAAGTGTCCATATTTCTTACAGATCTGACAATACATTGTTGCATTCTCATATTCCATACATTTCTCCCAAGAGCCATATTTTGATTAGAGGGTTATAAAAAAGGAAAATTAGTGTTAATTATTACATTAACATAGATTCTCACAAACATAAGTTGTGATCTTTGTTGTGTGATTCTATCCACTGTTAGGAGCGAGCCAAAGGATTCAGCTATACCCCTAATCACTTCAAAGTTCCAAAATTGTAGAGGCATGATAGGAAGGTGAACCCATGTGGGATAAAGAGCACCTAGATCATTTTGGGTGTCAAACTAGGTTTCCATTTGCATAATGATAAGATATTTATCTTATTACTAACAAAAGTCTAGGGGCCATTTGTAAGAACATACATCAAGTTTTCTTTGTTAACAAAATTAAAAAGGAAGAGGCTATTAGACATGAAATTAATCTTCACACTTCCCTTTATTTTCCATTGGGAGGACCATTTTCTAATTTGGTCAAAAGAGGATCTAAAGGATAGAAAATTGTCTACTAAGAAAATCTCTAACTCAACTATCATCTCTTACAAGATTTCATCAAGGATATGCACCATTGTACCATTGACTTTGTAGGTTTCTCCGAACTCTTTCAGAGAAGTAGAGTACTTCATCTGAGCTCGACTGACACCCAACAACTTGTCAACAAAAGAAGAAGGATTCTCCTATTAGAGGAAGTACTCCCTAAATTTTACCAATTTGTTAGGAAACACAGGTAAATCTTCTCCTCTCACCCCATGAGAATGATTAGCGCCAGCTAACTGCTGGAATAATGGAATGGTGTGTACTAAGAGGGGAGGGGTGAATTAGTACCCTTAAAAATTTTTATCAATTAACCATTAGTAATTTGTTCTTTCATTATCAACCATTGATTATTTTTCAATCTTATGCATGTAATATCAAAACATAAACTTAATTGCATGTAAACATTCATAGAAATATTCATGAAATGTAAGTACACTTGACACAAGAATTGGTAACGCAAAAAACCCTTGTTAGAAGGTAAAAACTATGGTGGGGATGAAACCCACAAAGCTTCACTATCTGCAGAATGGAAGGTGTCAATTAAGGCTACAAGTGTGATCACTTTTGATGATCTTACCCTGTTAGGAGTAACATTTTAGACTGGTTAGGTCTACTCAATTAAGAGATTTAGCAACATTATTTAGTGTGCACTCGGTTAAGAGATTTACATAAGGATTGTTAAATCCACCTTCTTAAAAGATTTCTTCTATTTTCTACACTTGTTAGAATGTAGTCAAAAATACTTATTGACCTGATAGTACGCAATCTTGAATTTCTGAATACAGATCCTTTAAGTTCACAATTTATGTGTATCACCTATAGTGATTGATTAATACGTCTATTCTTCTTGGTAGCCTTGAATCTTTTTCTTCATAACTGATTTCATCTTTTGTTGTCCTTCTACATAAAACTCTCTGCCTGATCCATATATGTTTGCTATAGCTACAATCATCATGTTCTAATTTATTTCTACATCTATTTATATAATGAATTGACCTAAATAGGTTTCATGCTTTACAATGAAAACTTTATGATCAAAGGTTTACAACTTGACCTTGATCTCCTAGTTTGCATGTTTAAAATCAGTTAGACTAATTATAACTACATATGCTTTACTTGTCCCTCAAAAAATGGTTTTAAACATAAGCTTAAAGCTAAATATAAACTCAAGTGTTTTATCGGACTTGTAACTCAGATCCACATTTCTCAGAATTAAAGTTGTCTCTAGGTAGACTGGTGCTCGGGTTGCTCTGCAGTCTTTCCTTGGTGATGTCTTTGTAGACATTATGCTTCTCGAGTTACTTTGTAGATTGAGTATCAGTTTTCTCTTAGAATCTGTCTATCGAGTTACTCTTTGAATTATTTTTTTAGTTTACATTGTCAACTGTCTTTCAGTGATAGTGCACTTAGCATTTTCGGTGACCTCTGTGAACTGTTGTGTTGGGTTGCACTATAAACCTGTCTTTTGGTGATCATGTTAACGACGGTTCAAAAATTATTTCCTTTGTATAATAATGACAAAATATAGTATCCTTTGGGATTATCAATCTCCCCCTTTGGCATTAGTATCAAAAACTTATATGTGCAAAACTGAAATGTTCAATATATACACCAAAATGTTTACCTTGTCAATATGACTCCCCCTATGTGCATGCCTTGGTGTAGTGTATGTACATGATACATTTGAATTTATACATATATTTCCTCTTTTATCATTTCCCATTTTCTATTATTTCCCCCTTTATCATATTATTTCCCTTTTTATCATATCATTTCCCCCTTTTTTTGAAAATAATGACAAAGGTATAATACTTACAACTTGTCAAAAATATGGGAATGGGATTTTTGGATGTCCTCCATTTTCTTCTCCCATTGCTCTTTGAGATGCTCAAGGGTCATGATTTCCAAGGTGAGTATAGCGTGCATATAATATATGCTCTCTGTAACAGACATCTCTAGGGTGTCAATCAATGTTCTTGCCGAAGTCATATGTTGTTGCAATAATGTGAGATTGGGTAGTAGTAGAGCTTGGAGCTCAGTTACCTCATCTCAGAGTTTGGATTCTACCTCTTGAATCTGATGTCTCAACCATTTAAATTTTACAATATTCTCATAATGCAACTTGAATGCATTGTCATCAGTTGTAAGACCTTGTGCACTTGTCTTAAGATCTTCATTAATTTTGGCCAACTTGTCACTATGCTCAGTAGTGAAAGTTTCTAATGTGCACAACTTCGTAATTAAGTTTACTACTTTTGATATCATTGGTTCTATAGTAGTAACTAATTCAAAAAGTGTTACCTTTTGTTCTACCACTTGATGGGTGATTTTCTCAGTAAGCTTGTATAAACACTTCTACTCAGCACATTTTTCAATTGCCTTGTCTGCATCTACATTCTATGATGTGATGGCGTCAGTAAGAACTACTAATTGATCAAGTATAGGTGCACTTTGATCAATTTTAGTGTCAGGTAAAATTTGCAAAAGTATTTCCTTTGTGTTCTCCAGGACTTGTGAGTTCTTGTGCTCCTTTTTGATCTTGTCCTATATTGCCTTTCTTTTACAAAGTTCACCATTCTTTGTAAGTGACTTTGGATCCAATGTTCTAGGATCACTGTCTGGTATATCAATGATTTCATCCAATGTTACTGGATTTTAATTCTTCTTCTTCTTCTTCTTGGATATGGTACTGGAAGCAGGGGAGTGTAGAACTATAGCTAGTTCATGCTCTTTTTCTTTCTTTGGTGATTATATGGGAGGTGTGGTGCATGTTGGTTACTACTCGGTATTGACCTGTTGGTTGGTAGTAGATGTATCCACATCAACCTTGTCTATATTTGCAGCCTTTTCACCCTCTATGTTCTTGTCAGTTGCATCACATGTTTTCTCCTCTCCACTTGCATCTTTCTTTTCCTCTTGTGTATCAGTGTGGTTGTATCAAGTTCAAGTGTCTTCTCCTTTGCCTCTAAAATGATATTGATTGCTTGTATCAATAGTGGCATGTCACCTAGTATATTTACCTATGCACCATATTTGGCATCCCTTTCCTTTTCCTTTTCCTGCTCGGTGGCAATAGTTATATCTTCATCTTTCTTTGGTTCATCATCATAATCAATAAGTGTTATATCTTTGATGATGACCTTTGTTGAATCTACTAATGATTGAAGTATCTAAGGTACATCATCCATGGCCTTGTTTTCCTATGTTGTCAACTCAACTGGATTGATGTCCTCAGTATCATTTATGAAGATTGGGCTCGGTGTGGCCTCTTTCTCTTCATAATGAGGGGTCTCGGTAAGGGCTAATACCTGCTCGAGGCTTGAATCCTCCTTGGGTGGATTGAATATTTCATTCCATGTTTTATCGCTTTATTTATCTAGCTCTATTAACCTTCCCTCGAGTACCTTGTAAGCTCTCATCTTAGCTGAGAATCTCCTTGCATGCTTCTTCATCATTTCATCAATTTCCTAAACTTTTGATTCGGGTGGCATAATTGTGACTAGGGATCTTTCCCTTATCTTCTTTTTGGTATGCAGTGCATTTGTCTACCTTGCTGAGATTCTATCATGTAGTTCTTGTGGAATCATTTTATTAAATTGTACTGGTACATATTTGAATGCAATCATTGCTTGAATGATGGCTTCTTCAATCTTTTTCTGATCCTTGGGAGATAAGGTTATCCATTTCCTTATCTTAGCATTTGATATGCTACATGTCTTGATGATTGATCCAACAATCTCATCAATTGTCATACGAACTTTGTGCTTTTCAAGATGGATTGATTGTTCACTCCCATCCTGTGCAGTGGCATCCTTGTCCTCTTTACCTCAGATGTATTTTATTATTTGCCTCGGTGCCTATTTCCTAGTTGGAGGCTTTCTCTTGTAAGTCCTCACTGTTCCTTTCTTGACCGGTGGTGAGTTTGTATCTTTTGTATTTTGACTCCTCATCCTCGATACAACAGTAGTTATTGGTTTCTTTGTAGGTGTTGCATCAAACTCAGTTGAATCAGAGTCACTCACTTGTTCACCTTCATCGATGGGTGATTGTCCCTCAGTGTCATCTTTTTTTTTTTTGTTTCTTCTTCATTAACCGACAGCTTCTTCTCAAGTGTTTTTACCATTTTAGTCTTCTTTCAGTTTATCATTTTAACAACTAAGCCTATTTTGATTATGGCCTTAGCTTCTTCATAAGTTCCAAATCTTGGTAATGATTTGTCCAGTGGTTCATTCAATAATGCTTCAATAAAATTTGTGGCCTGATCAATGTTGATCTCATAATCTAGAGGTGGTAACCATGTTGTCCTCGGTACAACTGGTTTGATCAAGGTGTTGTCGGTGTCTACTATGAAACATGTATCATCCTTATACTATTCCACCAGTTGTTCAAGTATCCTCATCCTCTTTTGTATTCTATCCTTAAAGGTAGTGAAGCATGCATCAATGACTGATGTAAAATTGTCCACTAGTGACTTGATAAATTCACTAATTTGTATTGTTACTGGTTGGGTAGTGTCCAAATTGACATTACTGATAGATGGGAAGAAGTTCTAGAAATAGAAAAATGTACACATGAGGAGTGATCTGAACTTACATGAATTAGTCCTTGCTAACCTAATTGTCCTCATGTTCTCCTCCAATTGCTTCAGTATAAGCTCAGATAGGTCTAGTTGTAATCCCTTCTTCACAATCTTATGGGCAGTGTCAACTACTCTGCATGCTATATTTTTTAACTGGATGGCTTGGAATACCTTGTATCCTAGTACACATGCACCAAACTTCAGTTCTGGATCGGCAATGGAGTTTACCTTTAAACCTCTACCATCCCATACTGCACCTATCATCTTTTCTATATTGGGGCAAGGAGGATGTTTGAGTGCTTTGACCTTGTCGATTACTGGATAACGAGTTACTACGTGTATTACATACTTGGTGATTGGTTTCGGTTCATCTAAGAATATTTTCTTGTCATGTACTATGTTGCATACTATCCGAATCTACTTTGTTTTGAATTCCTTCAAGAACATTAGGGCATTTGTCAACCTTTTTACCTCAATGTGTTTATGTTCATCCTTAATGTTTCCATCTTTTCAAATATTCTTGTAAGCTTCTTCAACTTTGAGATCTCCAATCTTTGCAACCTTTCAGTGGATGTAGGCTCGTACATCCTTGACTAGAAAAACCCTAGGTGGTATGCTTGAGAAAACTCTAGCCTCGTCGGGTTGTGAAGCAACCTCAGGGAAGAATTTGTACTTAGGCTCTTCACAGGTAGAGTTCTTGATCAGATTAACCTTTTTATCCTTTGCATTCTTGATCTTGGAAACTCGTGAAGTAGTTGCCATGTTTTTGTTGAAATTAGGGCCTTCTCGATAAATGATCTATTTTCTTGGTAAGTCTTAGATACTCACTTGATATGCTTTAGCTATTGTGAATCTGTCAAGTACCTATGAATGTGCTTGTGAGTCGCTCTGCAATCTGGTCGCTATTGGTCGCTATGATCTTCGCTCTTAATCGCTTTGTGAAAGAATGAGCTTTATGTCACCTTTTTATAGACAATGTCCTAAGTGGTGAAATAAATCCTTTACCTACTTCTTGGTGGTCGAAGATGAAGTCGCTCGTTCATCACGCAAACTTTTTGGCTTGATGAGTATACACTTCTCAGGGTAAGTGTCAATTCAATTGACCTTTCACATGTTCATCGACGGAGCTCGGTATGCATTGACCAACGAGATTGGATTCATAAATTCATAACAAGTAATACCATAGTGCATATTCATTCATGCTAATTTGGCATTTTTTTCAATGTATATAGGAACTGATGTAAAATAACTTTGTATAGTATAGTTCCATACTTGTTCTACTTAGGTGGGGGTGGTGATATCACTAGATCCATTGGATAAGATGTCACCAATTGTATTTCTTGGTCTAGAATCATCAGTGTTTGTAGCTTTCCTCCACATTTGATTTCTCATTCTCTTGATATCTTCAATAGTGTTCCCATTAGCAAAAGTGCTTGACTCTATCATTTTTTCTTTGTAGTCCTTGCTTAGATGACCGACCTTATTACAGTGTAAGCATGTCATTCTAGAGTTAGTATAGCTTCTAGACTTTCTTGTCCATTTCCTCATGCATTTTTCAGCTATGTATCCATATCTACCACATGTTGTACAATTTGTCCATGTGTTCTAATCTCAAACATATGAGTTTGTTACTCTTCTCGGTTGATAAGTATTTTCTTGTTCTTTTGGTTTTCATGCTTGCTTTTTCTTTTTCCTGCATTCAAGAGATGTGTGCCCATGCATTTTTCCAGTGGAACAATATTTTCCATGTAGGATTCCTTCGTTGGTTGTTTCACCTTAGATCTTCATTCATGTTATTTGTGTCCATGCTTGTTACAATTATAAAATTTACCTATGAATGTAGATTTGGATTTAGAAATACCTTTAGCTTTTCTCCTACAAACATTTGAAGTGTGGCCTGGTTTTCCACAGTGATTGCATGACTGCTTCCTTAGTCTTGGATTTGTGTAGACATCTTTTTTATCATCTTGGTTTGATGATTCTTTGCTCGGTATACCCTAAATTGGTATTGTTGTTGAGTCTCCTTTTCCCATTCAGAAAATCATCCATTCTTTTTGTGATCTCTTCAGCTTTCTTGATCATATCATTGTGTTGTTGTTGAATCCTTCCTTCATGCTTCAATATTTAATTTTCTTCTCTTATCTCACCAATAGCTTCCAATTTCCCATTGAGTTCTATGTTCACTTGGTTTACCTCATGACTCATCAGAACTATTTGATTGGTGATCTAATGATGATGTTCAATAAGTCTCTGTATTTTAGTCTCTCTTTCTTGTAGCTTTTCAGTGATCTTCCTCCTGTCATTAATAGCTAATGTTCTTTCTAGTTCATCTTGTCTAGCATTGTTCATAACATCAATCATCCTTACCATATGTGTCTCTTGACCTATTTTCAGTACCTTTACTTGCTCTGTCGAATGTTGATTGATTTCATTCAGACTTGTAATGCTTCCTTCAGACGTGTCTGATGTATTGCTAGATGTAGATCTTGATGACTCAAATAAATCAGGTATCTCTTCTTCATGATAGTATGTTTCATTACAGTGAGGTGCCATAACTTTTCTTTCATCCAGTAGCTCTCTCATCTTGATTCTTGCTTCTTGGTATTTCTCATAGAAGATCTGTATCTGCAACTTCTGATTCTCAATATTCTTGTCTAGCTTATACCTTTCCATTGTATGATCTTTTCTCTCAAGTGATTTAAAATTTTCCAAATAAGAGATCTAGCTCTGACACCAATTGTTGGAATAATAGAATGGTGTGTACTGAGAGGGGATGGGTGAATCAGTACCCTTAAAACTTTTTATCAATTAACCATTAGTACTTTGTTCTTGCATTACCGACCATTGATGCTTTTTCTATCTTATGCATGTAATATCAAAATATAAACTTAATTGCATGTAAACATTCATAGAAACATTCATGAAATGTAAGTACACATGACACAAGAATTGGTAACGTAGAAAACCCATGTTAGAAGGTAAAAACTGCGGTGGGGATGAAACCCACAAAGCTTCACTATCTGCAGAATGGAAGGTGTCAGTTAAGGCTACAAGGGTGATCACTTCTGATGATCTTACCCTACTAGGAGTAACATTTTAGATTGGTTAGGTCTACTCGGTTAAGAGATTTGTTTAGTGTGCACTCGGTTAAGAGATTTACATAAGGATTGTTAAATCCACCTTCTTAAAGGATTTCTTCTATTTGCTACAAGTTTGTTAGAATGCAGTCAAAAATACTTGTTGACCTGATAGTATGCAATCTTGAATTGCTGAATACAAATCCTTTAAGTTCACAATGTATGTGTATCACTTATAGTGAATGATTAATACCTCTGTTATGCTCGATAGCCTTGAATCTTGTTCTTCATAACTAATTTCATCTTTTTATGTCCTTATGCATAAAACTCTATGTCTGATCCATAGATATTTGTTGCGGCTACAATCATCATGTTCTGATTGATTTCTACATCTATTTATATAATGAATTGGCCTAAATAGGTTTCACGCTTTACAATGAAAACTCTATGATCAAAGGTTTACAACTTGACCTTGATCTCCTAGTTTGAATGTTTACAATCAGTTAGACTGATTAAAATAATTACATATGCTTTACTTGTCCCTCAAGAAATGGTTTTAAAGATAAGCTCAAAGATATATATAAAACTCAAGTGTTTTATCTGACATGTAACTCAGATCCACATTTCTTGGAATTAAATCTCTCTTGGTAGACTAGTGCTCGCGTGGCTCTGTAGTCTTTCCTCAGTGATGTCTTTGTAGACATTCTGCTTCTCGGGTTTCTCTGTAGACTGAGTGTTGGTTTGCTCTTAGAATCTGTCTATCGGGTTACTCTTTGAATTGTGTTGTTGGTTTACATTGTAAATTGTCTTTTGATGATAGTGCACTTATTATTTTTGGTGACCTTCGTGAATTGATGTGTCGGTCGTACTATAAACCTGTCTTTCGGTGATCATGTTACCGACGGTTCAAAAATTGTTTCCTTTGTATACTAATGAAAAAATATATTATCCTTTAGGATTATCAATTAACCCCAATGAAGGACCAGAAAGATTGTGACCCACAACAACCAAGGAAGAGGATTGGGAGACCCAAGATGGATCCCCCATCATTGGGCCCATATAGGGTAACCAGATGTAGCACATGACAAAGTAGAAAAGAGAAACCCTAGCAAAGTTGGAAACCAAAAGCATGTTGAACATTTTAATGATAAAAATTTAAAAGATCTATATTAAAATTATTTCTCATTAGATATTGTTATGAGCCTGTCAAGAAAATTATAAATATGAACATATATAGTTCTTGCTCGTACTTAGTAGTAAAAAAGCGAGAAGACATTAACTTGTATCATTTTTCATCAAATATCTATTTTGTATTTTATCATTTTGGTAGTAAGTTGCAACAATTTTTCTCTTAGAAGCACACATTTGGTATCAAATGATTTAATTGCGTATAAGATCTTAAATGTCGAGTCTTGTAGACCATAGCATCTCAATATATATGCACATGTCTTGATGTACTTAAAACAAATCTATTTATAGCTTGAGATAATGGTGGACTATTAGAACAAAAATGATAAGAAGTTGGTAAATTGGCATTAATGAATTTTCAAATATAATGCACATGTTAACTCAATTAATGGTTTGAATTTTGATATGATGAACAAAGATCAATAATAGCTCTATTTTTCAAGGAAATTCTAATAGAATCATATTGGAGAATAAAAGTTTAAAATAAGAGTTATAATTGTTATCATATGCAACTATCTTGTGTAATCCATGAAAAGAATTATTGGTGAAGTTTAAAGAATAATTATGTATACAATTATAGTTCCTTTAAAGAACCATAACTAACACGTATTTAGGAATAAACAAAAGATTATTATAGATTATTGTGATATATTTACTCAGAAAAATTGAAGAAAATAATTTTTTTCTTTTAAGATAATCATAGGCAAAGATTTTGTATAACAATTTTTTTTTTTTATTTCTAAAGGGAAACGTTTTGTATGTCTAAAATTTTGAATCTATAATAAGATGATAATTGTTAAAGTAAATACAATAGCTCATATCAATAAATATTAATCTTAAATTTTATGATCCTTCACGATTAAATATAAATTTTACTTTAATTGAGAATATAATTTTTTTAACAAGAAATTATATTTATTTATTTGACTATTAAAATTTGTATAAATACAATGTTAAGTTTTAAAAAAAATTATGATAAAAATTAGATGTAATTTTTAAGATTTATCCTTAAAATCTATGTAAAGAAAAGTAAGATATATGATGGGAGTTGAAATATGCAAATATGTTTTTTGAGAAAATGGTGACAAAGGAATGAAACCTGATATTATAAACACTTCTAAAGATGAAAGAGCCAAAAACTGATGAGAGTTTCACTAGACCTTAAAATATGATCTCAGTGAAGGATACAGGAGCAGAAATAGAAGACAAAAAGGGAAAAAACAATTTATATTGATTAAAAGAAAACATTACAAACTATGACAGCTTTGGCTCTTCTCACCATTACATTCGAACTTAACTTTTTACTGACTCATAGCACCTTACAGACTTCTACAGCTCACAATTTACAGCTCTGCGTAGCTGGACTCGTCAAGGAGTAAATACCAAAATACAGAATTAGACATTATATAGAAAGCTGTGCATATACATGGAGAGAGAACAGAATAAATTGTTATATTTCAGACCACCCATAAAGTGCGGGAATTTTCTGATGTGACTGTGGAAGGGCTGAATAAAATCCATTCGAATCCAAAGAAGATATTCTTCAATATCTCTCATAAATGTTGAGAGATATTGCTGCAGAATAAAGGATGCGATGATGGTACGAACAACTGTCAGATACACTTCCTTTTTAAATAAAAGAGGGGTTAAAATTTATTCAAGCAAGAAGAAATACAGAGCATGGACATCAAACAGCTCTATCAAGATCTACTAAGTGATCTAATTGTTGAGACAAACCCAAAGGTAATTGACCCTTATTCATAATATTCTAGTTTTGCAATTGATGGGAAGCCCATTTGGTCAGACAATCCACTACTCTGTTCCACTCTCTAGGGATATGAGTGGAAGTAACAGAATCCAAAGCACACAAATTAAGAATTTGATTAAAGACCAAAACTAATTGCCAACTAACATTCTCAGAATACTGCCAGTCAATAGATACACCACCACCTGTGAATCAGATTCATAAATGAGTCTACTCCATCCAAGAGTATAAACACACTCCACAGCATACAAAATAGAAATAGCCTCTATCAAATTGTTGGTATGATGTCCTTTATAAACAAAAGAAACAAGCTGAACAATTCCAAAGCGATCTCTCCAACTCCACAATTACCAACAAGCATTGATTTCCCCAAGAAGACCTGTCCATGTTGATTTTTAGAATGCCTTGCTGCGGTACCTCCCCACCATGTTTATCTTCCAAAAAGTGTGTCTACATGTATTTCTCATGAGCTGACCTTATGAGGAGGAAGATGGACAGTTATAGAAATTAACAACACTCTCTTTTAATCACAACTATTAATTCAAATCTTCTTTTTCGGTATCTATCTAAAGATCAAACTTAGGAAATCCTATATTGCTGTTGGGATGCTCTAGCCATGAGCTCTGGCCCTTTTGGTTACCAGTTTATTGTTGGTTCAGGTGCTAAACACTTGTATTTTCCCAGTACCTCTCATAGAGTCACACTACGAGTGCTCGGGGATCCTAGTGGGCTTTGCTGGCCTCGAACATGCTTATTCAGAAATGGAATGTTGTGGCATTCAACATTAATACTTCTTCATCTATTGATAATTTCACTCTATAAATTTCAGATTAAATTTTTTATCCCATAATTCTATACTCTTACTTCTTACTGTACAAACTGCCATAGCTCTGATACCATTTGTTAGAAAGAAACAGAGCAAAAGAAAAACAAATAGAGACAAACACATACAAATTTTATATATTAATCAAAGTAAAACATTACATTAACTTGAATATTGACTGAGCTTCAGCTCTTTCATTCTAACACTATTACAACCTTCTACTTTCATCTTACGAATCGTTCCGTACAGCTCTGTTTTTTTTCGCACCCTTAACCGCACAAAATAGCCCCTGATCTAACTATAAATCTACTGCAACAGGAAGAAAAAAAAAAAAAATAAACTTATTAACTCTTCTTTTTCAATTAAAAATTGCTCCAGCCACTAACTTTTTCTAACCCCAGTTTCTACGAATATGCACAGCAAAAGATACAAGGACATTGATTTTACAAGCTATTGAAGTTTCATCTAAAATTGTCCTATGCACATTGAATAGAGGCAAACATGAAATGAAGGTTGCTGAAGAAGCCAGGTTGGTCATGCTAACTGGGAGTAGGAGAATGCTGTGAAGAGTTTTGTTAGTATTGCTGTCAAGAAAAAGATTATGGGTTTCAGTCGAAGCCAAGAGAAAAGAGTTTAAATAAGCCGTAGCTGATCAATGAGGTTTTAGAGCCAGTTCAAAATAGGTCGGTCTATCATCACAAGAGATTGGAGACCATGTTAAAGTGGGGAGATGAAGACATTGTAGAAGTGCAAAGAAAAGGAAGTATGAGGTTGTTGAAAAGGCCCAAGAGCAGGGAGATCAGGGCAGAATAGAGTGGTTGAGGATGCAAAGAAAACAGAGCACAGGTTTTCATCTGTAGCAACAGCCAACTAAAGAACAGGGGACTGTTTTTTTAAGAGTATTATAAAAAGAGCAGCATCTCTATGTATGGAAACATATATGATTGAATGTTGTTTGAAATATATAAAAAACAATTATATGATTTTTGAGTTCATCCTTGTTTTATCACTGTTTTATTTGCTTTGTTTCAATCTATTTTTCCTCTGCCAATAGGCACGCAACTAAACTCGGGGAGTAAAAAAAAATGACCTTCATTTAATGCAAATGCATGATTCTTTTCTTGTACATAAAGGTAATAATCCAAAACTTATGTCCAACTAATTTGGAAGTTGCTACAGAAGTTGACGAAGCTGAAGTCATCATACTGTTGTGACAGATATAGCTGCAAGAGGATTCAATTTGCCAGAAACAAGTCACATATACAACTTTGATTTACCCAAATCAACCCCTGATTACTTACACAGGGCTGGTAGGTTTGATTGTAAGCCATTTCCAAAGAAAAAGAGGTGATAAAAACTTGTTTCTGTTAAGTCACCTTTCAGATCAAATCCTTCTCATTACCTTTTTGGATGGACCGTGAGTCAAAGAGTTCCTTTACCATGTTTGCTATTAAGTTATCGTATATTCCATGAGATTGAATGGTGTGATGGAAGAAGTCCTTTGGAAATATAGAGGATTAGACAACTATTGGCAAATTCAAATGTAGATTAAGGGACTTAGAGTGACCTTCAATGTCTATTTGATAAGATTGAATGTGAACATAATTTTTATATGGTAGTAAGTGATCTACATGGTCATGCACTTGATTTAGATTAACAAGTGTTAATCATAAATGTGAAATAGAGAATTGGAGACTAAAAGACATAAGTAGGAGGAAGTATGGATGAAACCATCAATGGGAACCAATATTCTCAATAGTATTTTTTTTTATATTGTGTAATTTATGAAAATGAGTTTAGATATTTATTATGATGACTTTGTTCATTTCTTTAAATTTTTTTTCGATGTATAAAGATTGTTAGTGGAACATATAGTTATGCTTGATATGAGAAAACATAATACATGTCAAAATGATATTGCAACAAAGAATTATTACGATCATTACTAATATGGAGGTGTCACAGAAGGTGTTAGATACTAAAGAACTACTATAGATGGTTCAATGGTACTATTAAAAGAACAAAGGCTTGACAATATATAAAAGATCATTTGGCACAATATGTAAATGAAGTCATGAGAACTCGTAATTCAACCTAATTTTTAAGAATGCAATAGATTACATAAGCATAGTCCTTCATTATAGTAGAGAGTGACATCCTCTAACAACAACCTTCAGTTGCTACTAAGTTTTTTTTATACTTAACATCAATTCTTAACTTAATCAACCAATCATCTTCTTTCTTTAATTTAGAAGTAAGTACTTTAAAACTCCTTCGTTCACCATGGTGACAACAGTTCATTATTACAATGTATACTTACACTTGATAGTGATTAGCTTCCCTAATTAGGATCGTCCTTAGGCCCAGACCTAAGCCTCGAGGGTTCACTCCTAATGGCCCTACCTACGTATCTCATCGTGGGAAATCAGAGGCTTCATAGTTTGTGCTAAGAGGAAGTTTACTCTCTCCTCTTGATGAGATCTTTGATCTCTCTTTAATCTTGACTGTTAATTGAGGGATGATCTAAGATTGGTCCCTTCATAATAAAAGATATCAATTTCCATCGAGTGTTGGTTCTATATCCATCATTTTCAATCATTAGTTTTACCAACTTACACATACACACATGGGTCATATCACAAATCACACCCATAGTGATTATCTCGAGCATACGTCACATATACAGAGGACTAGCTCATACACATCATAGGTACACAAGCTCACTAGCTTTTCCATACACCACATAAACAGTGAGTAGCTCCATTATACATCCAAAAAGACCATAGTGACTTGCTTAAACATGAATCACAAAGATATGGTGACTAGTTCATATACAATGGTTAACCAGGCCCCATTCCTTCCCTTGGTCTTTTGCAATAGTGAATACTTGGGAAGAGGATTTGGTGCATCTCATACTACACTAGAGGTCCATCCTCAACACAACAGGATCAAGTATATAATGGAGAATATTAAAATTAAATAATGGATTGGAATAAAATATATAATGGAGAAGATTGAAGAATAGTATATATTTTTCAAAAGATTGAATGGTCATGGGAGCTTCATATTATAATACTATGAGATACTTTAAGAAATCTTCAAATGTTGTAGTAGTTATATGAATTTTAAGGACTTTATTAGGAACATGATGCTCCTAACATTATCTTATTTAACCTAAGACTATCATTTGATACATTGGAATGATGTACAATATGTGAAATTACATTTGAACTATATAAAAATAGTTCATTCTATGATATTTACTTTCACATATGTCTATGTTATTTACAGTCATCCTACTCTCTTTACTACATTCATGTATAGTATAAAACAATTTTCAAAAAATTTCTAACCTTTTTTTAAATATCTTGAATGAATGTCTTTTTATGATTGAAATTAAATAAAAATAAAACATATATTAATAAAAAATACATATTAACATTCTAACAATTTAACAAAAGGAGAGATAGATACTTAAAAAGTGTAGCTTTGACCAATTCATAGAATTGAGTAAAAATCATCTCAATTGAATTAAAATTGATTTAGACCCATCTCGTCTTTTGATGCAAGAGATGGACCTCCTTCCTACAACTTCGTACTCAAACACAAAAATCTTACATATGCAGATACTCTCTAATCACAATAATACTCAGATTACAACAAGAAATATAAAACTCGCAAAATAAAATTTATATATTCACAGTCGAACTTCTTTGTTCTCACCTCCTCTATAACAGAGATTATTTTTTATTTCCTCTGACCACATTGCAATCAATGAAATTTTGTCAAATTCTCCACGTGGCATGTATAATCCCTGCTCCAAAGCACTAATTTTGGCTGAGCTGGAAGGGTGGTAACAAAGGTGAATTAATTTGGTTTTACATCTGTTCTTTGCATTTGATTGCCAAGGCTTCCACAAATTGCATACAAGTCCACCCTGGCAAACTCCTTATCTTCTCTTTTCTGTCTCAATCACTAGTAATGCCTTCAGCCTTTGTTGGATGTTGACAATGGGTGGTAAATTTTTAGGTAATGCAGGATTGCTGATCTACCTGAATGCTCCTGGTCATCTTTAAATATCCTTTAAAGGATTAGTGAAAAAAAATATTCATATTCCCTATTTGCAATCATTTAGCATGAGTTATTAAAAAAATCATTTAGCAATTGTTTTTTTTACCTATATGGTTTTCTCTTAAAGCTTTGTTTTTTCTACATCATTTTGAAACATATAATGTGACATTAATAAATCCTTACTTAATCTCTTTTCATGAATACTCTTGAATTTTTGTGAACTTTTTAAAATATTTCCTTTCTACATAAAAATATTACTAAAAGAAGAAAAATTATATTATGACTTGTATAACATGACATAGTTTCATGAACTAAGCATATTGAGTTGTACATTGATGCATCTTATCTACCTATCACCAGATTTCAATTTTTTCTTCCATGTCTTATTTTAACCACATGAGCTAAAATCGCAAGGGAGAATTTTGAGGCTTAAATGATCCATCCCAATACAAAGCTATGGGCTAGTGAGCTGAACCAATATTGAGAATCAATAATCAAAATCTGTCCAACTTGTTTTGTAGTAAACTCATATCCATTTTTATATTTTTTAAAAATTTAAAATGATAATTCTTATCCAATACATACCAGTGCAATAACTCAAATTTTAAACAAAGTCATCTAAAGTTTAGTTTCTCAAATTAATAATAAAAATGCTCCATTTCTTTAATTGTTCTTCTAATAAAATTTTGCCAAACTATACTTCCAAGCCTTTTGTATTCCAAGAATTAATCATGAAGATGACAAACCCTCCTACATTCCAAGAATTAATCATGAAGAAGGCATATGAGTAGGAGATAAATTCAATTATTTTAGAAGACCTAAAGACAAATGATATTCCCTTACAAGTTTGGATTTATCATGGACAACTTTGTTCCCTTTTTTATATATTTTAGAGAGACTAAGAAGCTCAAGTTCTCAATATTACTAGAAAAATAAAAGATATTACTTCCACAAGAGAGTAAGCATCAAGAGAAAAGTATATTTTGACTATGGGAACAATGGATTGCTTCAAAATATATTGATCAAAGATGGATAAATTGTGCATATGGTGTCATGCTTTTGTAGACATGGTTGGGATATTTGACCTACTAGAATGATGACAAGTGTCTTAATTTTATTTAATAAGACAACTAGTGATAGGATAAGATAATATCACATGAAAAATAGAGACTTCTAGAACTATCCTTGATAGGCGAGGAAAAGTAAAATTTGAACGTATAGAAAAATATACTAAAGTTAATAACTAGTTAGATAATGTGTCTTATTCACACTACAAATGAGGAAACTATAGTGAACCATTTATTGAAAATATTTTGATGAGGAATGGTCTCTCCCTTATGTTGCCTTGATGTATGGGGGAAGCCGTATGATATAGACCCCCCTTTGTGATGTACTGGTAATGCTCTTGCTATCTAAGAAAATTTTAATGGCATTTTAGCTTTCCGCACTGTACTCATATTTCTAGTTTTGGGCTTTGACATTGTGGTATTTACTTTCTGAGCACTACCTATGTGACTATGAGGAGTAATTATGTGTCCTACTTCTTTTTTGTGAATTGTTGTATATTATTTTATATTAATAGATATTAAACGTGCAGTATTCATCAAAAAATATATTTAAAGAGGGTAAAGAAGGGATATTGTAGGATAATCATGGATGACGACTTGTATGACTTCAATTTTCAAATTTCTCAAGAGAAACATATTGAAAGTCTAAAATTTTGATGTGTATAATATGGTGATTGTTGATGTTGAATTAAACACAATCGTGTATATAAATAAGTATTTACCTTAAATTTTAGATAATTTAAAATTTAATGTAAATCACATTTTTAAATTAAATATGATTTTTTTCGTAAACAACTAATGATAATTTTTTGTATGATTATTGAGGATTGAATATTAATTTTTTAATTTTCTAAAATCTATAATAAAAAATAGATAAAGCTTTTTCCTTTTTAGATAAGTCTATGTAAAGAAAATTAAGATCATGTAAGTTGAAATATGTTATCTTCATCACACCATTTATTTTTTTTAAAAATAATAGAAGAGTGACAAAGAAGTGACACCTAGCACTAGAAACAAACTTCCCAAGACAAGAGAGTGAAAAAATGATCAAAATTTCATAAGACTTGAAAGACTCAAAACACAGTCTGCAGTGAGCAATTATACCTATGATAAATTATAAGATATTTGTAGATAATCAAAATGTAAAATCTACAAACCTCACATATGAGACATTCATTTCCCATTATTATGGTTATGGTAAGTATACAATCTCATTAATTTTCAAATGATTAAATTCTCTACATTAAGATTCCAAAAATGGTGGAAAGACGGACACCTCATACTAAACACACTTCTATAAAATTTTAACTAGATCTGCAAATCACAATATCAATCTAGCTAAAAGTATAAGAAAAAAACTTGCATATGAGAGAGGAAAACTTTGGAGGAGGAATAAAAATAAGTTGTTTGACTAATTACAAATGAATAAATTTACAAAGATATAACCTTCCCCAAAGAAAAATGTGGAGGTAAAGATGGAACAAATCTAAAAAAGTAGAAATAATTTTGTAACATAAGAAATGTGGATCAGTGGGTAGATCATATTTCTTGTATCACATTGGAAGGAAGATGAACCACTAGGCTCAAGTATGCTAGAAGGGCTAAGAGAGTGCAATGATCCTTCACTATTATTGAAGGGGTGATTAGGGATTCATACAAGTTTTTGGAAGCATAGATTAGTAGAAGATAGACAAATTAGTAGAGTAACCAAAAATGGGGTCTAGAGGATTCAAATGACCAATAAAATCAATTTGAGTCTATTATTGGGGACTAGGTTGTCTAGGTTGACCTGTTCCTAGGACTAGGTCACTAGGGTTGACCTGTTCCATGCACTTTGATTGTTTTAGTCACAAATTATCGATGGTGTCTTGAACTTTCCAAATTTGATTCAATGCAATTACCACCTATACCTACACATAGCAAACAAGGAAAATATTGTGTGGAGAGGGGTTTACCTCAGTTGAGTAATCAACTGTGAAATTGAAATGAAATGTGTTTGAAAGGAAAGGCTACTAATATGAAATAGAAGTTAGATTTGAAGTATGAATCACCTTATACCCTGATGGATAAATGCTTCTTTAGATGTAATCACAAGTGCTAATGCAAAATATTTGACTCCAAACAAAAACCTATAAGGGAATCATGAAAGACAAGTCTTGCACGATGAATGTTGTAGTTTTCCACAATGCTTCTTGAAGAGAGAAGGAAGAATGTCTTGTGGAATTGAAAATGAATGTTTAGTTTTTTGGATGTATGTGAGTTTATGATTATTCTATGATATTATTCCTTGATGTTGGAATCCTTTGCTTGGACTTCAATGAGGGAAAGAAGCATGATCCATGAAGAAGAGTTCCTTGAAAATACCTTAGAATGCTTGAAGATATGTCTTAGAATTTTTGAATATCAATTTGTAGGAGGGGGGCTTGAATTCTAATTACCTTATGATCAAATGAGGAGAGGTAGGTTAGTTTTATACCTGTCACAAGCATTTCGAGTCTCAAAACTCAAAGGAAGCTGATGGAATTTAAGATTTCATGATTCTCTACTGATATGAGCCCCCAATTTAAATTTTAGGGAAAACCTCAGGGAATAGGTCAGGTGGGACGACCAATTCCCCTCAAAATGCATTGCAATTTGGTACACAAATAGAGATTGTGGAGAAGATGCTAGAATGATAAGAAGTACAGAGCTGGGACACTAAAAATTAATATGAGAGCCCATACCTGCTAAAATGGGGCCTAATTGAGCATCTAATTATAAGTGCTTACATTTTAGGATGATCCATTTACTCCCCACTTGAGTGGGAATGTGATTCCACCTCATACTTAGAGAGAGAGAGAGAGAGAGAGAGAGAGAGAGAGAGAGAGAGAGAGAGAGAGAGAGAGAGAGAGAGAGATCATTAAGTTTAAGGACATGCCCCCTAAATGAAGGATCACAACTCAAAGAACCATATGCAGGGGTACGCAAAAGCTAACAAAAAACAAAAATAAAATAATCAAAGGAAAACAAAGACATAAGACAAAAGGACACCAACAAAAATAGTTTATTAATTTATACTCCAAATCAATAGAGTTGAGGAAATCTCGATAGAGAAAATGTCTCAACCGCTATTTTTATGTTCAGAAAACAATTGCAAAAGAACATGTGGTCACACGGAAAGAGAGAGATCACACTCCAAAGATAAGATAATACTCCATGGTCTAATCTATTAGAAGAGATAGGAAATCATGAAGTAGAAAGAAAATAAAGGAGACATGAATAATACATGCTAGAAATTTATATTTTGCTAGGTGATCAATGAGAGAATGAGGAGGAAGAATAAGAAATGGTCTATAAAATTGTGTTATGCTAGTTCCACTCATCCAAAAAAACATTTCATGTGAAGATGGAGTTAATGGTCTAGCACATTCTAGTCAACTCGTCCACTGAAATAATGTATAGGGGAAAAAAGGTATTGCACAAGGGTACAAAATGGAGTGCACAAAGCACAATGCATAGGAGCACAAAAGGGAGTACATAGGGGCACAAGACATAGGGGTATAAAAGGGAGTACATGGGGGTAAAACACATAGGGGAACATAAGGGAGGGTAGAGGGGCACAACGCACAAGGTCACATAAGGGAGTGAATAGGGGCACAACAAATATGAGTGCCAAAGGGAGTGCATATGAGAACAACACATAGGGGTGAAAATGGAGTACACATGGGTGCAAAAGGGAACTTGTCATGTAATATACAAGGAGGCTTCATATATTCCCCTCTCCTTAAGGTAATAACTTAGAGCTATGATGACACCTTAAGGAAAAGTAGAACAAGGATCCACCTTCAACACCAAGGAGATATCCTTTAATTGAAAATCTATCCTCCATGAAAGAGGTATGACTCTTTCTATGTCCAAGGAAAGACAATAGCGTAAATTATATCTTAAAAAATGTGTAAAGGGATCCTTAATAGATAGAGATATTTATTCCAAGACTTCCACCTCAATAGGAGTTCTTGAACAAAAATAACATCTTTAAAAGCAAAAGGGTAAGGAGAACAAGAATTCACCTTTTTAGCCCCCCTATTGCTAGGTAGGAAAATGAGATTCTTGATGAAGTATGACACACTTTGAGCCCCCAAGTAAGGTGTTTATTTATGATGGATGTACAATTGAAAATAAGGAAGAGGTTTCCATTAAGGATAAACACCTCTTGTATAAGAGAGAATCCCTAATACGAACAAACAATTTTGTCTAATATTATATGTCGCGTGATAAAGAAACACCACATCACTAGGGAAAGTGGATCCTTAGAAAGGAGATAAAATTGAAAAAAAAAAACCTTGCCCCAAATCATAGAGGTAAGGGAGAATATGACACATTATGCATTCTTGAGTTAATGATCAAGTGTAATAGACATACATTCTCAAAAAAGGAAGAGATCGTAAAAAAGAATAGAAATTTTTGTGCAAAAGAAAATAAGTCCTTACAAGGAAATACATCAAATTATAATTGATACTAGCAACACTGAGATAATGGATCTTCCTAGAGTGAAAATAATAGGACAACACATTAGGCATCTTGAGTGACATATCATTTATAGTAGATATGTGGTTTCAAGCATGAAAAGGGTTGTAAGAAACAAATAATTCCATGTAAGAAAATATATCTAGCTTATAAAAGATATATGTTCACAAAGGGAAAATGGGTCCTTTGGAATGAGACAGAAAAGGAAAACCTTTCTCCCCAAGTGTGAAGAAAGGGGAAGGGGTCTATTATGTTGTTCACAAAGAAGGTATAAATATGAAATCATAGCACCATATAAAACAAACAACCTCCAATAAGGTGGACTACTAAGAGTTAAATGGTGTGGAACAACATAATAGCAGAACAAATGCTAGTGTATGATGTTTTTAACATTAGGAAAAAAGTAGAATATCTCTTGTAATAGGATTTCCATTTCTATTTACAAAATTTTGAATAAATTGTCTAAAATATTTGCAATTAGCAATAGAATGAACATTAGTACAATGATAAACATAATACTAATTTTTGTTATTTGGTTCTTGATTTTTTGGAAATTTGCAATGTGGTAATTTAACATTTTTATCATCTTTACAGTTTGATAGATTCTTTCAGCTACAACCATACGATCTTCAATGATATTTATTGGTAAAGGAATAGACAAAGAGATAGGGTTAGGATTTAATGTGAAAGAAGTAACAAGAGTTCAAAGAAGAAGGAAAAATGTTGTTTTGAGGAACAAAGCCAATACCACATCTACTGGTTTTTGTAGGAGGTTCTATAGAAACATATATACATTTCTCATTGATGTCAAGACCTTGTCTAGTATAGCCTTGTTGAGAAGTAATGTCATAGCCTATATTGCAATTAGCCTTTAGTTGAGATGGAGAAGGACTTTCATCTTGAGGTTTTTGGAAATGTATAGTATAAGGAGGGAAAATAGAATTGGTTTCTTCATTCACATCCTCTTTTGGTTGAGAGAAAGGAGAGGGTTTATCAAGATGTTCATTCTTAGTTAACGTTATCCTAGGAGATAAATCATCAAGGAAATTTCTCACGTCAAGATTGTTGAAAATGCTTTGATAAAAAGAAGGATTAGAACTAGAAGACTCCAATGTGGTATTGTTAGGAAAATGGTGATGTAGGAGCATCTTTGGTACAATGACAATCAACGTCAACCAAAAATATTTACATTTTATGCTTTGTTGTTTTTTTATGTCTGGTAGATTTTTGGTATTTAATAAGCCAAATATATTCCTAAAATATTTTGGCATGGCTTCAAATTCAAATTATTGGGGATTAAATTGTATGAAAAAGAATCTCTTAAAAATAGTGGGCATCCAAAAGAGCATTTATGGGTTTCTAAGACTGGGAGTTAAGAGGGAATGCAAGTGGTCTTACATGGACACTTATTTTTAGCATGTTGTAAGAGGGGTTGTAATAACTCTTAGTGGAGCTTCTAAATTGAAATTCAAATTCAAATGAGTGGGAGTCTAATTTGGGCATATCATTTATGGGTCCCCAAATGAAATGAAATTCATGGGTTGATATATACTTGTGGAATTTCAAATTCAAGGCAGTTGTTGCTAGTGTAGTTTTGAGGAGAGAAGAGAAGAAGGAAGAAGGCCATTTTTTAGAAGGATATTGATGTTGTAACCCACCATTGTTTGCAGTATTTAAAGTGTGTTTTAGGTGTTGTTGAGGGGTAGGAGAACCCTATTATATCAAATGGTCACTATCTTCATTAGGAGAATTAGGAGGATTATTTAGGGGGATACCATCATTTTAAATAAAGACTTTTATGGAACTAACATAATTCATGCATTGTATTAATAGATTTATAATAAAATTACATGAATATAGATAAAAATATTGAAATACGATCTAAGAGTAGAAGAAATATTGAAAATGTTCATGATGCAATATGTAAGAGTAATATGAAAGAAAGTATTATCTACTTTATGTGATAGATAAATGGAAGAAAGGAGAAATGTAATGACATGAGAGATAATAATTCAATATAACTCAGTGAATGCCATCATGAAAATAAAATATACCCAAATTGGATCTAGAAGTGTAAATGAAATGTGTAAAAATGATATCCAAACACCGAATCAGAATGGAAATGTTATGAGTTAGGTTCACCAAAATGTAACATAAGAAATGGGCATCAATGAGTAGATTATATTTCCTATATTATATTGGAATAAAGATGACCCAATAGGCTCAAGTATGCGTTGAAGTGGTAAGTGAGTGCAATCATCCTTCATTGTAATTAAAGGGGCAAACAAGGAGATATTATTGAAAGATGCAAGATAGAAGGTTAGGTAGGAGGAAAAGACAATTTATGGGATGTACAGATTAATAGAAGATAGACAACTCAATATAGTAATTATAAATAGGTTCCAAAGGATGTATCTGACCTGTAAAATCAATTTGAAGCTATTGTGTGTGGAATAGGGCACCTGTGTTGACCTGTTCCCTATACTTTTGACTATTTTCAATTGCAAGCTCTTTTCAGGGTCCTAAACTTCCTAGATCTGATCCGATGTGAATGCCATGAGTACCTACATATAGAAAATAAGGAAAATGTCATATAGAGATTATTTTACCTCAATCAAACCCTGGTTAAGGAATCAACCTTGAAATTGAAATGAAATGTACTTGAAAGGAAAGCTTGTTGATATGAAATAGAAGCTAGAGTTGAAGTATAAAATACCTTCACGGTGCAATGATTCTTTAGATGTAATCACAAGTATTAATGCAATAGCTTTGATTTCACACAAAAACCTAAAATGAAATCATGAAAGATAAGCCTTGCATGATAAATTTTGTAGTTTTTCACAATGCTTGATGAAGAGAGGGAAGAATATCTTGTGGAATTGGAAGCTTGAATGCTTTCTTTTTTGGTTGTATGTGGATTGATTCTTATGTTATGATCTCCTCCCTTGATGATTGACTCTTTTTCTTGGCCTTAAATGAGGGAAAGAAGCTTGATCCATGGAAACGATTGCCTTGAAAAC
Source organism: Thuja plicata (assembly GCA_018584345.1). Classification (NCBI taxonomy): domain Eukaryota; kingdom Viridiplantae; phylum Streptophyta; class Pinopsida; order Cupressales; family Cupressaceae; genus Thuja; species Thuja plicata. The sequence continues at coordinate 562,468 of MU226375.1, read as the reverse complement.
ATCTTAGAATGATTGAAGATATACCTTAGAATGCTTGAATGTCAATTTGTAGGAGAGAACTTGAATTCCAATTTCCTTATGATAAAATGAGGAGAGGTAGGTTACTTGTATACCTCTCACAAGAATTTTGTGGCTCAAAACTTGAATGAAGCCGATGAGATTTAAGATTTCTCACTTGACCATTGAGACGATCTCCCTATTTAAGTTTTGGGGATAACCTCAGGGAATAGGTCGGGTGGGCCAACCTACTCTCCCCAAAATGCATTAAAATTTTGTCTGGCAATGGGGATTGCAAAGAAGATGCTGGAATGATAAGCAGTACCGAGCTAGGATATCATAAATTAATGTGGGATACCAAATAGGATAAAATGGGGCCTTATTGAGAATATAATTATAGGTGCTTATAATTTAGGATGGTACAAGTTCCTTGGTTAGCTTACAATAAATTTGAAAACAACAGTTTTCCAAGTCTTGGAATTAAAATTGGAAAACAATAGTTTCTCCAAGAATAAAACTAGCAATAAAATACAAAGTTTCCTCTTCTAAGAATAAAACAAATGAAGCATAAAAAATTTCACTAATACCCTATCTTCAATCTAACTAAGTAATGAAAAGTGGAAAAAGGAAATAGGGAAAACCAATGGGAACACAATCCCCCTTCAAAATTTACACTAACTCTACATTGTAGCTACTTTTTTATAGTATCCTTCACCCCAAAAAGGGCTTGCAGAAAGTGAAAAGGGAGGGATGACATATCCCTCCACAATGCATGTATTCAATAGTAGATGTTCAAAACTGGATGAAGAAGATGGTTCACAATCATTGAACAACATTCCTCTCCTTAGGAAGAAATAAAACCAAATATGTATGCAAGGTATCTTCTCATTTCTAAAAGGAATATATAGGAAGAAAACTCAAAATAAATTATTACTTTGAACTATTATTAGTGGTCTCCATGTTGATGTTAAATTTTTTTATAATAAAATTAGGCATTGTTGAAGATGAAAATCTAGAATCTCCTAGAAATTGATTGATAACACAATCAAAAGGCTCATGTATTTCCTTAGAGGAAAAAAACATCTCCTCAAAATGTTTTTCCAAAGTATCCACCCTCATACCAAAATATGAAGAATTATAATGTAGAGAACGAAGAATAGGATCAGAATGACCCCTTACAACAATTGGAGAAGAATTGGCCTCATCAAAGAGAAGATGTATGCAATCAATATTATCATATATGTCATAAATGAGGGTCTCTACAAAACAAATAAGAGATGTATGATATAAATTGAACCCAATGAACAAAATCTAGAGGGCATAAATGATATTGCTACAAAGAACCATTAGAGGATTTCAATGAAGAAATTTTAAACTCTGAAGATGTAATAGGTGTAGATGGGTTATCAATAAACTGATCATCTCAGAAGGTATCCACACAAGATGGAGCAATAAAAATCTTAGTACCATCAACAAGAGCCTAGTCATGAAAGGAAACATCACTTTGAGATGAAGATTTAATGCCTCCATACAATTGTTGGATGATTATCCCACCAAGAAAAAGAGCAGTCGATTTTCTCTTTGTGATGTAGAGTATTCTTATAATTAGTAATACATATTAGTCTAGAAAGACTATGTCATTACTATTAAGCCATAAATTTTTTTGTTCATAGTCTCTTGGCTCAAGAACATGTGCAAAGAGATAGGGAAGTAGATGTTGCTCAGGGAACTAATTCTTTATCCCTTTTTTCTAGGAAAATTCAATCTCTTAAGTTAGCTTGAAAATAGAAGGATGAAAATAATTATGAAGAGATATGATTAATCCCACTATAAGTCAAACTTTGTCTCAATTCATGAATACACAAAAATCATTTAGAGAAATCCCTCAAGACAATGGAAATCTCATTATGTCTATTGTATCTAGTCTTCAATAACTATGAAAGATTATTTATGCTCCTTCCTATAAATTGTGTGATCTAATACCATGTAAAAATTTAACTAAATTTGCAAATCACAATATGGATCTAGCTGAAAGGAAAAGAACAAAACTTGCAGCTAAGAGAGGGAAAATTTAGAGCAAGAATGAGAATAGATTGTTTCATTAATTACAAATGAATAAATTTACCAAGATATAACCTTCCCCAAAGAAAAAAGTGGAGGAAAACATGGAACAAATTTGAAAAAAAAAAAAGAGAAAGAGTTCCTTGGTTAGCTTACAATAAAATTGGCATCAAGAGTTTTTCCAAGAATGAACTGGCAATAAAATAAAAATTTGCCACTTCTAGGTTGCCGCTAGCAACCTATTAATTTAGACCAAAAATAGGAACATATAAGGAATAAAAATCCTACTCTTAATCATCATCCACTTGTCAAAAACTAGTGTTTTTTCCTTATATGTGATATGCATTGAAACTCCACCTCATTAAACATCATAGTGCAAATAGACCTACATGACACGTTGGATAACATTTGTGACAAAGAATTTCCTTGTTTCTTTACATAGACTCAACTTGTAAAAAGAAACACCTATAAGAAAAGGACACCCTTAAATAACACACACTAAAGAACAAACTAAGCTTGGAAAAAGTTAGTCAACTTTAACTATTTAACACTTTTAGCCCAGGAGTCAGTCACTAGTGTGTGTGTTTAAGTCGTTCGACAAAAAATAGTGCAGAAGAATAGAAGCTACACCTCTAATGTAAGGCCTATTTTCACAAGCATTGTTACATTTAATGGGATGGAGTATGAATCTTCTTGTGGACTAGAGTACAATACAACTTTATCCAATGTGTTGTGATGTAGGTCTATTTTCACAAGCACCATGAAGTTTAATGGGATAGAGTTTGAAGCTTATATATTTCTTATAGCTTGTTCAAAATCTATTTAAAACAAAAAAATTTAAACAACAACACAACATTCCCCATCTTCTTTCTTATTGAGTGCAAGTAAGCAGCCAACGAGTGTTTGCATTAATGTTTAAAAACATACAATGATTATACTGGGAGAAGTAAAACATTGAATGCACAATGATTGTTGGTATAGTTTGAATATGTTACTTTACAATACAAATTCAAATTGGGTGCGCCCTCAAATCTTTGACTAATTATGAGTGATTTAATTTTAAACATAATCTCAAAGATTTTCAGTCTAATTGGGCCTGGACAATGTTCTAATTTAGGGTAGGATAAGGACTTATCAGATCATTAATATGTCATATATTGGAGAATTGTGGACTAATTCGATGTATTCAAATGTATGAATAAGATAAAAAAAAATCTTAAAGGAGTTTTAGTTTAGGTGGAGGGTTGGACAAACAGAATGGAGAGTTTGCATTGGTGATTTTGGTTGGGCCTTTTGTGCCCTATCCATTATTTTCTATCCAAAGTGTATGAGGGATGGGGAATTCCTGAGTGTAGAGTTGTGGGATGATTTCTATGTATGGGGAGGGGATCACTAAAGTCTTGGATGGTATTATTTTTCATATTCAAGGGTTTGAAAGGTGTTTTCAGGGGATTTGTAGGTTGTTCGCAAGGTTTTGTAGTTTTGTTCTTTGGTGCTTCAGTAGTTGTGTGTGTTAGAGTAATAGTATATTTACCTTTATAATTAAGTCTAGCTGATTTAATTATTAAAGGTCACTATTATTCTATTTACACTTAAGCTTGTCATTTAGGTGCATAATAATTAATATGTTTATTAATTATTTATGCACAAACCTAGCTTTCTCCGGCTTTAGGGTTTCTCACCTTATAAGCCGCTTTTTTGTAATTATTGTTCATTCTTTTGAGATATACATTTTACTCTCACTCCGCTGAGATTCTCAAAACCCTAGCTCTCTCTCTCTCTCTCACAGGTTGTTCTACAGCTTTCGGTATTTTGCTTGCAGGTGATCTTGGTTTGCTGTGGATTTGCACATTTATGCAATCCTACAGTGTGGAGTTTGGGTGGTGGGGTTTGCCTAATTTGGGGTATCTAGTTGAGGTTTTTTTTTTTGTCTTCTATCTCAATGGAGGAGCATGGGGTTTTCAACAGTTGGGTGGTTATTGGTGCTACCTCACAAATCTTCTTCATTTATGCATGCAAGGATATCAGACTCCTTTTATTTGGGGGAAAGCTATAAATTGAATAAAGTGAATGGTTGTGTTTAGATAATTTAGGATCATCTTGTCCTTTTCATTCCTCTTGAATTGATTGTGGATGTTTCATATTGGAGAAAACGTGAAATAATCTATAATTTTCTTGAGATTCACATTTCTTTGCACGCTTTAGAAGCCTGGATTCATCATTCATGGTATGTAGAGGGAGACATGGAGATTATACTTTATATGAAAAACTATTTCATGGTTGTTCTCTCCTGCATGTTTGATCAGAACCATGTTTTTTTCAATCATGTGGGCTTGTTTGTTAAACCCTAGCATGTGGGTTTCAATTCAATGGAGGAATTGCACTCGAGGGTTCTAGTTTGGGTTTGTTTGTCATGGATTCCTTTATAGTTTTTGAGGGAGGATATTTTATGCTAGATTGTATCTATTCTTGAGAAGATGGCTGCAATATCTTAGTAAACCCTTGATAAAAAGGTAATTTCATTTGCCTAAATTTGTGTTGAAATTAATTTGAATAATCCATTGTCAGATTATTTGGAAATCTATTTAGGATCTTCTACATGGGTACAAAAATTAGATTATGAATCTCTTCCTTTCCCATGTCATATATGTCATGAGTATGGACATTTTCAGTGTCAGTGTCCTCAGATTAATAAGGGGATTGGTGGCTTTGTTGGTGGTCTTGGTGGTTCTCCTTCTTCCTTAGCTCAGAAGTTAGATAAACAGGACAAAGGGAAAGCCCCAATGAAAGAAGATGACCCTGATAAGGATGGTTTTATGCATGTTAGGCCCCAGGATAAGGGGAGGGGATAGAAGAGGCCCTGCAAGGATAGACAAACTAATGATGGTTTTAATCAGTTTGAGGTGCTTGATACTATATCCTTAGAAGAAGGTATTCCTATAGATATCTCTTCTGGTGCAATTGGTATGGATGTGGGGGTTAGACAGTAGGATTCTATTTTATTGAGTTAAAGTATTGTTCAAAAGAAGAGAGTGTTCCCTATTGGTCCTGAGTTAGGAGATTTAAGTGACCCTAGTGTAACATATAAAATAGATGAAATGAATGTTACCTAAAATGTAAAGGAGGAAAATTGTGGTTTATTGTTATTTGTGTTAGTTTCCTTAACCCCACTTTACACTTACTTGAATTTGATTGATTGTATATTGCAATTGTGATTTTGATTAAGGGAAGATAAGATACTCCTTTCTTTCACCCTCAAATAAACAAATAGGAGATCCAATTTTGATCAACCCCAAAAGGGTTAATACACAAATGAATCCAATATTTGGAAAGAGACCAATAAAGGGGATATTGAATTTTGTAAATTGATTGATTAATATGATTAATGACAGTAATTGAAGAGAATAGGAGAAAATACCAACCTTACAAAATGGCAGATCAAAGATTGCTATTTTTTGATATCTGTAGACTGTTTCTGGAGATGCTGACAGTTGATACCGAATCGAAACAGAGAGACGGACAAAACTTAGAAATATTTTTCCATTTTGATGTCATATTATGAAAAAGGTTGACCGTGTACCACTTTTTCCAACTCGATTTGCTCAACTCTGAAAGTGTCCCTGTTCGCACAGTCTGAAAAAAATCTGAAAAGGGTATCCAGATCTGGCCTCGGATTTACAGTCCCGAACCTGTACCTATAAGAAAAATGTTTGTTTGTTGGGGGAAAGGGGTTTTCCTTGGTCAAACCCCAATTTTGGAATTAACCTTAATATATGTAATTGAAGATTGCATAAAGAATAACAAAGTAAAACTCAAATTCACCTTGCTCGTAATGTCCTTGTGGTGGATTTGAATCAGTGGATCCACAAGTATGCTTCAAAACATGGAATTTAGAAGGGAAGGATGTCTTCAATCTCTTGCTTGTAGATCTCCAATAGCAAGTCTTGAATGGATTCTTGAACTTGACAAGGGCTTTGGAAGAAGATGGATGGAGAGATCACCAAAAGGGAACTTTTTGGCTTGAATCCTTCAATGGCCTCCAACGGATCTCCTTCATGCAAATGGATGCTTGAATTCTTGAGAATGGATGGATGCTTTCTTGAAATCTTTCTCCTTAGCTTGCTTGAATTGCACTTGAAAATCCTTCTCAACTGCCTAATGATGCTTAAAGAAAATGAGAGGAGAAAGCTCCCTTTTATATGAAACTAGGGCACAATCTTCTAAGGAGGCCTACATAGGATAATTAAATCATCATTTAAGCCTTTAACCATAGGAGAGGACCTATATTAAATATAATTTAGGAATCAACCAATTTGGAACCCGAAACAGCCGACCCGGAAGCGGGAGAAAATGTTTTGTGAAGACCGACATCCCGGAAACCAAAAGTTCCCAGGATTTGGACCCTGGGATAGGGTCGAGGTCGGCCCTATCCTAGGATAGGGCCGAGGTTGACCCTATCCTAAGAGGTTGACCCTATCCTTAGATCCCAGGATCACAGGTCAGAGACCCAGAATGCAGAATTTAGGTCAGGAAATGGAGGTTAGAAAGGTAGGTCAGGGGGAAAGCCATGTCAAGATCAGGAACCCATTTAGAGGCACTTGTCATGACCCCAAACCACTCACTCAGAAGGCTAAACAAGTCTCCAATGGAAGTGCTTCCATTTTCTGACTATACATTTATCCCCCACTTTAGCAAGAGTATGAGTTTAACACAAACTGTTGGTAAAGGAGAACATACAGAAAATACAATCTTATTAAAATCAAAAGGGATAAAGAAATCCTCAAGCCCCCAAGGGACTCGAGTCCTTATCATCCTTAAGATCCTGATAAGAGAGACATCACTTAGTTAAGAAAGGAGAAAAAGAGTGTGAT
>MU226375.1:540834-551448 GCA_018584345.1 Thuja plicata | reverse complement strand
TCAGGAGGAACTCTTAAAGCATCATCCTCATCATGAGATGAGTGAGAAGATTTATGCTCCATAGAAGGATTGGAATCATGAGTTATCAAGTTGTCATCTGGGATCCTAAGGAAAGGAGTGGAAGACTTAGGATCAAAGGAACCCATAAGTCTACGACTTCTTCTAACCGGGATACTATAAGTAGGACTAGATGTAGTAAAGTTCATACACCAATACATTGCAAATGAACTAATACAAAATTTTAGATCTATTTAATTGAAATGTAATTTGAAAGAACATGCAAGATCTAACATACACAATGCAAATCTAACACCAAAAATAAAGAGTTGTCTATCGTGGGTTCACCAAAATGTAACATATAAAATAGATGAAATGAATGTTACCTAAAATGTAAAGGAGGAAAATTGTGGTTTATTGTTATTTGTGTTAGTTTCCTTAACCCCACTTTACACTTACTTGAATTTGATTGATTGTATATTGCAATTGTGATTGTGGTTAAGGGAAGATAAGATACTCCTTTCTTTCACCCTCAAATACACAAATAGGAGATCCAATTTTGTTCAACCCCAAAAGGGTTAATACACAAATGAATCCAATATTTGGAAAGAGACCAAGAAAGAGGATCTTAAATTTTGTAAATTGATTGATTAATATGATTAATGACAGTAATTGAAAAGAATAGGAGAAAATACCAACCTTACAAAATGGAAGATCAAAGATTGCTATTTTTTGAGATCTGTAGACTATTTCTGGAGATGCTGACAGTTGATACTAAATCGAAACAGAGAGACAGAAAAAACCCAGAAATATTTTTTCATTTCGATGTCGTCTTATGAAAAAGGTTGACCCTGTACCACTTTTTCCAACTCGATCTGCTCAACTCCTAAAGTGTCCCTGTTTGCACAGTCCGAAAGAAATCTAAAAAGGGTATCCAGATCTGGCCTCAGATTTACATTCCCAAACCTTTACCTGCAAGAAAAATGTTTGTTTGTTGTGGGAAAGGGGTTTGCCTTGGTCAAACCCCGGTTTTGGAATTAACCTTAATATATGTAATTGAAGATTGCATAAAGAATAACGAAGTAAAACTCAAATTCACCTTGCTCGTAATGTCCTTGTGGCGGATTCAAATCCATGGATCCAAAAGTATGCTTCAAAACATGGAATGTAGAAGGGAAGGATGTCTTCAATCTCTTTCTTGTAGATCTCCAACACCAAGTCTTGAATGGATTCTTGAACTTGACAAGGGCTTTGGAAGAAGATGGATGGAGAGATCACCAAAAAGGCACTTTTTGGCTTGAATCCTTCAATGGCCTCTAATGGATCTCCTTCATGCAAATGGATGCTTGAATTCTTGAGAATGGATGGATGCTTGCTTGAAATATTTCTCCTTAGCTTGCTTGAATTGCACTTGAAAATCCTTCTTAATTGCCTAATGATACTTAGAGAAAATGAGAGGAGAAAGCTCCCTTTTATATGAAACTAGGGCACAATCTTCTAAGGAGGCCTGCATAGGATAATTAAATAATCATTTAAGCCTTTACCCCTAGGAGAGGATCTATATTAAATATAATTTAGGAATCAACCAATTCAGAACCAGAAACAACCGACCCAGAAGCGGGAGAAAACTTTTTGTGAAGATTGATATCCCAGAAACAAAAGTTCTCAAGATTTGGACCCTGGGACAGGGTCGAGGTAGGGCCTTTCCTATGATAGGGCCGAGGTTGACCCTGTCCTAGGGAAAGGTTGGGGTTGACCCTGTCCTAGGAGGTCGACCCTGTCCTCAGATCCCAAGATCATAGGTCAGAAACCTAGACTGCAGAATTTAGGTCAGGAAATGGAGGTTAGAAAGGCAGGTCAGGGGGGAAGCCATGTCAAGATCAAGAACCCATTTAGAGGCACTTTTCATGACCCCAAACCACTCACTCGAAAGGCTAAACCAGTCTCCTATGGAAGTGCTTCCATTTTCTAACTATACACCTAGATATTAACAAGATGATATTATTTTGGCAGGCTGGCTAAGGAGGTGCAAGCATCTGGTAAAGTTAAAGGGTCTTCTCTGGCTTTGGGTTGCAGAAAATACACCTCAAGAAAGTTTCTTTTGATTCTTCCATGAAAGGTGGTCACAAAAATGATCAAGTGAAGATTAAATTAGTTGGGGAACTACTAGTGGAATGTGGGTTTGTCAAGACCATTGAGGCTCACTTCCCCCACTCTATTCAATGAGTATTCTCTCATGGAATTTTAGGGAGTTGAATAGAATCCCTAGAAAAAAGGCTCTTCATGAGTTGGTGGTAGTTCACTCTCTGACTATCTTTTGTATTCAAGAGACTAAGATTTCATTTGATTCCATATTTTTCTATCCTTCTAGTATTTGGTGTCATGGGTAGTGCCAGTGTATTGGTTCTTTGGGGTCCTCTAGAGGTATGAATCTTGTTTGTGATCCAAGAAAGATTGTTCCTCTCTGGTGGATATTTATCCACTCACCTCTCTCTATGTTTGCCTCTAGTTTAGAGACTAGAGAGACGATTCTAGTTCCTAATGTGTATGGTCTGGTTGATTTTCATGGAAAAACCTTGTTTTGGTTGCATATAAGGTTTGTTAGAGCATGTACTCCTTTTCTTTTATTTTAGTGTTCATTGTGGAGGAGAAAAGGGGTGGGCTGGCTCATTTGGGCCCTTCCTTTGAGCTCTTTTCACAAAAATGTGGACCTCTTGCATTCAATTGATATCAAGCTATCCAATGTGATCTTTGCTTAGAATAATAGAAGGGGTGGAGAAGATGTTATCTCTTAACGATTGGATAGATTTTTGGTTTCCTATTTTTTGGTAGGAAGTAGCTAGAGTCCTACTTCTAAAATTCTATATTGGAGGGGCTCTGATCATTGGCTTATACAAATTTTAGCTACTTTTGTTATATTTCCTAAAAATTATTCTTTCAAGTTCTAGGTGGTGCGGCTTCAAGACTATTCCCTCCATGACATAAAATTCCACTGGTGGAGAGATGGAGGCCCTACCTATAGTACTACTATGTATTATTTTATTAAGAAATCACAATATGTTAAATTGCATCTTAAGAAATGGAATATGTTTTCTATGGTGATCTTTATGCTATGAAGAGGAAGGCTCAAGATAACTTGGCTATTATCACTCATTGAATTTGAGATCTTGGTTTTTCAGAGGATTGGGAAGACCAAAGTCCTAGGCTCTTAGATAATTGGAGGAATGGGAACTTATGGAGGATATTTTTTGGAAGTAGAAGGCCAAGGTTGACTAGCACATGATGACGAAATGTATACTCCTTTTTTCCATAAATCTATGTGAGCTCATTGAAATAGGAGTTATATATCCTCTTTGGTTAATTCAAATGGAATTCAATTGTCTTCTCTATAATCTTTGTCTTATGAAGCTACCTAGTACTATTTTTCTCCCTTTTACAATGACTTACCTCTTGCTGAGAATGAGGAGAACACAATCCTTGCTTGTATTCCCTCTCTAGTTATCCATGTGATGAATGATTCCCTCATGTTAGGAATTGAAGACAGAAATAACAATTATATGCAGAGTTATAATTAATATCAAAGAATAATAAAACCAAAATAGAAGAGAACACAAGACACAAAGATTTAACGTGGTTCACCCAATCCCTAGGCTATGTCCAACAAACAACAAGTCTACTCTTATTATTATCCAGTGATTATAATTTGATCACAATACACAATCCCTTACAGCTCAATTCCACCGTAAAACATACAACATTATACAAAACCCTAACCCTAAGCCAATTTATACAATCTTTATGTCTCTTTAGGTTTAGAACATGTCAGCCCAGAAATTGGCCAAAAATAAGCCTAAAATTTTTTTTGCCACAATATTGTATTGCACAAAGGTAAAACACTTTCCTGGATAGTACTTTCCTGATCAGTTACCATAATATAACACCTCATGCATCTAATATATATGTATGAATTAGAGGAGGTTGTTTCTGGGATTCGTAAGGGTGAAGCTCCAGGCCCAGACATGTTTCAAGCAAATTTTTCAGGAATTCTAGGATATTGTTAATCTAGATTTGTTAGAGGTGGTAAGTGAATCTTATGTTAGGAAACAAATTCTCAAGGCCCTGAATTATAGTTTCCTTATTCTTATTCCCAAAACGGAAGTTGTTGTTCAGTTGGATTTCTTTCAGCATTGCAGAAAGGTAAAACACTTTCCTGAATAGTACTTTACTGGTCAGTCACCACAATATAACAATATCTCACTTGGGGACTGATCAAAATCTACATAAACCAACAATTTTCCCACTTGGAGACTGATCCTATAGCTAAACCACTACCCTATGAAGCTCCCACTAGATCCATCCTTCTTGGACTCTGTTGTTTTATTATTCGATTCATTCTAGAAGACCAACTGAAGCTGAAGAAGAATTTAGCTCCTCCCTTGTCACAACCTTTGTAAACATATTTGTTGGATTATCATCTATATGGATCTTTTCCAGCTTTAACTACCCATCATCCAAAACCGACCGACTGAAATAATACCACAATTGTATGTTCTTTGTCTTTGAGTGCAAAGCAGAATTATTTGCAAGATGAATGGCACTCTGACTGTTTGAATACAGATAATTATCTACTTATGGATGTCCCAATTCTTCCATGAATAATTGAAGCCATATCATCTCCTTGGTTTCCTCTGTAGCAGAAACATACTCTACCTCTGTAGTGGATAAAGCATTCACCTTTTGTAACCGACAAACCCAACTCATTGTTGTCCCACAAACAGTAAACACATAACTTGTACTACTCCGCCTAGTATCTATATCTCCTGCCAAATCTGATTCAACATAGCCTTGAACAATATTAGTAGAGCCCCCAAAGTGTAAACACTTATTGGATGTACCTCTCAAATATCTCAAAATCCATTTGACTGCATTTCAATGCTCAATCCCAGGGTGAATCATATACCTGCTAATGACTCCCACTGCATGTGCAATGTATGGCCTAGTACATGCCATAGCATACATTAAGCTCCCTACATTTGAAGCATAAGGTATCTTGGACATTTTAGCCTCCTCTTTTGGTGTCTTTGGACACATCTCCTTAGTCAATTTCAAATGACCGGGAAAAGGTGTACTAACAACTTTGGCATCCTTCATGGAAAATCTCTGCAACACCTTTTCAACATAATCAACCTAAGATAGATTCAATTTCTTGTTCTTCCTATCCCTGCAAATTTTCATGCCAAGGATTTGTTTTTCTACCCCCAAATTGTTCATAGAAATTTTTTTTGCTAACTGTTGTTTCAACCCCTTAATATGATCCATGTTAGACCCAACTACAAGCATATCATCAACATATAAACATAGAATAATGTAGATGTCATCATTCAACCTCTTGAAATAAACACAATGGTCAGAATTACATCGAGTGTATCCATTCTCAATTCATAAAAGTATCAAATTTAATATACCATTGCTGAGGTGCTTGCTTCAAGCCATATAAAATTTTCTACAATCTACACACTAAACTCTCCTCGCCCTTGACCTCAAATCCCTGTGGTTGTACCATATATATTTCTTCATTCAAATCACCATGAAGAAAAGTTGTTTTAACATCAAGCTACTCTAAATGCAAATCTTCACTAGCCTCAATACTTAAAACAGTAGGAATAGAAGTCATTTTAGCAACTGGAGAAAATGTCTCATCAAAATCAATACCATGTTTCTGTGAAAATTCTTTTACGACTAATCTGACTTTAAATATTTTCTTACCTCCATATTCTTCTTTCATCCTGTAAACCCATTTATTCTATAAAACCCGTTTACCTACAGGTAACTTACATAAATCCCAAGTCTAGTTTTTCAGCAAAGAGTCCATTTCTTCGGTCATTGAAGACTCCCACTGAAGCTGTGTATCCACTTTCATAGCTTCATTATAACATTCAAGTTCACCACCATTAGTTAATAAAATAGAATACAAAGATGGTGAAAATCTATCTAGAGGTCTGCTTAGCCTTTTTGACCATCTAACATTCACTAGGGTGTGTGGTATTTGTTGTTGCTATTGTTGTGGAGCATAAGGAAATATTGGAACATCATCTTTTGGAGTATCATCTAGTTCTACATAATCTTTATCTTTCTTCTCATATTGTTGCAAAAGATCTTTGTACAACACTTTCTCATTGAATATGACATCCCTGCTTCTTACTATTTTACGATTTTCAAAATTAAAAAGTCTATAGCCAAATTCATCAATTCCATATCCAACAAATACACATTTCTTTGATTTTGGTTCAAGCTTGGTTCTATTTTCAAAATCTATATGTGCAAATGTTTCACAACTGAAGTTTCTTAGAAAAGAATAACTTACCTTCTTACTAGTCCATGCTTCCTCTGGAATACCACAACCAAAAGGAGTAGAGGGACCTCTGTTAATTAAATAAATAGAATAATTTGAAACCTCTTCCCACATGTTTAAGGGGAGCCCAACATGCAATCTCATAGTCCTTTCATGCTCCATTATTGTCCTATTCATGCATCCAACCACTCCATTTTTGTGTGGAGTCCTTGGAACCATTTTATGCCTACAAATACCATTAGAGGAGCAATAATCTTCAAATTATTTTCTACAATACTCACCACCATTATTAGATCTGAGATATTTTAATCTTTTTCCAGTCTCATTCTCATCCAAGCTTTTCCATTCTTTAAAATTTTCAAACACATCAGATTTCTACCTAAGGAAATAAATCCAGACTTTCCTAAATGCATCATCAATGAAAGTAACATAGTACAGAGAGAAACCAAGAGAAGATACATGAGATGGTCCCCATACTTCTATATGGACAAGCTCCAATTTTTCATTTTTCTTTTCCTTCCCACCCTTTAGAAAACTAACTCTCTTTTGTTTCCCATACATACAACTTTCACAGAAATCCATATTCACACATTTAACACCTGGTAAAACTATCTTTGAATGAAGTAATTTCATACCTTTCTCACTCATGTGCCCAATTCTGTTGTGCCATAGTGTTTTTTTGGTATCCACAATGACTATTTCATTTTCTACCTTCTCAATTGCAGTAGTTGTTCCTGAACATTCACTTTTCTTAGTAACAACTAAAGTAGAAGGAACAATATTACCTATACAAAGATATAAGGTTCCTACTTTCACACCTTTTGCTACTACTATGGAACCTTTTGAAACCTTCCAATTTTTATCATTAAAAGTAACTGTGCAATCCTCATCACCTAGTTTCCCTACTGAAATTAAATTTCTACTCAGCCTTGGAACATGTCTTACCTCTTGTAGTAGCCAATGATTCCCATTCTACAACTTAATCTTAATTCTTCCCTTCCCATCAATCTAACAGGGTTCATTATCTCCCAAATAAACTAGCCAAAAATCACCTTGGACATAATCAATAAAATAAATCCTATGGGGTGTAGCATGAAAAGAAGCCTTTGAATCTAGAACCCATGAATCATCAACATTTTCAAGGGAAAGGGCCAAAAAATCATCTTCAGATTTATTACTTACCACATTTCTGTCCTTATTGCCTTCAGATTGTCTCCTTCTTTATTCTTTTGAGACCAGCAGTCTTTTTTTTTATGACATGGTTTTCCATAGTACCAGCAGTCGCTAGGTCCTCTTTATTTAGACCTCTTTCCCTTTGACTATCCTCATGATTTCCCATGATTTCTAGGGTTTTTTCCTCTATCTCTTATTTTGCCTCTACTTTCTACATTCAAAACACTACCTATGTAGATCCACCTGATCTTTTCCTACGAATATCCTCGCTCAGAATAACACCAACAACATCATCAAATTTTAGGGTGTTTGAATTAGAAATAGAGTTACTAACAGCCATTATCAAGCCATTCCAGCTTTCTAGCAAAAAACATAGAATCAAAAGAGCCCTAATTTCTTCACCAAAATTTATATTCACAGAAGATAATTGACTAGTAACTGTTTTAAACTCATTTAAATGATCAGTCACTGATCCATCTTCTACCATATTCATATTAAATAAACACTTCATAAGAATGATGACATGTAACTGATTGAATGTTTGAAGATGTTAAGTTGATCACCGAAATGCAGAAGGATAATGCAAGACATTAAATCAGTTAATGGATTGTATTTTCATTGATGTCAACTTGATATAATCTAATCGGTTATAATCAAAGTGCCAAAGACTTCATCGAATCAGAGAGATAATGATTATGCTTTCAGTAATGCATAAAAGACAAGCATTCACTATGTGACTTCAAACACCGATGGTCAGTGGAACCCGATGGACAAAGATCACCGAAAGTCAAGTCACAGTGATGCCCGAGCAAGAATACTGACAAGAATTACCGACGAGCAGAATCACAAGCATCACCGATGGTCAGAAACATATTGTAAACCAATGGAGAAGCCCGAGGAGAATTGGAGTGTGGACCGAAGCTATCAAAGAGTTAAACACTGAAATTAACTTGATTTCAGAAATGAAAAAATATCTAACTGGCGGAGCTAGATATGGACTTAACTGGTAGTTATCTTTTTTTTTATCGACAAGAAAATCCAGATATAAGTAAAGGATTTAAATTTGTTTTGTCTAGTTGGCAAGAAGATCTCTATGAGATAAAATAAGAGTTTTTCTTTAAATCTAATTGGCGAGAATTGTGGATCACGCCAAGATCAAGAAAATCAAGAACCTAACAATGGTGATATCATGTCTATAAAAGAGATAACTTAATTCATTACAAATAGGGAGTGGGTGAATGAATGAAAAGAGGATGCTGAAGAGAAACTAATGAAGAGCAACTTCATACAGTCCTGATCAATCAAGCTAAGGAAAGAGCTAAAGTTTTATGTGGACACTGAGCAATAGAGCACAACATCACCGAGAAAAATCAAAGTGGAGCAAAGGTATAAAATGGGATATATTGATCAGATTAGTTTTATGAGATTACAATAGATCTGAAAATCTTCAAGTATAAGTTGTATATGTGAACAAATCATATTGTTTTAGTTTAACCATTGATTCAGAAAGTCTCTTAATCGAGCAGGATTTAAAGATCCTTTCTATATTGAGATACATCCCAAGGAGTATGAAAAAGTTTGATCATGAAGATAGCATGAGATGCTAGATACCTATTGACAGGCCAAGTGAGTGTTTGATCAAGGAAGGTAGCATAGAGATGCCTGATATCAAGTGACAAACTAAAATTTTAAATCCTCTAACAAGGTCACACCTAAAAGTGTTTTTGTAACCTTTAACAGGGTTGACTCTTCACTGAGCTCAGTTTAGAAGAGTGAAAACTTTGGGTTACCGGTCCCAAGTGGTTTTTCCCTTAACAGGGTTTCCACATTAAAAATCCATCTGTCAATGTGTTTATGAGTCATTACTTTAGTGTTTTACATTACACATAGATTAACTAGATTGATCGGTATACTCTAGATAATTTATTGTCTTTCGGTAAATTAACAGACTACTATTTGGTAAACATATAGTATAAGGTTTAACAAAGCATTCCATGCAGTAGTAATTTGATAATTGTATTTGACGGCATTCATCTTATAGGACTGAAGATAACTAGAGGCTTAATATTGTGGTACTAAGTTTTTGGGTTGATTATTGGAATATTTTTTAGGCCACTGATTCACCCCCCCCCCTCTCAGTTATTATTAATAATTGGCATCAGAGCTTGTGTGTTCTTAGAAAGGGAGTTTAACAGCTCAAGCAAAAGATCACAAGATGAACAGACAAGATGTCCCCAAGTTGAATAAAGATGACTTTGCATCATGAAAAAGCAGAATAAGACTCCACCTATCAGGTATTGGAAATGATATTTTTAAATACTTAGATACAAAATATGTGTTTCTCAAAGGACCTCACACTCTTGAGAAATTAAGAGTAAAGCATGAGCATAACTGCATGATGATAGGACTTGCATCATCACTCTCTGATGCTGAGTTTGAAGATGTAAAAACTTGCACCTCCACAAAGAAAATGTGGGATAAGTTGAAGCTGGTACATGGAGGAGATGCCAATGTACTAAGAGCAAAGGAAAAAATCCTAAGAGAGAGGTTTGATGACCTAAGAATGAAAGAAGGAGAAAATATCACTCAGTATAGCTGCAAAATCAAAGAAGTAGTAAATTCCATCCAAGGAGTTGGAGGTGTTCTTGAAGAGGAGACATTGGTAAGTAAAATCTTAAGAACCTTACTTCCTATATATGCTATTAGAGTTTTTTCTATTCAAGAAATGAGAGGAGTTGCAAACAATACAGTTACTCTAGATAGTCTGATTGGTAGACTAATTTCATTTGAGATGAATAACTTTGACAATAGTGTCTTACCATCTATAGAATCTATATTCAAATCTTCTTTAAAGATAAGTAACTCAAGTCATAGACATGTTGTTAGAAATGATAGTGACAGTGATAATGAGGATCAAGGACTTGATGAGATTGAAGCACTAATGGCTGGAAGATTGCAGAGAGGCAAAGGTAGATACAAAGGTAAATTACCACTTGTATGTTTCAATTGTAAAGAGGTTGGACACTTTGCTGCAAGATGTCCAAATAGAAGAAAAGATGACAGAGGAAATGACAGATCATATGAGAAGAAGT
>MU226375.1:517415-540652 GCA_018584345.1 Thuja plicata | reverse complement strand
TATGTAGAAACTGCACTCATATCTAAAGTTAGTAAAAATGATGTCTGGATCATAGATAGTGGTTGCACTCACCATATGACTGGTGATAAACAAAAGTTTGAGACTTTTGAATACTATAATGGTGGTTTAGTGAGAATGGGAAATGATACACCTTGTCCAGTTGAAGACAAAGGAACTATAATGTTGAATAACCTGATAAAATGTGAAAATGCTTACTAGGTAAAATGACTAAACTATAATTTGTTAAGTGTTTAACAGCTGAACAATTCAGGTCACGGAGTAGCATTTGAAAATAAGAAGGCAAATATCTACAATGAATTAGGAAGATTGATTGGTACCGGTGAGAAGACAAAGGGAAACCTTTTCTATCTTGATGACACTAACACCACTTGTTTAATGGCTAGAAACGAAGACATATGGTTGTGGCAGAAAAGATTATGTCATGTGAACTTTGACAATATGATAAAGATAAGAAACAAAAGGAATGTTAGAGGCTTACCAAGCATGACTAAGCCCGAGCATATCATGTGTAAGAATTGTCAAAAAGGTAGGGTGATAAAGTGTACTTTCAAGAGTAAAACCCATACATCTAATGTAGTTCTAGAATTAGTCTATACATATCTATGTGGACCCATGAGGACAAAGAGCTACTATGGAGATAGGTGTTTTATTCTCTTTGTTGATGATTATTCTAGAATGATGACAGTCATGTTCTTAAAAGATAAATCATAAGCATTGAAGATGTTTAAATGGTACAAGGCTATGGTAGAAAAACAAAGTGAAAAGAAATTGAAATGCTTAAGGTCAGATAGAGGAGGGGAATTTACTTCAAAAGAATTCACTAAATATTGCAATGAGCATGGAATTAAAAGACAAGTTTCTGCACTGAGAACACCACAACAAGTGGAATTGCTGAAAGAAGAAATAGATCAATTATTGACTGTGCAAGAACATTGATGATTGAGAAAAGCATCACTCAAAATTTCTGGAGGGAATTTGTCAGTACTACTGTCTACACATTAAACATAGTAAAATTGAAGGACACAAAGAAGACACCCTATGAGATTTGGTATGGTTATACACTCAATGTAAGGTACTTCGGAATCTTGGGTAGTCAATGTTATATTTTTAAGGATGATGAAAATGGAAAACTTGACTGAAAAAGTGAAGAAGGCATCTTCCTAGGGTACTCAACCAAAAGCAAGGCTTATAAATGTCTTAACAAGTCATCTAATAAAATCATTGAAAGTGCAAATGTGAAAATAGATGAATTTGCAGAAAAGAATGATAAAGAAAGAAAAAAGGAACCAGAGGACTACAACAGGTTTGTTTATACAGAACTCGACACTCTAGCCTAGCAATAGTGTATCACTCCCGAGCAATAGATCATTGCACCCGAGCATCAGGCTGCAATTAATAAAAATTAGGAAAATCCTCAAGATGATGTTCCAAACAATGGAGATGAAAATGAAGGTCAAGAAGATGATCAGAATGATGAACACAGAGCTGAACCAAAACTTGCCAAGTATGTCAGAAGACATCATCCACAGAATCAAATCATATGAGACAAGAAAATCGAAACAAGAACAAGAAGTAAGTCACTAAACACCAGATGTTTACTTTGTGATTTTGAGCCTAAATCTTTTAACACTGCACTTGAGAATGAAGAATGGATCAGTGATATGAATGAAGAAATAGAACAAATTGACAAGAATAGTACATGGACACTAGTACTGAGACCAGATGACAAGAATGTTATCGGTACCAAATGGATATTCAGAAACAAGTTGAATGAGAATGGAGAAGTCACAAGAAACAAAGAAAGGTTAGTATGCAAGGGATATGCACAAGAAGAAGGTATTGATTATGGAGAACCTTTTCACCCATTCCTAGACTAGAAGGAGTTAGAATCTTACTTGCTTATGCTGCATTTAAATGATTCAAGGTATACCATATGGATGTCAAATCTGCATTCCTAAATGGAATACTAGAAGAAGAAGTATACATTGAAAAACCAGAAGGGTTTGTTGATCTAAACAAGAGAAACATGGTATGTAGACTACATAAAGCCTTGTATGGATTGAAACAAGCACCTAGAGCCAGGTATGAATGAATTCACTCATATCTCATTAGCATAAAATTTGTTAGAACAAGTGAAAATAACAATCTGTACTTAAAAGAAGATACTAATGGTAATATTCTGATTGCTGAAATTTTTGTTGATGATATCATTTTTGGGGTAAATTAATTGTTATGGAAATCTTTTGCTAATGAAATGAGCAAGGAATTTGAAATGTCTATGTTTGGAGAGATCAAATTTTTTCTTGGTCTATAGATTCTTCAACAAGATGCAGGAATATATATCACTCAGTCCAAATACATCAAGGAAGTGCTGGAGATATTCAAGATAGAAGATTCCAAACCAGTTGGAACACCTATGGCTACCAGATGTAAACTCACAAAAGAAGACAAATCCAATGAGGTAAATCAGACCTTATATAGATCAATGATTGGAAAAATGATGTATGTTGTTCATACCAGACCAAATATAACACATGCAGTTGGAATAGTTGCAAGATTCTCTGCTAATCCCAAAGAATCACATATGACTACTGTCAAGAGAATTCTGAGATATTTGAAGAACACCAAGGACTATGGCTTATGGTATAAAAGAGAAGGAAAATTTGAGCTACAAGTCTATATAAATGTTGATTGGGCTGGAAACATTGATGACTGAAAGAGCACAACTAGAGGAGAATTATTCATGGGTGATAGACTTGTCACATGGATCAGCAAAAAGCAAGGATGCATCTCTCGGTCTACTGAAGAAGCAGAGTATGTGGCTGCTGCTACAAATTGCTCCAATATTGTATGGATCAAACAATTACTAGAAGATATGAATATGAATATTCTTGAACCAGTAATTATCTATTGTGATAATACTAGTGCAATAAACATTTCTAAGAATCCAGTCATGCATGCTAAGACTAAGCATATTGCTATTAAGTATCACTATCTAAGAGAACAAGTGCAATCAAAGGAGGTGACATTGGAATATGTTCAATCAAATGAACAGTTACCTGATATATTCACCAAGCCATTACTAAAGGATATATTTGAGTACCTGAGACAGAGACTAGGGGTCCAACCCTTGTCTATCGGTCAGTAAGCTGACTAGGAGGTTGCATCAGCCTATACCAAATATGAAGATCAGTCATGTTGATGCAAAGACTGAGATGGACAACAACAGATACATCTGTACATAGCAAGGTCCAAATCTTCACCGAAAACCAGAGACATTGTATTGCTGATGGATACATAAATTCAAGGAATTTATTTTGTAAAGGGATGGAACATGATATAGATGATTTTTGTTTGGCATTGTTGTCAAAGGGAGAGATTATCGCATTATCATCAGGGAGAGATTATTCCATTATCATAAAGGGAGAGATATGATAAAGGGAGAGATTATCTCATTGAATAAAAAAGGGAGAGATTATCCCATTGATCAACAAAGATTATATCATTATCCATGAAGTGAAGTTCCTAAAAATCAGGAAGATTTGTTAATCAATATTCTAAGGGAGAGAAATTGATTACATATGAAATATCCATCTAAGGGAGAGAAGTAACAAAGGGAGAGAGTTCATACAAAGAGAAAGATTGTTGTCAAAGGAAAAAGACATTATAAAGAAGAGGAATAGTCATGGTAAAACACATATCAAAACAACGATATCAGATGATACATCTATTCAGTGTAGGGATTAAAGATTGAAGACAACCATCCTGCAAGAAACAAATCTAAGCTATTTTGAGCTTACCAAAAGCCAAAAATTTGTAATAGTTACACTAGGAAAGCTTGTTGAAACTGTTATATTTCATATTGTATTAGTAATAGTATAGTATGATAATGTAGTATGTTGTCATCAATGCCAAAGTGAGAGATTGATGACATGTAATTGATTGAATGTTTGAAGATGTTAAGTTGATCACCGAAATGCAGAAAGATAATGAAAGACATTAAATCAGTTAATGGATTGTATTGTTATTAATGTAAACTTGATATAATCTAATCGGTTATAATCAAAGTGTCAAAGAATTAAGAGAATCAGAGAGATAGATATTATACTTTCAGTAATGCATAAAAGACAAGAATTCACTATGTGACTTCAAACACCGACGGTCAGTGGAACCCAACAGACAAAGATCACTGAAAGTCAAGTCATAGTGTTTCCTGAGAAAGAACACCGATGAGCATTATTGATGAGAAGAATCACAAGCATAAACGACAGCCAGAAACAAAGTGTAAACCAACGGAGAAGCCCGAGGAGAACTAGAGTGTTGACTGAAGCTATCAAAGAGTTAAACACCAAAATTAACTTGAGTTCAAAAATGAAAAAATATCTAGCTGGCAGAGCTAAATATGGACTTAACTGGTAGTTATCTTTGTTTTCATCAACAAGATAAAGCCAAAGATAAGTAAAAGATTTAAAATTGTTTTGTCCAGTTGGAAAGAAGATCTTTGCGAGATAAAACATGAGATTTTATTTAAATCTAATTGGCAAGAATTGTGGATCACGCCAAGATCAAGAAAATCAAGAACCTAACAATGGTGATATCATGTCTATAAAAGAGGCAAATTAATTCATTACGAATAGGGAGTGGGTGAATGAATGAAAAGAGGATGCTGAAGAGAAACTTCATACAGTCCTGATCAATCAAGATGAGGAAAGAGCTAAAATTTTCTGCGGACATTGAGCAACAGAGCACAACATCACCGAGCATAATCGAAGTGGAGAAAAGGTATAAAATTGGATATATTGATCAGATTAGTTTTATGGGATTACAATAGATCTAAAAATCTGCAAGTATAAGTTGTATATGTGAACAGATCATATTGTTTTAGTTTAACCATTGATCTAGAAAGTCTCTTAACCAAGCGGGATTTAAATATCCTTTCTATATTGAGATACATCCCAAGGAGTATCAAAAAGTTTGATCACGAAGATAGCATGAGATGCCAGATACCTATTGACAGGCCAAGTGAGTGTTTGATCAAGGAAGGTAGCATAGAGATGCCCGATATCAAGTGGAAAACTAAACTTTTAAATCCTCTAACAAGGTCACACCTAACAGTGTGTTTTTAACCTTTAACAGGGTTGGCTCTTCACTGAGCTCACTTTAGAAGAGTGAAACTTTTGGGTTACCAGTCCCAAGTGGTTTTTCCCTTAACAGGGTTTCCACATTAAAAATACACTTGTCAATGTGTTTATGAGTCATTAATTTAGTGTTTTGTATTACACATAGCTTAACTGGATTGATCGGTATACTCTAGATAATTTACTGTCTTTCGGTAAATTAACAGACTGCTATTCGGTAAACATACAATATAAAGTTTAACGAAGCATTCTAAGCAGTAGTAATTTGATAATTATATTTGAAGGCATTCATCTTATAGGACTGGAGATAACTAGAGGCTTAATATTGTGGTACTAGGTTTTTAGGTTGATTATTGGAATATTTTTTAGGCCACTGATTCACCCCCCCTCTCAGTTATTACTAACAAAGAAATATCGTATTCGAAGTAGAAGGTTTTTCATACAACTTTGCTAGGGTTTCCATCAATTCTTTAGTTGGCTTTTCTTTTGTAATATTAAACACAACTGATTGTGTCAGGCATAAGCAAATGCTTCCTAGTGCCTTTCTATCCAGAATATCCCAATCCTATTGAGACATAGTTGCCACTTTCTCGGTCACTCCTTCCAATGGTCACCATAAATCCTTCTGATAGAGATAGTCCTCCCTCTGCATTTTCCATAACTGAAAGTTCTACCCATTAAACTTCTCAACCTTCAACATACTCTCGTCTTCCATTACTCCCACTCAACCGTGAGACTCCCACTAAACTGTGAGACCTTCCTGTATAGGATAACTGAAAAAACAACCTCACTTTGATACCACTTGTTAGGAATTGAAGACAAAAATCACAATTACATGCATAGTTATAATCTATATCAGAGAATAATAAAACCAAAATAGAAGAGAACACAAGACACAAAGATTTAACGTGGCTCACCCAATCCCTGGGCTACGCCCACCAAACAACAAGTCTACTCTTATTATTATCCAGTGATTACAATCTGATCACAATATGTAATCCCTTACAACTCAATTCCGCCGTAAAACATACAACATTATACAAAACCCTAACCTTGAGCCAATTTATACAATCTCTATGCCGCTTTAGGGTTAGAACATGTCGGCCCAGAAATTGGCCGAAAATAAGCCTAAAATTTTTTTTGCCACAATATTGCATTGCACAAAGGTAAAACACTTTCCTAGATAGTAATTTCCTGATTAGTCACCACAATATAGCACCTCATGCATCTAATATATATGTATGAATTTGAGGAGGTTGTTTATGGGATGCGTAAGGCTGAAGCTCTAGGCCCCGACATGTTTCAAGTAGATTTTTCAGGAATTCTAGGATATTGTTAATCTAGATTTGTTAGAGGTGGTAAGTGAATCTTATGTCAGGAAACAAGTGCTCAAGGCCCTGAATTCTACTTTCCTTATTCTTATTCCCAAAATGGAAGTTGTTGTTCAGTTGGATTTCTTTCGGCCTATTTCTCTGTGTAATTTGGTTTACAAAATTATTACTAAGCGAATTGATAAGAGACTCAAACCTTGGCTTCCCACTATGATCTCAGATGAGCAAAGGGGTTTTGTGGCTAGAAGACAAATTTTGGATGGGGTGGTAGTTTCTTTTGAATCCATTCACTCTATGGAAGTTGCCATGGAGAAAACTATGTTCATCAAACTTTATATATGGCTAAAGCCTCTAATAGAGTTAAGTGGTGCTTTTTGCACAAGAATATCATTGTCTGTGGCTTTAGTCTAGAGTGGGTTAGTTGGAATGTGAGCTGTGTTACTTCTTCATCATTCTCTATTATTCTAAACGGGGATCCTTTTGAGTTATTTGGACCTTCTGGGGGTCTTTACCAAGGGGATCCTCTTTCTCCCTATTTGTTTATTATTATGGCAGAGGTACTTGGCAGATTTTTTAAGTCTTGAGTTTCCCCTGAGCTGATTCATGGTTGGAGTTGGGGTAATGGGCTGCCTAAGCTTTCTAATCTCTAGTTTGTGCATGATATTGCTCTTATGGGAATTTCTTGATTGCGGAAGCTGAGTCCTTCCAGCAAATGTTGGATACTTATTTGGCTAATTTGAGTTAGAAAGTCAATGAGCATAATCCTCCATCTATTTTTTCAATAATCTAGATCCTACTCAGAGGAGGATTGCTAACATCTTTAGGTTTCAAATTGGGTCTCCCCTTGCTTTATTTGGGCATTCTTATCGCTGTTGGTAGGTAACCTAGACTATTTTGGCAGGACTTATTTGATAAGTTGCATCAAAAGGTAAACAATTGGACTCATCGGTGGCTTTCTACTAGTGCTCGAGTGACCCTTCTTCAATTGGTGATTTAGGCTCTTCCTATTTACAAAAGTTTGGTTTATGCAGCTCCTATGTATTTTCTTAAGGAATTTGATGCCCTCTCGTGTCAGTTTCTTTGCAATGATAATTTGCAGAATTCTAAATGGAGCCTAATTAAGTGGGAATATGTATGTTGGCCTAAGAAGGAGGGCGCCTGGCCACTAGTCTACAATCTTGAGTGGACAAGCTCTTGCAGCCAATTATATTGACATTGGTGTACTAGTCATAATTAGCTTTGGGCCCACATTCTCACACATAAGTATTTACAAGGAGTTGACTATTTGGATGTTTCTCAATATCTCCTTAAGAGGGTAGGGGTTCTATGGTTTGACATACTCTAAAAATTGGAGCTCAGTTGGTTAAGAGGGGCATTACTTTGATCTGAAATAGGGGCTCTGAGGCTCTCTTTTGGACAGATTCTTGGGATGGTAACCCCCTTTTCTTTCCATGTATCTACATCTGCAACCCCTTTGTGATTGTTTTATAACAGTTGGGTGGGATAAGGTTGTGCATTATAAGACAATTTATAATTTAAACTTGACTATTGGTTATAGATGGAAGGATTCTTCTGATTGACTATTGGGTGGCTTAGAGAGGGATCAAAATTAGTTGACTCAAATTTTGCCTTCTAGGAAATATAGTTCCTTGGCAAGATTGGATGTCCTGGATTAGGGCAGTGATTCATTTGGTAAATCTCTAGTTTTGTAGGGTACTTAGAGCTTAATTGACAGTTGTTCTGAGGTATTGAGGTGCCTTGGTGGAAATAGGTTTGGAATAAATTTTCCTGGCCCAAATGCAATTTTTTCATGTGGATGGTGGTTTACAACCAATGTCTTACCTAGGATAATTTATGCAAGTGGGGCTTTTAGAGCCGCTCAATGTGTGTCTTGTATTGTAATAGTGCAGAGTCTATTTTACATATTTTCTTTTAGTGCTCCCTTGCCAAGGAGATCTAAAACTTTTGATGGGGTGTTTGGGGTAAGATCTCTTGACATGTCTCCTCTTTATCTAGTTTTGGGCTCGTTGGGGTAAAATCCCTACTGAAACTTATTTTCTTTAGGTTTCTTGGGCTCTTGGTCCTTTTATCATTTGGCATGTTTGGTTGGAGAGAAATCAAAGGATTTTTTAGGATGCAAGGATGAGTGTTATACACTTGTGGAAAATTATTCATTCTCTTCGTGAGATTGTTTTGGCTAAGTGTGATTTGACAGGAGGTGTGGATCTTGGGGATGTTGTTATTTGCAATCGTCTTAATTTTCCTCTTCAAGAAAGTGCTCCCGTGTATGTTGGTCAAGGTAGAAGTAGTAGACATAGACATCCTTTGCGGTGGATCAATCAAGAGGGTCGTTGGACACCCCATCTTCATGGAGTTTTAAAAATTAACATTGATGGCTCATCTCATAGGAATCCTAGGCATGCTAGCATTGGTGGAGTTGGTCGAGATAGTTCTAGTGATGTTCAATTTATTTTTTCTATTTATAAGGCCTTTTCATGCAAATAATTTAATGGAGGCTCTTGCCCTTTTGTATGTTGTTTAGCATTGTTGTGCTCTTGGTTGGTGCATGATTATTTGTGAGTCATATTCTTAGGTGGTGGTGACTTTTTTAACTAGGCAAGAGCTTGGGGATGTTAGTTGGCACTTATATTTGGTTACCAGACATATTCTCTAGTTGTGTATCTCCTTGGAATCTATTACTTTCACACACATTCTTAGGGAGTGGAATGGTGTTACAATTGTTTGGCCAAATGGGCTTCAGATCAAATGCAGGATTGAAATATAGTGGATCAAGGGAAATTGTCTCTTGATATGTCTCATATGTTTGATTAGTTAGTGGATAGTGACAAGGTTCTATAGTGCTCTCTCTGCTAGGCACTCTACTTGTTTTGTTTCTCTCTTGTGTTTGAATAAATTTTTACCCCTCTTTTAGTAAAAGAAAGTACAACTAAATAAGAATGTTTTGATTTTAAATGAAACCCTAAGAAGGATTACATTTTACCATAACTAGACATGGATTGCATTATGATTGTTTCAGCTGAACCAATGAATGATTTGAAATGCCAAAATAAACATCATTAAAATTCCTACTAAAATGACAACAAAGACTCTCTTCATTTAATGCAGAATCATAATTATGTTCCTTTATATGAAGATAATTATTCAAAACTTATGTCCAACTTGATGTACAATAATTCAGGAAGGTGAGTCATCGTCTTCTTGTGAAAGATATAGCTACAAGAGGACTCGATTTGTCAAAACAAGGATTGTTGACTAAGGAAGAATATACATTTTTGCTTGATGTGACCAAAATCAGACATAACAGAATATTGCTAGAAAGATTTATTTAAGACAATTATTAACATGGAAGTGTTGTCGAAGGTGTTAGATACTAGAAAAAGCCATCAAAGATGGTTTAATAGTAATATTACAAAAGTAAAAGTTTGAGAATTTCTAATTCAACCTAAATTTTAATATGACAAGAAATCATAAGCATTGTCCATTATGACAAGTAGAGAGTGACAATTATACTAATAACAATTAATAAAATATTCATTACTAGGACATTATAAGGGGTAATATCAATATCACGAGCAAAATACTCCAAGAGGTAAAGAATAAACAATAAGATCGGAGAAGATTTTATAGCTACTAATAGCTGAATGATGACAAGAACATTATATTGCAATAGTAAGAGAAAATTTAGGAAATCTTTGAATACCTAGGAGTTATTTCAATCTTAATGATCTTATTAGGAAGATGATGCTACCTAAGGTTACCTTGTTCAATCTAAGACTGACATTTGATGTATCAAATTATCACCATATTAAATTACATTGAAACATCTTAAAAATCTTTTGGTCATTCATATCTACCTTCATACGAATCTATGTTAGTTCCATCTTATAATTGTAATTTTTATATTCTACACAACTGTCTTTTGATACTCTTTGTAAAGACAATCATATATAATGCACCACAATTTTTGAATTTTTATTAAAAAATTTCTTTTCCTAACGTCTTGAATGAAAGTTTTATTCTTTCTATAATACAATAAAAAAATATAATATTATATCATACTTTCTAAAGAGTTAACAAAGAGAGATACATACATACCAAATAGTATCCTGAAATTAGTTCATCTGATATGCAAACGTGAAGTGATTTTATTTTTTTAATTAATCATTTGATAGATAATATGAAATAATGTCATACACTGGGATGTTTAAGAAAATATAAAACCTGTAAATTTCCTATTAATAAAACTGGATCAAACAGAAGGGTGGAAGGCATGGGTATGCACCTTTACAATGCTAAATAAAAACGTTTAACATTATACAATCATTGCTTCAAAGAGTAATCATTGCTTCTAAAAGTATAGATGTACGCTAGACTAAAGCTGCATTTCATGCCAACATATTGCTTAAGTTGAAAGTATGTATTTGATCAAGTTTAAGCTTATCATTGCTTGGGTTAATGACAGCAGGGTTCTATTCATAACCAATTTTTAAACCAAAATTGTTAAAAAAAATTGGTTACTTATTTCATGGTATTTTTTTCAAGGAGTTGACTGAGTTATAAGTTTTTAATGTCATGTGAATTTGACAAGAGAAGAAATGTGTTGCCATGTGACATATTTATAGTTAAATAATGGTTGCATCTGTTGAATACGAAGTGCGAATAAACCAGTTAACAAAATCAGAAATAAAGAATGAATGACATAAATAAATTGTTGAGACATGGAACACCATATTTATGTGGTTCACCAAATTGGCTACATCCACAGGGAGCAGGGGAAATCTCAAATATTAATATCTCAATTTGTTTGCACATACAACAATGAGCATACTACAGTTATAGAATACATAACTATATTATCCACAATGTTTTATATCAGTGTTGAAAGAGATGAAAAGAGTCCAATAATCTGCCTGTTGAACTTCACTATCCAACAGTATCGATCTAGCCCAGCCTCTTCACCCAAAGTTCAAACCTTCATACATTCTACCAATTAAAAAATTGCATGAGACTCTCTGTGCCTCCAAAAATTAAGTAGAAAGCATCTGCATGCGCTGTTAGTATCACCAATAATCTCTGCAAGAACACAACCCATCCTTGAAGTGATGGAAACGGTTTGCATCTCTCATAACAATTTCTCGCATTACAATCTTGGATATGAACTTAGTGGCAGTATGGCAATCACCACAAACCCGGAGATTTTTTGTTATATGGAGAGGGATGCCGGGGCTTGTACTGATAAGTCCGAAAGCAATAGCCAGCCTCTCACTGTGACTGCAAAGCATGCTTTCCTTCACATCCTCATCTAGCTCTTGTAGCACAAAATTTGTACTTGCTACATACCCTGCATCCTTCATCTGTTCTGTCAATGTTTCCAACATAGCATAAATTTTCTCAGATTGAGGGTGTGACCTGTCTCCTGCAAGGAATGCATGAACCTGGCTATTTACCTCAATGAAGCTATATCCTGGGGGTTTTTTCAAACCCCTTGCTCTCATCATTACTCTGACCTTCGCTACATCATCCCACCTGCCAGCTGTGGCATACATATTTGATACCAACACATAATATCCTGCATTTTGAGGTTCTAATGCAAAAATACATTCTGCAACTTGCACTCCTAGCTCAATGTTATGGTGTATTCTGCAGGCACCAAGTAAGGATCCCCACACACATATATCAGGTTCAAATGGCATTCGTTTAATTAAATCTTGTGCTTCATTGAAATGGCCAGCTCGGGCAAGGAGGTCTACCATGCATGCATAGTGCTTCAAAGTTGGTGTGATGTGGTAATCTTTAATCATGCATTCAAAGTACTGCCTGCCCTCATCTAGCTGACCTGCATGGCTACATGCATTCAAAACACCTAAGAAAGTAATCTCATTTGGTTTCTTATCTGTCTGTCTCATTTGGGAAAAAAGTAGTAGGGCATCTTCGCCATATCCATGTAATCCATACCCTGCAATCATTGCACTCCATGAGACAACATTTCTGTTGCTCATTTTGTCAAATACTTGGCGTGCCATCTCCACACTGCCACATTTGACGTACATGTCAATGAGACCAGTACCCACAGAAATAAATGAATCCAGTCCAGTTCTTATTACATAATCATGAATCCGCTTGCCCTGTTGAAGAGCTCCTAAATGAGCACATGCCGATAGCAAGCTTACCATGGTTATAGAGTTGGGTTTAACACCTGTGAGTTGCATTTGATTAAAAATCCCCAATGCCTCATTTCCATGTCCATTTAAGGCGTACCCAGTAATCATCGCACTCCAAGAGACCACATTTCTCTTAGGCATTCTATCAAACACTTGCCGTGCAAACTCAACACTGCCACATTTTGCATACATGTCCACAAGGGCAGTCCCAACAAACACATTAGATTCGAATTCCCTCCTAACTAAGTACTCGTGAATCCACTTACCCCGATGTAGAGCTCCCAATTCTCCGCAAGCTGCGAGTGCACTCACCACGGTAACACAATTAGGCATAACCCCTACTGCTTGCATTTGATAAAAAATCTTCAAAGCCTCCTCACCATATTTATTCTGTGAATACCCTGCAATTAAGAGAAGTTTGAAAGATTGAAACATTTTTGGATGACTGGCCATACTTTTCATTTCCAAAAACGAAGTTATATATGTATAACAATTTAGCATTTAAAAAAAACAGGGGATTATATAAGCATGGGGTTTTCAAAGTTCATTATAATATGGGATGACTAAGTTTGTTTTCTTTTCATCAACATCTGCATCACGCTGCATAATCTAGTATAGGATAAAAAACGAATAACAAATTTGATGTGGAACAAAAAAACACTTATAATAAATTACAGAGATAAATGTAAACAAAATATAACATAATTGTTTTCAGAAGTTATTAGTCATAACATAGGATTCACTACCATTTCAACTTTAAATTTTGGCTAGTCTATTAAATTCAAGCATGCGTTCAAAGAATTACCTGCCTGAAATCATAACAGTCCAGCAAACGACATCCCTCTCAGTCATTATATCAAACACTTGGCGTGCATCCTCTATACACCCACATTTCGAATACATATCCACTAAAGCAGCACCCACATGGACTTCCGATTCAAATCCAGCCTTGACAATGTAATTATGAACCCTCTTTCCCTCTTGGAGAACTGACAAGCCAGCACATGCCTTAAGTACGAATGGCAACGTCGAACTGTTTGATTTTTGGCCTTCACAGAACTGCATTTGGTAGTAAACTTTAAGCGTCTCTGTGTAAAAACTGCCATTTGCATACTCTCTTATCATTGCATTCCAGAACGAAATGTTGTCATCAAGTTTGCTGAATTGACCCAAACTTCTCTCCTGATGAATAGCTCTGTTAGATTTGTCGAAGAGCAAGCGTGCACTCTCTAAATTGCCACATTCGGCATAAATATTCAACAATTTAGAAGCTAACCCAGCGTTTTGAGCAAACCCACAAATCAACAAGTGGGCATGGAGTTGCTGGAGTTGGTTAAGATTCTTGCATGTCTGCAGCAGAGAAAAATTATCTGCATAGTTATAATGATAATAATTGTTGTTGTAATCTTTCTCTGATTTTTCCTGCATTGTCTCTGCTTGGGCAGAAACGGTAGCAGCAAAACGCCATGTTTGAATGGTGGATTTCTTTGAAATACCACAGTGTTGGTGGAACAACGAAGTCCGTTGCATAGTTTAGCATTGGCTATGCCATTAAAGCATCGCCCAGGAGAAAAAGTGTAATTTTCATATTATTACAGAGTTTCTAATCACAGAGTTGGCATCGACTATCTCCCTGGGACTCTTTTACAGATAAAGTTACACCAATTATATGCTTAGGAGGGGTTTCAGGGAAATTGTGAGACAATTTGTCGATCCTTACATTCCAATTTTAGTCTGTTCAACGTTATTACATTCCAAAAACTTCCCATTTTGTAATTAGATCAATGTGTTTCCTTCATTTGCTAACAAAGTGACTCCAATGTAACTTCTATTTAAAATATGACGTTGGAGAAAATAGAATAAATATTTTGGTGGAAATAAATAGTTTTGAAATATTAGGAGAGTTTTGAGTCCCATGGATTGGAGCTTAATTAAGTGGATATTTGATATTTTTTTCTAGAATGTTTTTAAGTGGGTGGTTAAGTAAATTTGTAGTTCCATTTAGTTTATAAATTTAAATTTTAAAATTTAAAGCTCATAAAATGAATTATAGATACAAAGATAAAAATAAATAAATAAAGATTATTTTTCTTAAGAAAAAATTGGTATGAATCTAAAATGTCACATACTTGATAAGTGTTAGAAATTTTTTTTAAATTAGTGGAGCAATTTCTAATTCGATCCCAATTTCACTCCCTCAAATTTAATAAATCTATGGAGGCAGTTTATATAAGGGAATTATAGTTGAAAATAGTCGTGTCAAGATTTTCCCTTTCAAACATAATTGTCCAATGATAGTGACGCAAATTTGATTGTTGAATCCAAATCTATTGATATGGCTAGGCTGGGCAGGACTAAATTATTGATGCGGCCCTAAAAAGTTACTCAAGAAAATATTTCATTTGATCTTGTAGCATATATTTTCTTGGTTCATGAGACTAATTACTACTTGAAAATAGACCTTGAAGCCTCCCATGGGACCCCAACCTTAGAGAATGGTGGCCTTAGGCTAAAATAGTTTAAATTTGATTTGTGAAGAATGAAAAATGGATACAAGTCACATCCTAGAGGAAGTACTTGTTGAGCTTTCGATCTCAAGGCAATTACTATATGTTCCATTGCAAAGCTAGTAAGTATATTTTTACTTGTGTTCAAATATTCAACAAATTAAGTTAGGAAGTGTAGACACTGAAAATTGTCCAAGGCCTACTACACACTTTTCACTCACTTTTTGTTTGCATTGATTGAATGATCTTTATTTTCAAAAGATTTCTGTGTCATTCTTATAGTTCTAATTTTAATTATTTAATTGATGTTTGATTATGTCCTATAAGCCAATCATTTTCTATGATCTAATTGTCCTAAGTCAATCATTTATCCTTCCTCGATTAAATAATTATTTATTTAATTAATACCTCTTCAATGTCTAATTTCCCTAATTCTTCCTTGTAGACTAAATTAATTATTTGAATTATTCAGCTGCCTTCATCTAATTATTATCCTAGGTTAATTAACTAATTTAATTAAATTGAACCCCTTTCATCATTCTCAATTAAATAAATTTCTAAATTTATTTAATTTTGATTCCTTCTCATGTGAGGATAATTAATAGATTATATTTATTAATTAATCCCTTCCACTTCCCATTTGAGGATAATAAATAAATTTTATTTATTGATTACCCAACTTACCTCTTCCACTTCCACATACGAGGATAATTAATAAATTTAATTTATTATTTAGTCTCACTTCTTCTTTCTCCCTTTTCTCAATTGCCTTCTCCTTTTGTCTCTTTCACTTCCCATTTTTAGTCATTGAACAATCTCATTTGTCCTATATATTGTCACTCAAGTCCACATTTTTGCTAGAACCACAAACCACAAAACCTTTATCTTTGAACTACTATTTTTGAACAAAAAACCTTCAATTTTCTTCTAGTCATATCATTATCATTCTTTCAATATGTAATTGTTAGCATTATGAGGTTAGTGTTGCCATTGATGTCGATAAATTGTGAGCATTGATGTCAACCAGATAAAGAAGTGTATGAGCTCAATATTATACCTAATGTAGATAAGTATGAGAGTTGTGTTCACTATTGTATCCGTAGTATCTTAAATTGCATCCCTGTGCAATTTTTTACTCAACTAGGCCCTATTTTTAGCATGTATAGGCTCTCGCATTCTATCTCACTTTCCCAATTGAATTACACATGTAATTTCAACTTTATTTTCCTAAATAGGAGCTCAAGTCCTAATTTTAGACCACATTAGGTGGAACAAGGTGCTTGGGTACCCCATTCCTAGGAACAGGCCAATCAGGGCACCTTGTTCCCCAATTATTGAGCCCAAATTGAACGTGCTCAATGGTTACATAATTTTAGCAAGGTTTTTGATCCCACATCAACTTTCATCAAGCATGACACCCCAAAATATTGTGGGAGATATAAAAGCAAGCCACCCTCCCTCGTTTTGACAACCACGAGCAATCAATCCATTCTATATCAAGCTCTCAACTACAATTTCACATCAAAGGATTCAAGAAGTAAGTTTTCAACATTCAAGGCATTTCATCCCACCATATTCTTGATTGTGGAAAGATTCAAAAACCTTCATGTAAGCATGTCTTTTATGATTTCCTTTTAGGTGGTTATGGATTTGTGTTATTGCACCAACACATGTGATCACATTCAAAGTCAATTGCATCATCAAGAAATAATACATCTACTTTTTATGATCTGGTTTATACTTAATTTCAATTTCAAGGTTAATTCCTAAACAAGATTTTTTAGGGGTTCAAGAGTTAGGCAAACCCCTTTCTACATAATATTTTTTTATCTTTTTTGTGAGAAAGTACAGGTGGAAGACATGTAGAAAAGGTTACAAAAATATTAGGTGAGGAGGTATAGTCTAAAATTTGTTTGAGTGAAAGTTGCTATGAACCAGTTGTGCTAGGCACCTTGTTCTCAAGAACAGGTTGAGCAGGGAACCCCATTCTTGTCAGTCCAACCTAAAAATTTTAATCATAGACCATATGCAGTCTATTAGTTCTAGATCCTTTCCAAAATATACCTATATGATCTGACCCTCCCTGTATAGTTGTACACAAAAAACACTCAATTCCTCCATTTGACGTCTTATCTTACATTCTTACATCCATAATTTCATTCCATCCTTCCATAAAAAATAAATAATATTATATTTGCCTAGTGCTACATCCCTCTTGAGGCCTAGAGGATCATTTTTTCCTCCAATGTAAGAGGATATAACCCTAAGCTTCCTAGTTTGTTTGCACATCCTAGTGAACCCTATTTTCCACCTTACATTTTGGTGAGCTCAATGCTTCTTTCATACTTCAAATTTGTAGATCTAATTTGGGTGGAATTCATTAAATCAGATCATTTTTCTATCTCACATGTCATTATATTGCTTCTTAGTGACATTTATCAAAATCATGTGGTAAATAATGGCTTCTTTTACTTCACTTTACTTGCATTCATCCATGGTACTCTTACATATGGAATCATTAGAACTTAAAATATATTTCCTACTTGTACATCATTAATCAAACTTTTTATCCATATGACATATTGTTACATCATTATCTTCTTAATAAAATTCATGGAATATGTAGATCTCAGAAAATCTTTCATAGAAATGATAATCTTAGAGATGAAATCAAAATGAAGAACATTAAGACCTCTCCTAGGTTATCCTTTGTTAATATTTAGGATAGACTCCACACTCCTTTTAATACTCTCCCTAATCATACCACATGAGTAAGTACTAGGTCCTCCCCTCACAAAGATACCTTGGTGTGCAAGAAATTATATATGTTTTTTTAAGTACTTTATAACCTCTTTCTTCTCCTAGATCTTATCTTTGTCATTAAAATATTTTAAAATCAAGATTAATGTTATGCATTTTATTCATAATTTATCTCCTAACATAACATTAAGAAAAGAAGAATATTTATAAAACCCTTCTTCTTCCCAACCTAAAGTGGATGTGTCTAATTATGATATGGTTTCACATCTCCCTCAAGAGATTAATCCGCCTACCCATCCATAAAGAAAACCTTTCCATAAAATGCATGATAGAAGTCTCCCCTCTCCTCAACTCAATGCTTATTACGATGTAGGATATGAGATTACTTCTAAACAAGAATATAGTAGACAAGGTCTTGGCATTCAAGACCAAGGAATTAAGGTCCCTACAAATAATCCTCTATAACTTTAAACTCACTAGAAATGGTATAGGATATATACCTCAAGTCAATATTTCATCTTCTACATCAAATCCTAAACCTTCTTCTTTACCAACTCCATTTCCAAGAAAAATAGATGGCATGATACCTTTAGATGATTGTTTGGTTTTGGATAAAAGCGTCTTTTGGAGACTCAAATATGATACTAAAATTTGATCTCATTTTTGTCATTTTCCAAAACATCAAGATA
Organism: Thuja plicata; assembly: GCA_018584345.1. Lineage (NCBI taxonomy): Eukaryota > Viridiplantae > Streptophyta > Pinopsida > Cupressales > Cupressaceae > Thuja > Thuja plicata. The sequence continues at coordinate 522,024 of MU226375.1, read as the reverse complement.
TTATAATGGTAACTCATTGTCTATAAAATTAAATGTGTGTTTTATAAATCATTGTCCATAGTAGTTAATTTTCATTTACTTTCAAACTCTCTTATTCTTAATCCTTTTATAATTTATTTAAAACCATTATTAGATTATAATTAGACTAGCTTAGAAATTAGTTTCTTGTTTTTAAATTTTGATCCTTGTAGGTTTAATTATTAGAAATTTAAAAAAAAAAAGGAGTTTTACCAAAAATGGAGAGTTTTAAATTGTTAAATCTAGTAGTTGTGCTTAATTTCAAGAAAAGACCTCCATGTGAACTTTCAAATTGTCTTACATTGACCTATCCAATATGGCTATGATCAGCCTTCCAGAACCCTAGAGTGGTGAATTCTACTTTACAAGAGAGGGATTTCATTCTCATCATCGCTACCCTTGTATCATTCTAACACCATACTTAATAGAGCCAATCATTCAACAACCACTTATGTTCATCCTTGAGCTCGTAATTATCTCTTTTATGAGTCTCTCAAGTTTCCTAATGGTACTTATTTATCTATTCCAAATACTATCAATGGCCCACTCTTCCTCTCTAAATAGGCATTGATTTCTTTCCATCCAGAGAGCCAAATAATGTGATGTCCCCTTTTTCAAATAGGATTTAATAATAAATAATAATAATAAAATTAAAATCTAAAACAATAAAAAATAAAATTTAAATTAAAAATAATAAAATAAAAATATAATTTTATTTAATTTAGTTAAGTTAACTGAGGGTCAAAAGGTATGAATTGAAAAGTTGTGATCATAACAAACATAATATATAAAAAGGGACAAGAGAACTTATGATGAAAGGGGGAGAGAGGAAGGAAGAGAAAAGGGAAGGTGTGAAGCAAGGAAGAGAAATTGTGGGGGCTTCAGTTAGTGAACCTGAATCATAGCGCGTGTGTTTGTGGCATACTAAAGAATCCTATTTTCAAAAAATATTGCCCCAAACTCCTTTTTTATCACCCCCTCTAATACCCACCCAATACGCCCCACAAATTTTCCTACATTAACCCCAACCCCCACCCTAAAAAAACCTCTCCCCCTATTTAGGCAATAAATTGCCCCCTTTTTTGTCCAGTTTAAACCCCCAAATATGAACCCACATTGTATTGTATTGCCTCTTCAGTAAATATCTTGTGAGACAAAATAGAAGAGAAAAAAAGAAATGAGAAGAAAATAAGGAAGTAACTGCTTTGAAGTACAATTATGAAGGGTTATGACTCATTCAAAGTACAATTATGAAGGTTTTTGACTCCTTCAAATGACATAAATAATGAAGGGTTGTGACTCATCTAAAGGGTGAAAATTGTGGAAGGTTGTGACCTTTGCAAAGGGCAATTGTGATGAAGAGTGCAACTCTCTTCCACAATGGAAGATAGAAAGGGGAGAGGTTTCCATTGGAGGATAAAGTCCAAGGGAGATAAATTTGCAAAATATTATATTATTGTGTTGTCATAAATTGTAAGCACCTAAGATGTGTATAATTTCATGATTTTTTAGCACCCACCTTAGTTTATTTCCATAGTAGGGTTTCATATGAAACTTAATGGACATCAAAATTCAAATATAAGTCCTCTAAGTAAGCCCTTATTTCTAAGTGTGCTCTTAAAATCGATGTAAGCCCTTATTTCTAAGTGTGCTCCTCTACTTTTCCTCCAATCCAATAATTTGTTTCATTACCTAGGCCCTATGTTACCATTAGAGGCCTTCGTGTTTTGTCTCGATTTTAGAGTTGGTTGTACCTTGTAATCCTACATCCCCTGATCATCTAGGACCTATGGCTCTTTATTGAGTCTTGATTGGGTGGAGCATAATGCCCTGGGAATTGTGTTCCTAGGAACATAACGCTAAAGGAATTTTGTTCCTCGAGGTTTTGGCTAAAATTGGAACCCGAGCCCCATCTTGGTGATTTAGTGGGATATTAGGATTATAGATGGCTTGCTTGAGTTTTAACCATCGAGATGTTGTGAGAGGTATATAAAAACCCTATATCTCCTCATTTTGGTAAAAATAATTAAGATTGGGGATCTATTCTCAAGCATTTTGTGAGGCCTCACCCCGAGCCCATCGTAGGTTTCCATATTTTTGCTTATGATAGACTTAGCACATGATATATTATGTTTTGATGCACTAGGGATTTTATACATTATGTTGTAGATTGATCTTTTTGGATGTAGGATACATGTTACTTTATCATGCACATGATGGACTATATTATGTTTCTATTATGGATCTTTCATTACGAGACATTTGATTTGGGAAAACAATATGATTATGTGATGGAATATTGATGTTATGAGAGAAATTAGAAATTGAGATTTGATTCAGTTATGATGCAATGTGATTTTATTTTATGAAATTTAAATGTTTAAATGATGTTATAAATGCTTACTATCTTAGGAGTTAAATGGAGTTGGTAGATGTTACATAAAAGTTTTTGAATAATGTATATTTCATTACGATATTTATTATATCTCCTTGGACTATTGATACTCGGATTTAGTGTGTGGGGAATAAGACCATGATACTAAAATCACGGAACCAAACCTAGGTATATGTGAATTTCTGTTAGAGCCAAGGTTGCGTCTAATGAGAGACAAGACTTCATTGCATCATGCTTAATTTTGTAAACCTAAATGTGTGATTGTTTGTATTTAGTTCATAAATGTTAATTTCATATTTAATTCTTTGTGCTTTATGTTCAAGTGGATATGCCATGTGTCTAGTGATGTGTAAGTGTTTGTATGTGTCACTTGACACTTGCGTATGTACTTAGGGCCATGACATGTCCACTTGAGGATTGGGTGTCCACCTACCTAGGTTAGTACCATAGTAAATCCCCATGTGTATTCCTTGGTTAGGGAGCTAGAGGTATGCTCATTTTTGAGTTTCCTTTCTAAGATCCATTTTTAGAAAGCTGTAAGAAGCTTAGGGAAGAGAAACCAATGAGAGACTTTTCCTTTCCCCATGAGTTTCTAGTGGCATTTTTAGGGGAGACTCTCCATGCTGGAGAGTTTGAACACCCACTCTCTATCTTAGAGACATTGCTAGTTTTGGAGAAGCTTGGAGAATGAGGACTTAGGCTTTAAGGGAGCTCTTCAACAAATTTATTGCCTTAGCTTGGACTTAGGTTGGTGGCTCTCATTTATTCTACTATAGTTTCTCTTATGGTGTGAAGAAAATGGATGTGCTATGTTAATATGCTTGTAAATGTGTAAAGATGGTTGTCTTTGTGTTTCCTTCCATTGTTGTGTTGTGAAGTATTTTTCTTTGTGATGGGTTGAATTATGTTTGTTATGGGAGTCTCAAGGTCCACTCACCCTTGGGAGGGAAGAGTAGCCTTGGGGGTGAAGGTATAGTGACACCCCATGGGTGTAGAGTCTCTCCTCAAGGAGGAGAGAGAGAAAACATGGAGTATGGGCTCCATGAGGTCACTCCACTTTTGGGGGTCATAAGGGAGTAGTTTTATGGCTTGTAGTGTTGAGGGGCATAAGGAGATTTTTGTGCACTTGGAAGGGATGAGATGTTGTTGTTTTTGAAGCTATGTGATGGCTAGTATTTTATTATTTTGGATGGCTTTCTCCCCATAGGGTACTTGGTCCACTTCACCCCATTTTAGGGTATTTATGTGACCTATTGTGAATGCCTTGGTTGGGAGTTTTGTGTGAGTTAGTGTATTTGTAATTGCTTTTTTGTTGGAGTATTTGTAACCCACCTTTGTTTGGTTTCCCAAACTCAGGGGTGGCCTCTTAGAGGCCTAGGATGGGAGGTGAGCATCCCATGGTCTTTTGGTTTACCTTTCTATTTGCAAAATTTTGATTTGCTTGGAGCTCTTGAAGGTTGAAGATTAAGCTTAAAAAAAGAGAGAAATAAAGTTATTTTGCAAGAGTTTATGAAAAAGCCATATGGCTACAAACTTGTAACCTTGTTTTCAAAAGGAGTGTCCTTGCAAGATTTTGTTAAGCTTAAATTTAATATAATTGTAACTAGTTTTATGTAGAGTATTCAATATGAGTTTGGGCAAGTAGTGAATACAATTGCCATACTAAAGCAAGAGAAAGTGAGCTATTTTGTAGTTGCAAAGGAAAAACTAATTGAATAGGAGTTATTTTGACATTTTGTCATCTTTTTTGCAAATGATTGTGAGTAATCAAGAAATTTCTATGTTGTTTTTTAAATTCCTTGAAGCTGTTAAATAAAAAAAAGATTGAAGTATTCCTTGCCCTTTCTCTAAAAAAAAGGGGGTGTGTATAATTATACAATGAGCAGATGTAAGATTTTGAGTAATTTGTATTCAAACTTATGAAATACATATTTTTATGTGGTTAGATTTTAGCTTCCTTAAGAATCTTTCCCATTGATATTGTTTAAATCAAATGCATCATATCAAAGCTTACATAGACATATTTACACTTGCTATCTTATATGTACATTCTTTTTTGAGTAGATATCTCTGTTAATCGTTATGTTGTTATATTCTTTTTCAGAAAATTACTTTCTGTATATAAATAAATGCAAATAGATTTATTTTAAATATGACTTTTGTTAATCATTATGCTGTTATATTTTACTTTCAGAA
>MU226375.1:501754-517194 GCA_018584345.1 Thuja plicata | reverse complement strand
CTCGATCCCCACTCCACGACCATGGCTATTAAGCTGTGGGCTGTGTGGGATGGTCGTGGCATGTCATGATAGTTGCATCTCCCCACACCCCCACCTATGTGTCACACGCTGTGTGCATACCACCAAAAACAAAATTTAAACCCTATGCCATTAAAATAAATAAATGAAAAAGATAACGAAGAGTTGAATAAACAAAAAGAAGCAACGCTCATGCTCTTGTTTATTTGGAAGCCACTGCAACAGTAAAATGCATTTACATATATTGACACAGACACACACACACACACATGATGTTGTATATATATATATTTATATATATCTGATTATATATTCAGCCTTCCATGAGAGCCCATAGCCTCCATACCTGGAAGACCAAAATAAAAAAAATATAACCCTTAGGGTTTCTATAATAGAATGGAAAGAGAAAGAGAAGTGAAAGAAGAGAAAAATATCTCTTTTGTCTCCTCTTATTTTTCTCCTAACCCTAATTTCGAATTAGGGTTAGGGTTTTCAAGGAGAGTGTTGACTTTTTATTATTATTATTATTGTTTGAAGTGTTGTTTTGTGGGAATGATTTAAATAATTCTTTTGGAGGGAAAATCATTTTAACCTCATTATCAATAATATTTTCTTTCATCTCTTTTCAACTTAATCAAATAGAATTAAATTCTAGATGGTTTTGTAATTTAATTAGTGTTTTTAAATGAACTATGACAACCTTGGTTAAATTAAATTTGAAATTTTAGGTGGGAATTTAGAATGTGGAATATTATTATAGATATAATTAAATTAAAATATGAATGTTCCAACCTAGTGTTGATTTGTAAAATTTGAATAACTAATCTATTAAATAGTAGTTCTTTAAGATTATTTTATTAATATTATACTCATTATTTACTTGACGTAGGCAATATACTATTGCATTCAGTTGTGCACGAATAATGAATTAGTTTTACACCAATGAACCAATCATAAATTACTATTTTTCTCTTGTTCAACTATTTGTAAAGTTTAAATGTTTATTTATGAATTAAATATATTCTATAAATTACTTTTTTCAATTATGATTGGTTCAATTGATTTGGTGTTATAGGACCCCTTTTTTCGGAGGCTTCCCAAATTTGTTTTTTCCAGATAGTTTTTAACATAGTTTTGTAATATATAATTTATATATCATTTAATTTATTTTGGAATTAGTCTTTTAATTTACAATACAATATATTTATGAAATATTATATTATATATTTTATAATCTAAACATGTTATTTTCATTAAAAAATTCAATTATTTATAATATATAATTATTATTTATTCTAAAAAGTTTACTATATAATAATTTTAATATATATATGCTATAAATAATTATTACAATTTCTAATATATAATATATATTATTCTATAATATATAATATAAAAGTACTATATCATATATGTTATATTATATAATTTTAATATTTCATTATTAATACAAAAAAAAAATTCATTATCTCTTTATATATTATTATTTAAATTCTAACTTACATTTATAATTTATAACTATATTTTAAATTTTTACAATTACAACTATACAAATGAAATTATAATATATGCAAATATAATTTATTAAATATTATTTTTCAAATTTTATTAAAATGTTTCTTATTTAATTTTTAATCTATAATATTTTTTTTTAATTAAATAACTATATATATATATATATATATATATATATATATATTATAAAATTAAAATTAAATTTACATATATAATTATAACTATTTAAGGCAAGTGCAGGCCACTACGTGGCACTTGTTTATATTCAATTTGCAATTTTAGTGGATCAAATACCTTAATGGAAGAAATTAATGGACATTTGATTTAACTTACTTTACTGCTTTAAAATTAAAATGACTATATACCTTAAAATTAAAATGACTATATACTATTGAATTTCAAGATTTAATTCTATTATTAACCACGGTAATTTAAATATATGTTGATTTATATTTAATAGAGAATGAAGTGTAAATTAAGTTTCTAATTAAATATCGGATAGGTAATTTAGTAATTTTTAAATGAGCATTTTATAAATTATTTTTTTGGGATGTAAATTAGCAATTTATTTTGCATTTAGGCGTTATGTAAATGATTATGGAGGGATAAATTTTAAGTGAAGTTTTAATTAAAATAAATTTAAAATCTAGATAATAATAGTTAGTGTTGTTGAATGCTCCCAGCTTGATAATGTTATTTTTATGTGGCCAATATATGTGGCCAGTATAATGGCCATTATAAAAACAATGTTATGGTTCAACCTTTATTAATATATTTAATTTAAATAAGATATAGATGGTTCATCGTGACTCAAATTAAATTATGCATTCTTTGAATTTGATTTTGGAATATGGTAAATATACTATTGTGAACATTGTAGTAAGATACTATTATAGATTTATGACCATGTAAATATTAGAATTGTTAAAGTATTAAATTATTCTTTTAAAGGAACTATAGGGAATATTCCCACGTCTTCAAAATCTATTAAGGAATGAATAAATTTTATTATGTCAACCTTATCCACATCAGTTTTAATGTCAGCCTAGACATTTAGCCTATAGGGTTAATCTTAGTAAAATTGAATTTGGATAACCCTTTTATCATCCATCTCCTCCCTCATGACACCATTAGAACAAGTACCTAACTTGTGTCTTTGAATAACTTAAAAATATAGGAGATTAACTTAGGGTTGAGGGATGTTGACGTGTGGTCATGATTTCCCCTTAACCTTACATGTGGATTATAATAATATTATAATCTAACACTTCAACCTTGCATACATTGTCTTAGTTTAGTAAACTTGGTTATCCTCTCATCTGTGATCCTTAAGACATTATTTAAACCTTTCAAAAATAAGTTTTTTTCATTTTTGGATGTTATATTATGGGCATGACACATTTGCAGTCAAGGTTTCAAGGAAAGCATCTAAGCATCCAAGATCTAGACTTCTTCTCAAGAAATCAAGGTGTTTTTCTCTATGGATCAAGATTATTTTCCTCATTGAAGGCCTATCAAAGGATTTTTCCATCAAGGTAGGAGATAAATACACACTCATCCAAGTCTTCTTCTTCTTAATCAATCATTGTGTAAAACTAAAATATCCAACATACAAGGTTTTCTCTTTCATGATTTATTTTTGGGTTTTTATGTTAATTAAAATATATTACATCAACATATTTGTGTTAGAATAACTGAGAGGGGGGGCGGGGGGGAGGGGGGGTGAATTAGTGGCCTCAAAAATTAATCCAAAACTTTATACCACAAATATCAACCTCTAGTTATCTTCAGTCCTATAAGATGTATGCCTTTTGTGAATCTAACATGTATATATTGCTCAGTGAATATACTATTTATCCTTTCCTTAAGCTTTACCGAATATCAGTCTATATTTTCTTAACCTTTATTGAAATACAGTAAATAACTTAGTGTTTACCGATCAATCCTGTTTTAGAAATGTGTAAAGAAAAACATCAAAGAAATGAACCATATACACATTTGACACATGGATTTTTAACGTTGAAACTCTGTTAAGGGAAAAACCACTTGGGACTAGTAACCCAAATTTTTCACTCTTCTAAAGTGATCTCAGTGAAGAGCCAACCCTGTTAAAGGTTACAAACACACTATTAAGTGCGACCTTGTTAGAGGATTTAAAACTAATAGTTTATCACTTGACCTAGCATTCACTATGTTGTCAACATGAAAATATTTTGATACTCCTTGGGATGTATCTCAATATATAAAGGATGGTTAAATCCCACTCGGTTAAGAGATTTTCTGAATCAACAGTTAAACTGAATCAGTAGAGGATCTGTTCATTAATACAACTTTGAATTGTAGATTTTCAGATCTATTGTAAGTTCATAATACCTTTTTGATCAACGCTCTCTTCAATTCCTTTTCTCTACTTATTTCTTCTCAATGAATGTTGTTGCTTCTCTGTTGCTCGGTGTTCGCAGAATTCTTGGCTTTGTTCCTCAGCCTGTATGATCAGATCTGCATGAAGACTTCTAAATTCACCAGAACTCTCTTCAACATTATTCTCTTAATAATGAATTACTTGTCCCTTTATACATACATGATTTCACTGTTTCTTTTCCTTCTTGTTTTCTTCATTGATCAGTTCTTGATCCATAAAGCTCGTCATGCTTGCTTTAGTTTTATTCTGCAAATCTCTCCTTTTTTGCTAGAATAAAACATGCTTTAAATCTCCTTCTTATCTTTAGCTTTTAATTGATCGATGAAAAAAAAGTAAATAATTAGTTAACTCTAAATATAGCTCCTGCCAACTAAGTTATTTTGTCATTTCCTAACTTTAGTTCTCGTCGGTCAGCACTTCTGTTGTGCTCAGTGACTACTGTAGATAGCTCGGGCATCAACTTTAGTTTTGTTCGGTGATAACTACAATTAGCTTGATAATGCTTGCTTGGGTATCACTTGCTCGGGTAACACTTTTCGTCGAGTAACATTGTGAACTTCTGTGCTCGGGGTTCACTATCCATCAGAGTTTACGATCACTCAGTGTACATGATTAACGACAACAAAAAAATTGTTTCTTCAGATCTTTAAGTGTTGTGACAATATGTGTATGAGAAATCATACCATATCAAGTTGACATCAATGAAAATACAATACATTAAATGATTTAATGTCTTGCATATCCTTTTTGTAGCTCGGTGATCATCAACTTTGTCATCTTTAAATATTCAATTAGTTATAGTTCATCAATCTCTCCCTTTGGCATTGATGGAAACAAACTACTAATACAATATGAAAAATATCAGTTGTAGTTCATCAAACTCTTCTAAACTTATTGTTGTATAACCTATACAAATATCTGACTCTCGGTAAGCTCTTCTAGCTTAGATTTTACTCTTGCGGAGTACTTTCTTCATTCTTTATTCCCTTCACTAGATAGATGTAGCAACTTCTGATTATGTCTCTCCCTTTGTTGTAGAATCTCTTCTCCCTTTTCTAGATAGATATGCAGTGTTAACTTTTCCAATTCTTTCCCTTAGATGGATGTTTCCTTAAATGTTTCTCTAATGTTTCCTCTCCCTTTGATTGTTCCTATCTCTGATGGATATTTGTTTTCTCTTCCTTTGGATGATCATGAAAGATGTTTTCATATGGATATAATCTCTCGCTTTGACAATAATTCCAAAAAAAACTATATCTATTTCTCTTGAAATATTTATTGAATTTCCTCTTCATCAATAATTTATCTCTATAGTAGCCTTTGATATCTCTGGTGTTCGGTTCATATAAGTACCTTGCTGTGTACTCATATATCTTTGCAGTCCATCTCTCAGCTTGCATCAACATGATTGATCTTCTGATTGTGTGTAGGCTGATGCAGCCTCCAAGTCAGCCTAGTGACTAGTAGACAAGGGTTGGACCCCTTTCTCTTCCTCAGGCACTCAAATGTATCTTTAGGAAATGGATTTGTGAATATTTCTACCAATTGTTCTTTGGATTTCACATATTCTAGTATCACTTCTTTCTCTTGCACTTGTTCTCTTAAGTAATGATACTTCATAGCAGTGTGCTTTGTCTTAGCATGCACGACAGGGTTCATTGAAATATTGATAGCACTTGTATTATCACAATAGATTATCACTGGTTCAATAATTTTCATATTCATACCTTCCATTAATTGCTTGATCCATGCAATGTTAGAGTAGTTTTCAACAACAGTCACATATTCTACTACTACACTAGATTGAGAGATGCATCCTTTCTTTTTACTTATCCATGTGACAAGTGTGTCATCCATAAATAATGTTCCTCCTGTTGTTCTCTTTCTATCATCTACATTTTAGCCCAATCAGCATTTGTATAGAGTTGAAGCTCAAATTTTCCTTCTCTTTATACCACAGACCATAGTCTTCGGTATTCTTTAGATATCTTAGAATTCTTTTGACAATAGTCATGTGTGATTCCTTGGGATTAGCAGAGAATCTTGCAACTATTCCAAATGTATGTGCTATATCTGGTCTAGTATGTACAACATATATGAGTTTTCCATAATTGATCTATATAAGGTCTGGTTTACCCCAGTTGACTTGTCTTCCTTTTTTAGCTTGCATCTAGTTTCCATAGGTGTTCCAACTGGTTTGGAGTCCTACATCTTGAATATCTTGAGAACTTCTTTGATGTATTTGGATTGTGTGATGTAGATGCCTGCATCTTGTTGAAGAATCTGTAGACCAAGAAAAAATTTGATCTCCCCAAACATTGACATCTCAAACTCTTTTCTCATTTCATAAAAAATGATTTATATAACATATCATTACCTCCAAATATGATATCATCAACAAATATTTCATTAATCAAAATGTTATCATCAGTATCTTTTTTTAAATACAAATTAATATTATCACTTGTTCTTACAAATCCAATACTTATGAGATAAGAGTGAAGTCTTTCATACCATGCTCTTGGTGCTTGTTTTAATCCATACAAGACTTTGTGTAGTCTACAAACCATGTTTCTCTTGTTAGGATCAACAAAACCTTCTGGTTTTTCAATGTATATCTCTTCTTCTAGTATTCCATTTAGGAATGCAGATTTGACATCCATTTGGTATACTTTGAATCCTTTGTAGGCAACATAAGAAAGTAGAATTTTGACTCCTTCTAGTCTAGCAATGGGTGTAAAGGCTTCTCCATAGTTAATACCTTCTTGTGCATACCCTTTGCATACTAATCTTGCTTTGTTTCTTGTGACTTCTCCATTCTCATTCAAATTGTTTTTGAATATCCATTTGGTACCAATGACATTTTTGTCATTTTGTCTAGGTGCTGATGTCCATGTTCTCATCTTTTCAATCTGCTCAATTTCTTCATTCATAACACTGACCCAATCTTGATTCTCAAGTGTAGTATTGATAGATTTAGGCCCAAAATCACAAATCAAACATCTATTGTTTAATGACTTACTTCTTGTTCTTATTCCAACCTTTTTGTCTCCTATGATCTGGTTTTGTGGATGGTGTCTTCTGACATACTTGGAAAGTACCGGTTCAGATATTTGTTCATGATTTTGATCATCATCTTGACCTTCATTTTGGTATTTATCGCTCAGTACATCATTGTGAGCAATTTCCTAATTTTTTATGTTTGTAGCCTGATGCTCGGGTGCATTGTTCTATCGCTTGGTTGAAATTCATTGTTGTTCGGGCAGAGTGTCAAGTTCTTCATTGTAGACAAATCTGTTGCAGTCTTCTAGTTCCTTTCATCTTTCCTCATCATTTTTCTCAACAAATTCATCCACTTTGACATTTGCACTTTCAATTATTTTGTTAGATCATTTGTTAAGACATTTATAAGCCATTCTTTTGGTAGAATAACCTAGAAATATTCCTTCATCACCTCTGGAGTCAAGCTTTCCATTTCTATCATCTTTCAAAATATAACATTGACTTTCAAAAATTCTAAAGTAACTTACATTGGGTGTGTATCCATACCATACCTCATTAGGTGTCTTATTGGTGTCTTTATTCAATTGAACTATGTTTAATGTGTAGACACCAGTACTGGCCACTTCTCTCCATAATATTTGTGTGATACCTTTCTCAATCATCAGTGTTCTGACACAACCAACAATTCTTCTATTTCTCTTCTTAGCAATCCCATTTTGTTATGGTGTTCTTGGTGTAGAAACCCATCTTTTAATTCCATGCTCATTACAAAAGTTAGTGAACTCATCATAGATAAATTCTCCTCCTCTATCTGACCTTAGACATTTTAGTTCCTTTCCACTTTGTTTTTCCACTATAGCTTTATACCATTTAAATAGCTTGAATGCTTATGATTTCTCTTTTAATAACATAACAATCATCATTCTAGAATAATCATCAACAAAGAGACTGAAGTATCTATCACCATAGTAGCTCTTTGTTCTCATTGGTTTACATAAGTTAGTATGGACTAATTCTAGAATCGCATTAGATGTGTAGGTTTTTCTCTTGAAACTAGACTTTGTCATTTTACCTTTTTGACAGTTCTTACACATGACATGGTTGGGTTTTCACATGCTCGATAAGCCTCTTACTCTCCTTTTATTGCTTATCCTAACCATGTTGTCAAAATTCACATGACAACCTTTTATGCCACAACCATATGTCTTCATTTCTAGCCAATAAACAAGTGGTGCTAATATCAACAAGATAGAATAGGTTACCTTTTGATTGTTCATCAGTACCGATCAACCTTCTTGATGTTGGAAATACAATATGGGAAAGCAAGATACTGAGAGGGGGACGGGGGGGGGTGATTCAGATCTTAAAACTTTTATCCTTTAAAACAAAACTGATCCACAACCATACATAAATGTAATTGATCTAACAACTAGTAGCATCCATGACAGTAAATAAATAACTCAAGACACAAAATTTTGGTAACCCAGAAACCCAATAAGGTAAAACTGGGGTGGGGATGACACCCACAAAAATCTTCACTACTGCAACAATAAAGTGTGCGTATTAGGCCTACAAAGTTTGATCATAATATGTAATCTAACTGGTCAAAGGTTTACCTAGTTAATAGCTATAGATCATTACAATATACCTTGTAAAAGGATTTAAACTTACAACAAAGTAAGAACTCGGCTAAAAGATTTAGAAAGGTGTGAGGCCTCACCCCAAACCCATCATAGCTTTTCCAGTTACCATTTTGATAGACCTAGTAATTGGCTTTACATTTTGATGAATTAGGAGGTTTTACCATTTTGATAGGGATTTGGTTATATTAGATGATGATAATCTATAATTTATGACCCTTTCCATACTCACGATGTTGACCATATGATACATTATGATGATTGACTTAGATGAATGGTGAGATGTTCTAATTTGGGGTACACATGTTGATATGAGTTGTTCAGGAAAACTATAATCGAGATTGGAATTATGTCGAGATGTGAAATTCTTTGAAGGCTAAAGGATAGGTGATGAAATATCTTACTGAGTTTCAGGACATTTTTGTAACTATTTTTTGAGGAATTGGTTATTTGATTTTATGCCATTTGAGTGTTTTTAGAATTGATAAAATTAATATTTATGCAATTTAGATAAAACTACATCATGATTAATATAAGATCTGGAATGATTAGTGTGACTTGTGAGTTAATGAGTTCATGTTTGATGATTTAGTTTATGTATGTTTATTTGTAAGTCAAGGATTAAAATTTATGATGATGATTATATTATGTGGATTATATTCTGATGCGGATTAGAAACCTAGAACATATTATGGATTTTGGTTATACATGCTTAGATATGTGATTTGATGAGAAAGACTTAATCATGATCAGATTTGATTATTTCATGATTAATGCTTTAAGTTAGGGAATAGCATGAATAATATGTCGCAATGTTAGGATTATGGAAACACCATGTTTGAGCATTACTAAGTGAAAAGTATATTTAAGAATTGAATTTTGTATATTGACTAACATTGCAAATTATATATATATATATATTTGCATGTGATTTTATTGTCTTGGACTACTGATGCTCGAGTTTAGTGTGCAGGAAAGAGAAGCATGGAATTATTCAGAGAATCAGGACTAAACACATGTGAATTGAGTAAGCCAAGGTTTAATCCAATAAGGGGTTGAAACCTCATTGTAATGTGAAATTTGTTGTAAATGTAATCTGAATGTATGTTAATAGTTTAAATTCATGTTGTTGACTAGACATGTCATTGTGAATGTGATGTGTATTTTCTTGGTGTCATTTGACACTTGTATTGTCCATGTGGATGGTGACATGTCAAATAAGGGTTTGGGAAAGAATCACCAAACCTTATAGGATGTTATATTAATCCCACTTGCATATAGATGTCTTTTAGGGATCACATCAAGTTGGAACTCGGATTTGAACTTTAGGGGTACCTTGGAGGGGTCAAAAGTGACCCTAGAGTGTATTTTTGGCCAAAATTAGTTAACCCTCGGGGTGTACCTTGGGTTGGGGACTAGTTTTTACCTATGGTAAAGCCTAGATCACCATTATGGCTCTCCAAAATGCCTACTTTTCAAAAGTGGCGAAATGAAGATGACCTCATGCATCTAACTTGTTCCACACTCCTTACTAAACTCTCAATTAAAAGGGGAGACAAGAGGTAAGACAAAAGAACTAGAGGGTATGTCTCATTAATTTCTAGGTCTTGAATACACTTCTGGGGGTCTTTTTAGAGGGGTTGGAGAAACTTAGTTGGTGTTCACCCACTCTCTAATTTTAGAGACAATTAGGGTTGGAAGAAGAAAAGGAAAAGGATAAGGGCTTCTTCTCAACCACATTCTTGCCATTTTTCTTGGACCAAGGTTGATGGATTCTTGGCATGGAGAAATACTCTTACATTTTAGATTTGTATGTTATTGTTTTATGAATATGTAAATCTTGTATGCTAATCATATATGCAAATATTGTATAGTGTTGTTGTATGTATATTTTGTTGTTATGTGTGGGGTGGGAGTGCATTTGGATTTTGTATCATTTCTTGTTCTTTTAGATTGGAAATATTGTTCATGGGAGTTTAAAGCATTACTCACCCTTTGGAAAGGGAAGAAGTGGCCTTAGGTGAAGGGGTTAGTTGGGATCTCCATTGTAGTGAGAGTCTCTTCTCTTGGAGAAGATGGATAATTTCATGGAGTATGGGCTCCATGAAGCCATGTTGTAAATAATATTTTTGGTATAGAAATGACCAAATGTGTATATGGAGGGAATGTCAATGTAGCCTTGGAAAGGCATGGAAAAACTCTTGTTGATAAATTTGAAAATGCAATGACATTCTCCTCCTTAGAAAAGCCCACCTTCACCCTACTTCAATGGGTTTGGAAAACTCATTTGTGAAGCCTTGGTTGGGAATTAAATTGTTGTGATGTGCATATATGTTAGTTGTGAGAATTGAAATATGTTATCTTGTTTAGCCTTGGTTCTCCAAGCTCGGGGGTGGTCTCCTTGAGACCTTGGTTGGGAGGTGAACTTCCCATGGTTCCCCTCTTGTATTTGTAGGTTCTGAAGTCAAGTTGGATGTGAAAAAAGCTTGGGAGAAGTCTTCTTTTTGGTGTTGTTGTGAGAGAGAAACTTTAATGTTGCATGATTAATCCTTGTATTGAGGTTTATTTTTGTTAAGTGTTGTAATGTCTATTATGTAAGATTTGTTAAGCAAGATGTGAAAAGCTCATATTCATTATGTAATAGTTTTCATAGCATGTAAAATTGAGAGGATTTATGAATCTTGTAAGTTCTATAAGGTATTTGATTTTCAGTTCAAAACACTTCATTATTCCTTTGGAAAAATCTGAATTTTATTCTAATTAGATCAACACTCTACCTTAAAATTTTCATAAACTTGCTACTATAGTAAATCAAAGAAATTAGTATATTAATGTAAAACAATCACCTAATATTAGTAATCAAATTTTAGTTGCATAGGGTATGACACAAATAAAACAATCAAATGCATACATGTATCTACTTCAAAAAAAGAAATCAATAATATCAATGTGTTAGAAACTATAACTAAATTATACCATGACATTTTTCAAAATTTGAAGCAAAAATGCTCTTTGAAAAATGTATGGGGAGGGATTTAATTCTCCTTTACACAAAGAATATTCTCTATATATTCCTCTTATTAACCCCCCCTTAATTATCCCTCTAATTATCCTCCTTTAATACTAATACATAAGCTTTATATTATTAGGGAGACACCCATTCCCGTGGACCCCACACACTTAAGTCATAAGTATTGAAAGGAAACTTTAAAAAGAAAAATGAAAAAAAAAAACTAAACTTACCCTCACCATGCAAATTTTAAGGGAGACTAACATGGTTTAAATACTTGTCCCTAAGACAAGTCTCCGCCCCACCCCATGTGTAATTGGGGCTGTCATATCCCTTGGGGTTTGTACCACCCCATACCCCTAACATGCAAAATTTTACCTTGGTTGACTTTTGTTTTAAACTACACTTTGGAAAGGGAGACCCTTAAGGTGGTCCCCACCTCCATATTGAAATCCAACACATGCCTTTTCAAAAAGGCTTCCTCTTGCATAGAAATTTGAATTCTTAGGGAGTCTTGGGATATTCCCACACCCCATCCACTTGCAAGGGGCCTTGGACATAGGGATGATGGGTGGTGGGTGATGTGACACTTGGTTAGGTGATGGGATAGGTTAGTTGGTAGGGTAGGCTAGCTTAGTATGATAGGTGGGTTACTAGGTTGATAGGTTAGTTTAGTAGGGTGTTTAGGTTAGTTGTTTGGATTAGTGATTTAATAGGTTTATTATAATGTGCAGATTCATTTAGAAATGAATTAACTTTTTAATAAACTATAGTTTGTTTTAGCCTATGGTAATTTACTTAGCAAAGATAGTTTAGGCTAGTAAATAGATGTATATTTTTTATTGTTTCATTTTAAAATTGTGTAGTTCATTTTATGGGTTTATTTACTTATTAATGATGTAGTTAATTACTAGATTTATAGCTTTAGTTTTTTATTTAAATTGCATAGTTAGTTGTTAATTTAATTATTTTTAGGGGCTAAATTGATTTTCTACTAGAGGTAAATTAATGTTTTTTCTTAAAGGATAATTTAAAATTTGTTAGGGGATTAATGAATTATAATTGATATTAGTAAGTTAGGAAAGTAGATTAGATTATGATTATTAGATTTCAATTAATAGTTTAATTGATACAGTGAAATTTTTAGAATACTTCAGGGATAATTGAGAGGGGGAGGGGTGAATCAGTTATCAGCAACTTGAAATCTTTTATACTTATTAGTCCAGATTTATATAAATTAAATGCACATTCAGATAACACGTTACTCAACACATCAATTTGGTTATGGGGAAACCAAATGGTAAAAACCCTGATGGGAATTAGCACCCACAAAGAACTATACTGTTTATAGTAAGCCCTGTTAAAAGATCTTTCAACCCTGTTAGGAGTTGTTCATTACAATGCAGTAGTATAGTGACCTTGTTAAGGGTATAACCCTATTAGGAGTTTTTTACAATAGCCCTGTTAAGGGTGGTGGACTCACTATCCAAGTGGTGAAGGCTACAACCTTCTGGATATTTGATACACACTGTATCAACAAGATGAACTGCTGCTTGACACTGCTTGTTTGATCAGTTCCTTTTGTGCGTCGATGCTTTAACCTCTTGTAAAAAACTACAAAAATCTTATCTATATTCTTAAAGCTTCAAATTCAATATCTATATTATCAACATATGATAAATATAGCTATGCTGCATTAAAACTCTGCTCTGCTTTTCTAATCTCTGGCTTTCGCAACTCTTCTTGTCTCAAATAATGTTCTATAAGTACATACACCAAGTATCAGATCATGGGACCTGTAAGACAACTCTTTATAACATCCTTGTCAGCTCTACTAAACATGCAATCATAATTACAACCGTGCAAGTACTAACTAAATAGGCGCATCGCTTCACTAAGTTGGCTTCACCAAATTGACCATAACTTTGCAATCTTCTTGAAACACATTTGGCACCTTTAGAGTAATATCAAAAACTCATAACTAATCATGAATATACACACACATATCCTTATGATAGGCGCAACTCTAGAAACATGTTACATATGTTGGCCTTAATCTGTTATTCCTCTAGAACTGTAACTGTCAATAACAGAATTCCATATCTTTACTGAAACTTCATATCTGGGTCTGTGTGTCTGAACATAGCATAATAAACATTTCAAAAACATGTATCTATCCACACAAGTCTTCATGTCATCATATGGATAAGTACATATAGAAGTATTGCTATGTATTATATGTTGTCATCAATAACAAACATACAATCAATCGACTGTTCAGAATCAAATCTCCAACAATCTCCCCCTTTGGCATTGATGGCAACATATGATATTAAAGATTCATCTTTTTTCATGGTGTCTTCTTTCTTTTACAATCTTCTCAATATCCTCATCAAAGATTCATCTACACTGCTACAGTTTCATGGACTGTGTTTTATCTATATACTCCCCCAGAGTATAAGCTCCTTGTATGTGTTCCTTGTTTTTAGTACATAATCCCCCATTGAAATCAATGGCAAAGGGCACCATAAACCATTATGCATAGGTACTACTCCTGAAGTATAGTAGTCAACCATTCATCAATCACATAGGACTGATGTACTTGCTGCTTTCTCTAATCAAAGTTAGGAGAGGGAATGAATCCCAACTTCTCCCTTAGATACTCAAAAGTATCCTTTGCTAAAGGCTTCATGAAAATGTCTGCCAACTAATCTTTTGTGCTTACATAGTCCAATTTCACGTCCTTGTCTGCAAATTTTTCTCTCAGAAAATGGTACTTGATCTCTATGTGTTTTGTCTTTGCGTGCATCACAGGGTTCTTAGACATGTTAATAGTACTAGTGTTGTCACAATGAATAAAAATAGGATAGTCAACCCGAATACCAAAGTCTTTAACCATCTACTTGATCCAAACAATTTTTGTACAATTTAGTGCTGCTGCAACATATTCTGCTTCTACCGTTGACTGAGAAATACAATTTTGCTTCTTTCTTGTCCAAGATACCAACCTTTCTCAAAGAAATACTTCTCCTCCTGAAGTGCTCTTTCTGTCATCAATAACCTGCCCAATCTGCATCAGTATACACATGAAGTTGTGTATTCTCTGATTTTGGATACCATAAACCATAGTCTATAGTTCCCTTAAGATATCTGAATATCCTCTTGATTTCCATTAGGTGATTATGCTTTGGTTCAGCTACAAATCTTCCAACAATGCCAACTGCATTAGATATGTCAGGTCTTGATTGAGTTAGATATATAAGCTTTCTAATCATAGATTTTTATAATGTTTTGTCAACTGCTGTGGAGTCATCATCTTTTGAAAGTTTACTTTCTGTGATCATAGGAGTGCATACTGGCTTGCAATCCTCCATCTTGAAAGTTTTCAATATTTCCTTCACATATTTTGTCTGATTAATGAATATTCCTTTATGTGTCTTTTTTACATTCAGTCCTAAAAAGTATTTTATAGGACCAATCATGCTCATTTCAAATTCATTCTACATTTCTTTTGCAAATGTTGTACTAAGATTTTCATTTCCTCCAAAGATAATGTCATCAACAAATATAGCAACTAATAGCAATCCATCAGGTGTTTCTCTTGTGAACAAGTTGCAATTTGCTGCTCCTTTCTTGAATCCAATCTTGGTGAGATAACCATCTAGTCTCTCATACCAAGCTCTTGGGGCCTGTTTAAGTCTATAGAGTGCTTTCTTCAGTCTGCATACCATGTTTGGTCTATCTGAAAGGTTAAATCCTTCAGGCTGTTCTATGTAGACTTCTTCTTTTAAGTCACCATTCAAAAAGGCTGATTTGACATCCATTTGATAAA
>MU226375.1:482538-498777 GCA_018584345.1 Thuja plicata | reverse complement strand
AACTATACTATTTATAGTAATCCCTGTTAAAAGATCTTTCAACCCTGTTAGGAGTTGTTCATTACAATGCAGTAGTATAGTGACCTAGTTAAGGGTTTGACCCTATTAGGAGTCTTTTACAATAACCATATTAGGGGTGGTGGACTCACTATCCAAGGACTCACTGTCCAAGTGGTGAAGGCTACAACCTTCTGGATATTTGATACACACTGTATCAACAAGATGAACTGCTGCTTGTCTGATCAGTTCCTTTTGTGTGCCAATGCTTTAACCTCTTGTAAAGAACTACAACAATCTTATTTGTATTCTTAAAGCTTCAACTTCAATATCTATATTATCAACATATGATAAATATAGCTCTGCTGCATTAACACTCTGCTCTGCTTTTCTAATCTCTGGCTTTCGCAACTCTTCTTGTCTCAAATGACCTTCTATAAGTACATACACCAAGTATGAGATCATGGGACTTGTAAGACAATTCTTCATAACATCCTTGTTGGCTCTACTAAATGCGCAAACATAATTACAACTGTGTAGGTACTAACTGAATAGGTGCGTCGCTTCACTAAGTTAGCTTCACCAAATTGACCATAACTTTGCAATATTCTTGAAACACATTTGGCACCTTTAGAGTAATATCAACAACTCATAACTAATCATGAATATACACATGCATATCCTGATGATAGGTGCAACTCCAGAAACACATTACATACATCGGCCTTAATCCGTTATTCCTCCAGAACTGTAACTGTCAATAACATAATTCCATATCTTTACTGAAACTTCATATCTGGGTCTGCGTGTATGAACATAGCATAATAAACATGTCAACAACATGTATCTATCCACGCAAGTCTTCATGTCATCATATGGATAAGTACATACAGAAGTACTGCTGTGTATTATATGTTGTCATCAATGACAAACATACAATCAATCGACTATTCAGAATCAAATCTCCACCAAAATTGTTATTAGATTTTAATTATGTCAAGGGGTAAATGTTTCATGTATGTCTATTTAAAAGGGGATAGAATTTTATTAGTCTTTATATTAGTGGATTTTTTAATATATATGTTAAACAGGTTCAAGGGTAGTCAAGAAAGGTTATACATATTAATTTTTGAGATTAAGTTAGTTCTCTTTCATTTGTTAACTAATGTGTGTGTGAAATAGTTATATCGGGGTTGTTTATAGATGTTAGTAGTTAATTTCAAGAGAGAATTAGTATTAGATTTAAATGGATTAGTTGTAATCAAGGTTAAGAAATCAAAGTGAATACTAGTTAACTCAATTCAACACATGATCCTACCAACTATATTACCATCATGATATTTCACATGGACAAACATTAAACCATAGCTAGTTCAATCTGACCTAAGAGTTCATGTAACCCATACATCAAGCTGATGCTCAAACTCTGCATCCGTATGTGACGTAACCCTAATCCAGTCTATTATTATACCTTTCAAATTGAAGGCTAACTTCACCATGTAATCACATCACCTCAACTCATCTATTGTTAGTTGTATGTACTTGTGTTTTTAAAAAAAATTATGTGTGTGTTTTTCCCTAGTTTTGGGCATGAAAAAAGGCCTGTTAGATCCACTCTGTTAAGATATTTCACCTGATACAGTGGTTAGAATTTCTTAAGAACTGATCCTTCATTATGAACTCTAATGTTGATAACAGATCTCCTCTATCCAATACCTTCTATGATCTAATAATCTAATATTTCTTTACTCTACTGTTCACTACTCTTTCACTCTGCTAGATCTATGCTTCTATCAAAATAACCCTTTGTACATCTCTCATGTACGCAAACACTTCTCCTCTCATACACACGTACACCACTATGTTTTTAGGGTTTAAGAAGAAATCTTATATACTTTACGAATCTGGCATCTAGATCTAGATCAATGATCAAGATCAAATGCTTATGCCACTTGGGCATTCTAATTTTCTGATTAGCTCCATGCTACGCATTGGGATCAAATAATTAATGTGTAATTAACCCTATTGAAATCATTAAATGCATGAACAAGTCAGCCCAAAATAGTTTACCTTCAAGTTTGTGCCATTCCTAACATGTATGTCAAAAATATCTTGCTTGGCACATTAAGACTCTGGAGCTCGGCATGAACATGATCAAATTTTTCTTGATCTCTGAGTCACTCAGAAACTATTATTTGCTCGAAAATGACTATGCCATATAGCTCAGCCTGTACTGGATAGCTCAACCACAGTGATGACCGGCTAAACTGCCTAGATAAATGACTAAGTGTGGGACACTAATGACCAACAAAACTTAGAGATCAACACCTGATTCTTAATTTACCTTTTTATTCTTAAATGCAACTCGGTGAGCTATGTTGTTTAGCTGTGAAACACTCAATAGATTATAGTTAATTACTTTCACCCAGTATGCATTTTTACATATGATTAGATTATTCAACATTATGTTTCCTTTACCTTCACCCAGACAAGGTGAGTCATTACCCATTCTTACTGATCCACCATTATAATATTCAAAAGTTTAAAAATTTTCCTTATCTCCAATCATGTGGTGAGAACAACCATTATCAATAATCTAGACATCATTTTTACTAACCTTGGATATGAGTGCAGTCTCAACATACCTTTCTTCTTCGTCTGAATGATCCTTCATAGAAACAAATACCACCTCAATATCTTTATCAGATTCGGTTTTAGTATTCTCAACTTTGTTCTCAGCCAGGTAACAAGCCTTCTTTCCTTTGTCCTTGTAGTCTCAGTTATCTCTTTTGTTAGATTGTCATTTGCTTCAATAATCTCGGTCATCACCTCTGTCAAACTTCTTTTCATAAGTTCTATCATTTCTTCTATCATATTTTCTTCTGTTAGGACATCTAGCAACAAAGTGTCCAATCTCTTTACAATTAAAACATACCAATGGTAATTTACCTTTGTATCTACCTTTTCCTCTCTGCAATCTTCTAGCCATTAGTGCTTCAATCTCATCAAGTTCTTGATCATCACTATCACTTTCATTATCATTTCTCATAGTGTGTTTATGACTTGATTTACTTATTTTCAAAGAAGATTTGAATGTAGACTCAATAGTTGGTAAGACATTGTTGTAAAAGTTATTCATCTTAAATGAAATAAGTCTACCAATCAAACTATCTAGAGTAACATTGTTATTTACTACTGCTCTAATTTCTTGTATAGAAGATACTCTAATAGCATAAAAAGGCAATAAGGTTCTTAGAATTTTACTTACTACTGTTTCTTCTTCAAGTACACCTCCTACTCCTCAGATAGAATTTACAACTTCATTGATTCTGCAGCTGCACTAAGTGATGTTTTCGACTTCCTTCATTCTTAGGTCATCAAATTTTCCTCTTAGGCTTTCAGCCTTATCTCTCAACACATTCTTATCTCCTCCATGTCCTAGCTTCAATTTGTCCCATATTTTCTTTGCAGTGGTGCATGATTTGACATCTTCAAATTAAGCATCAGAGAGTGAGGAAGCAAGTTCTATCATCATAGAATTGTGTTCATGCTTTTCTCTCAATTGATCAACTGTCAGAGGTCCAATAGGTAAAACAAATTCAATATCCAAGTACTGTGTGAAATCATTTCCAATACCTGATAGGTGGAGTATTATCCTGCTTCACCATGATGCAAAGTTGTCCTTGTTCAACTTAGGCACATCCCTTTTGCTCATCTTGTGATCTTTAGCTTGAGTCTTAAAACTCTCTTCCAATCACACAAACTCTGATACCAATTGTTAGAATAACTGAGAGGGGGGGAGTGAATAAGTGGCCTCAAAAATTAATCCAATAATTCAATCCAAAACTTTATACCACAAATATAAACCTCTAGTTAACTTCAGTCCTACAAGATGTATGCCTTGTGTGAATCTAACATGCTTATAATGTTCAGTGAATATATTATTTATCCTTTCCTTAACCTTTACTAAATATCAGTCTATCTTTTCTTAACCTTTACCAAAATACAGTAAATAACTTAGTGTTTACCGATCAATCCTATTTTAGTAATATGTAAAGCAAAACATCAAAGCAATGAACCATATACACATTTGACACATGGATTTTTAACGTGGAAACCCTGTTAAGAGAAAAACCACATGCAACTAGTAACCCAAAATTTTTACTCTTTTGAAGTGAGCTCGGTGAAGAGCCAACCTTGTTAAAGGTTACAAACACATTGTTAAGTGTGACCTTGTTAGAGGATTTAAAACTAACAGTTTATCACTTGACCTAGCATTCACTATGTTGTCAACATAAAAATATTTGGATACTCCTTCAGATGTATCTCAATATATAAAGGATGGTTAAATCCCACTCGGTTAAGAGATTTTCTGAATCAATGGTTAAACTAAATCAGTATATGATTTGTTCATTAATACAACTTTGAATTATAGATTTTTAGATCTATTGTAAGTCCATAATACCTTTCTAATCAATGTTCTCTTCAATTCCTTTGTTCCACTTCTTTCTACTTGGTGAATGGTGTTGCTTCTCTGTTGCTTGGTGTCTGCAAAATTCTTGGCTCTGTTCCTCATCCTGTATGATCAAATCTGTATGAAAATTTCTATCTTCACCAAAATTCTCTTCAAAATTCCTCTCTTAACAATGAATTACTTGTCTCTTTATATAGACATGATTTCACCATTTCTTGTCCTTCATATTTTCTTCGTTGATCACTTTTTAATCTGTAAAGCTCACTATGCTTGCTTTAGTTTTATTCTACAAATCTCTCCTTGTTTTATGGAATAAAACATGCTTTAAATCTCCTTCTTATCTTTATCTTTTAACTAATTGATGAAAACAAAGTAAACAATCATTTAACTCTAAATATAGCTTCTGCCAACTAAGTTGTTTTGTCATTTCCTAACTTCGGTTCTCATCGGTCAACACTTCAGTTGTGCTCAGTGACTACTGCAGATAGCTCGGACATCGAATTTAGTACTGTTTAGTGACAACTGCAGTTAGCTTGATAATTCTTGCTCGGGTATCACTTGCTCAGGTCACATTGTCCATCGGGTAATACTGTGAACTTTTGTGCTCGGGGCTCACTGTCCATCGGGGTTTACTGTCACTCGGTGTACATGATTATTGACAACAAAAACTTTGTCTCTTCAAATATTTAAGTGTTGTGACAATATGTGTATGAGAAGTCACACCATATCAAGTTGACATCAATGAAAATACAATACATTAACTGATTTAATGTCTTGCATTTACTTTCTATAGCTTGGTGATCATCAACTTTGTCATCTTCAAACATTCAGTCAGTTATAGTTCATCAATTTGATCACATTCAAGGAAGCTTTTTCATTGCCAATGTATGAAATATTCTATTTTTCAGATCTAGCCCCTACTACATGACAACACACTTTCATTTATTTCATTTCATTTCAAGGTTGATTCCAAATTTGGGTTTGATTGAGGAAAACCTCTTTATCCAAGCTTTCTTCACTTTATTTTATGTGTAGGTACAGGTGGCAAACACATCAAGATGTAATCTAGAAAGTACAAAATTTGAGAGGAAGGATGCAACTAGATTTGGGAAAATCCTTGCGTATAGAACAACCTAGGATATCTATTCCTAGGAGCAAAATTTCCAAGGCATTACATTCCCTATAGATTCACTTGAAATTCAAATTCCAGGTTAGTATAGTCTTTTGGATCCCATTTCAAGTTTTTATAGTTGTTTTTTTTATTTTCCATTAGTCTGTATTTCTTGAATCTTTTTATTTAATATTATTTAGCCTTCTATTCTACATCATCATATCATCCTACTCATTTCAAAAATAAAATTAGTGAAGGATTATTGACTTACTTATATCCCAAGTCCTACATAAGCCTTTTGAGACATCTTGCTTCCAATTGTGCATTAGGAAAAGATGAACAATCCACATTAGATTTGCCCCCTTTTCTTATTGTACTTCTCATAGGAAACAATGAAAAGTGGTGACTCAATGAAAGGTGGTGACCCTTTCAATAATAAATTATAAAGGAGATTACATTCCAAGCAAAAAAGGAGCAACAATAAAATAGTATTTTTTAAGATTTTGAGAGTAGAATGAGTAGAAGAGTTTCATTTGATAAAGGATATCGATCTAAGAGATCAACCTAATATTAGAAACTTGACTTCAGAGATTAATACAACTTATCTCATCTTATTTGAGTAATAATTACATCTCTAACTAGATTGTTTCTCCTATTTCATTGTGAATTTGTGAATTTAGAGAAAAGTATAAGGTGAAATCAAAAGGGGACATTACATTGGTATCAAAGCAAAGTTATTTCCATTCTAAGAGACATTACAAGTAGTATTTGGAGGGTATAAATAAAAAGATAGTAGAGATCATTGTATCATGGATTTAATTGATTATCACTCCAATTAAAAAGTAATCTAAGTAGACCTTCTGAGTAGATTTTTTAAAGTTTAATAACATATTTTTTTGAGAATTTTTAAGAATATTTGGCAGACCTTGTGAGCATTAAACATTGAAGTTCATAAGTAGGTTCTGAAGTAATTTATTATAGACATTTTCTAGATTTATTGGTAGACATTTTCTATACATGTAAATACATTTAAGGATATTTGTGAGCATATTGTAGTAGACCCTCCAAAGTATAATTCTTTAAGAATATTAAGTATATTTTGAAGGTTTTTTATTGTAGATCTTAAGGGTGAATATGCACATACCTTGAGTAAACTATATGAAGATTTAATTTTTAGCAAAAATATAAGAAGTTTCAAAACTAATCAAAAAAGGAGATCAATCATTTATCCTTTTATTTCTTTAGAGGAGATATATCAATTATTACAATGAATAATGATAATTGGGACAATCTAGAAGCCTTAATTCAATCAAAGGGTTTGGTATATATGGAAAAATTCAAGAACATAGTTGTAAATATATATCAAAGGTAGAGTTGAAAGATAAGATGACATTTCATAGAATGTGATAGAGAAATTCCAACACAATGTTGCATGGATGAAGATATGAAAACCCCAAAAGAGACATTCATGACTTTCTAAACCAAGAAGATGAAAAAAGAGCTACATAATTTTTGAGAACTAACCCTACATGGTGTAATCACCCAAAAATGGTCTAGTATACTATGAGCCCCTTTCTACACATTAAAATTTAAATACTAGACTACATCTTGTGCTTAATCAATTATGAATATTTATTTAATCTCTCATTTTCTTGATCAAATCACCACTTAATCATTTATTTAATTATATCCTAAAGTTTGACCACTTTATCCTAAGCTTCATTTAATTAAAAGAACATGCTCCCTTTTAATTAAATGAAAAAACTTTTAATTAAATAATAAAAACCCCTTTATCGTAAGTGCACATAAAACTAGAAAATAAAAAATAATAAAAAATAAATAATAATAAGAAAAGTGCACTTTCCAATAAGATGGAATCTTTTGAAAAAGGCTTTTGCCTCTTTATGTCAACCACTCATTGTTTTGCCTCTTAATCTTAGCCTTTGATTTTGCCTCTTGAAGTTATGAGCACATGGATCACTTAAGATTTAATCTCCACCATTGATCATTTATTTTTGCCTCTTAATCTTGACCATCTCCTCATTTTTAATCTCCTATAAAAGGAATCTCTCTCCTCATTCTTGGGTAAGCTAGAAAAAATTGGAAACGATAGCTTTTTGGAGATCTTGCGAATTGTAATTGGAAATATTGGAGCTCTTGCATCTTTCCCTTTTGGAGATCTTGGAGTTCTTGCATCTTGAAGCATTCTTGCATCCTGGCTCATATTGTATCTTGGTATCATTGAAGTATTACATTATAATTTAGCTTTGTTATCTACTTTCTCGCATATAGCTTAATTCATCTAGTCTAGATCTACTTTTCTTGTATTTCTTGCATATCATTTTTAGCTTAGATCTTGCATCTCATCTTAGATTACTTTTCATTATCATTTAAATCTTCCATTATATAGTGCACCTTGTAGGGATCTTTCCTATTAGGTTCAACTGAGAGCCACCATCATTATCTACATGATTCTTGCATGCTATGAATAGGAAGCTATAAGCTGCTTCTTGGGACTTCCCCTTCATGGATTCTCTCAAGTGTAATAGTTTATAGAAGCATCACATTTTGATTACACATTTTTGGCACCCACCGTGGGGCTCATGCCCTGATTTTCTTTCATTTTATTCACATTTTCAAATTGTCTAATCTTTACATGGTTGTTTTATTGAAGTTTTTCAAGGCTAACCCTTGTGCAGGTTGAGTTGAAGACAAAACCTAGGGTTTTTTTTTTTAAATATTTGATCATATCTCACAAATGGATTTTGGATTTTCGGTCTAAATTTTTTAGTACGGGTTGGGGATGGTTCAAATGTGTCTCAATCTGAAAATCAGATTTTGTTGATCATTTTCCCGCGAGTTATAATTTATTTATGATTTTTCATGAAAATTTGTTTCTGGCCGCAAATCAGCAATTTTTTTAGAAAAATTTACATTTTTGGAAATCTCGAGAAATTATACATGGGGTATGTTCTTCGTGTTTTTAATTTTGATGAAATATAATAGCTTAAAAATCCAATATTTGAATACTAGTCTATTTTGGTAAATTGAGTCCCTAGGGCACAATTCAGGGAATATTGCTAAAATTTTTACATTTTTTGAAATCTCTCAGATTTTTAGTAGGGGTATCATTTTTTCATTTTTAATTTTGGAGCCTAAATTATAGTAAAAAAATTAGATCTTGTTGACTAGGTCAAAAGTATATAAAAAAAAAATATTGTGATGAGTTTGCACTTTATTCTTAGTTCATTTCATTGCATCTTGCATTTTAGGGTTGCTTATTGGGTTTTATTGCAGCGTTTTGATCTTTTATTTGCTTCCTAACAAGTGGTTTTGTAGGGTTATTGCTTTCATTTGCATATCTTTTGTGCCCTAACTTGTGGTTTTGTAGGATCCGTTTTCCAAAGAAATTGCATTAATTTTTTTGGAGATTACAGTGGAGGTATGTAGCTAGATCTTGTGCGTCTTTGCTATCATAAATCACTTTTCATAGGAACATAGCATAATTAGTTTTATTTTGGTAAATGAACATGTTCTTGATGTTTTTGGGAGACACTATGGAGTAGGAGAGTATGCTCTTTTCCTTATGGAAAATCAGAAATATTGACCTTCATTAGCTATCCATTTCTTTCTTGCATTTACCTTTAGAGGGCCTGCCAAGAGAGAAATATTTTGGGAATGACCCAAGTGGGGAAAAAGAGAACCTCGATAATCCATCTCACTATAATCAAAAGCTTCCTTCAATCCAAAGAGGGGAGAATTAGATATTTTCTATTCCTAATGCCTTTTCATATGTAGGGCCTAGTTGCCTCAATCTTGCTAAGCAAGACTACACTTCATTGGGCGCTTGTAGGGTCATCTTGGTGTCAATATTATTTAAAATACTATAAGGCAAGTACATTCAACTTGTATAGGGATAAGAGGTCTCAATCTTGCTTGCAAGACTATGCATTTTGAGTGCTTGTAGGGATATAGGCCTCAATTTTACCTGCAAAACTACAAGGGATAGTTATGGATGGATGTCCTTCCTAGACACTTTAGATAGAAGCTACCCGAATCACCTCTAAAAGTATCATAATCTTTGTGCAAGGACCGATCCAATTGGTTTCTTGGATTGACTTGAGATTTTTATACTCACCATTTGTATTCCCAAGGGCATAGTATTGGAAAAAGAAACATCACTTTGTGTGAGGTGAAGGAATGTCGAGTGTGGGCAAATATTTTGATACTAAGCCAAATTTTCCTTAGGTAGCTTGTGTTTGATGTGTCTTTGATCATGTTAAGATCTGTGGAAATCATTTGAACATACACATGATAGTACTATTCATAGGTGTTTTTTTTTAGACCTCACAAATGCTTGTATCATACAAGGTTGCTTTGTACCTTTCTTAATTGTTTGAAGACTACTATATGTGTCACATTTTCTATGAAAACTTGATTATGATCTTCAAACTTGTTGTTACAAATAAAATTGCTTATTGTCAAAAATTGCTAATCAGTCAAAATAAGGTTTTTGAGTCAAAGATTTGGTTTGTTTATGTTTGTTGTCCTAGTCTCACCTGCAGTAGTGAGAAATATCATGCGAAAGCCTAAAACATCATCCTATGTCATAAAAAAATATTGTTCTATCCTGAAATATAGCATGGATTTGTTGTGGTTTGTTGCCTAGTTTCTGATCTGAGTGGGTTTGGCCTTCAATTTACTCTTGACTAGTTTAGGAAGTTTATACTTGACCATTTCTGGTCTCTTGGTCTGAAACTAGTAGGTTAGGGACTATTTTTAGTTGAAAAGGATCACCTAGATACCTTGGTTATATTCTTGATTAGTAAAGTTTTTAACTTGTCTATCCTTTTTTGTTATCTTTATCTTTTCTCGTTCTTATCTCTTGACTTGAATCACAAGTATCATACACACGAATCTTACTCATAGCTTGGGTGCTTTGTGGTAATTCATCTTCATCTATTTAAATTTCAAAACCCTATAAAGGTGACCCAACTCTTGATCAAGGTGTTTTTTATTGCATATGTGAAAGGATATTATGGAAAGGGTTTTGATGATGCTAACATTTTGGGTGGGGTGGTGATATGTGTAAGAAGAGGATTTGGAGATTAGACTCCATTTCTTTGGTGAAGGAGATGATGGGGGTAAGGATATTAAGGTGTCTATGGAAATATTCAAGTTTATCAAGACCATGAGGCCAACAAACAATGGTATTGTCAAAATATCATTTCTACCATTATAGTTTAAGGGGTGAGGAGAAAAGAGAAAATTTCTCAAATGATTCCTTGTAAAGGATAGCAATAATAGGAGACAGGGGGAGCCCATCACTACTCCATCTACTTGTTCATAGATATACCCTTGGAATAAGAAGAAAGTGGATCTTAATAACAAATATACAAAGGTCGCAATTTCATCATTAAATTTAATTTTAATGATTTAAATTGTATTAAAAATGGGGACATTGGTAAATAAAGAGATGATGCGAAAAATCACCAAAAGGTCGTTATTATCCAATTTAACATCCCTTATAAAGTGAATAAAATGAGTGGTGTCCTTGAGAACATCTTCTAATTTTCCTGAAAGAGGGTAAATGAGGTTGTCCAAGAAGGTTTCTAAGTGGTAAATTGGTGAGCCTCTAGAGTCTACAATAGGTCTAAGGGGAACCCAAGCCTTCTAAATTTTTGTGACTCCATAAATGCACATGATGACTTATTTCAAGGGGAGGAGATGTTTATTGGTTTCCTCATCAAAGGAAGAGTTGGTAATCGTGCATTTTATTTGTTTGATAATTTTGGAACATGGATTTTGGGTTAAACTTGTGTAGCTCTCTATATCAGAAAGAAGATCAAGAATATTGGAAATATAGTTTTTCTTGTTCATGATTACCATGGTATTCCACTTGTTTGCCTTGGATGCAACTAAATAATTATTCCTAAGTAATTGATTTAAATCTCAAATTTTGTATTTAGGAATAGTACCTTTCGGTAGGTTCATGTGTCTCAAGGCTATGACATAATCTTGCTGAACTTCTTTTGCAAAAAGGAAGAGAGTGAATTGAGCATTCAATTTCAATGATAAAATCAATATGAGGAATGGAGCAGGGAGTGATGCAAAAGCCAAGAAATATTTTTAAAACCCTTTCCATTAGAGCCTTTCACATATGCGATAAAGAACACCTTGATCAAGAGTTGTCTCACCTTCTCAGGGTTTTCAAATTTAATGCCTACAAAAAAAAAATTGTAGAGCCTTCAAATAAGTCAAAAACCATACTATTTCCAATCCTATTCTGAGCCAACCCCAACCCCTCCACTTTTCCTCCCTCCCCTATATTAGAGGCATCTCTCACAAAATCTCCAAGATTTTGAGAAACAAATACCTTCATTATGTGGGTAAGTGCACCAAGATAGTATGCAAAAAAGTGGTCATCCACCCCAACAATCCCCAAAAGACCCAAAACGCAAATAGGTTACTTTAAGTTTAAATAACCTGATTGCACTTAGGTTTCGTAAATTTACAAGAGAAGAACAAACAATGTGTACGAGGTTTTATTAGAACAAAACCATGATCAGAGTTCTCAATATTAAAAACCCTGATCATGTTTTTAATATATAAACATTTTTCACTGTAGCCAATTGGATCATTTTAACAATCATCTGCATGGTGAAAAAAAATAGTGAGGAGTCAAAACAACAAGAACCCACTCATGTTTCTTGCACTAAATTTTTTTTCACCATGCCACATCGTTACAAAAGTTAGAATTATTCAAATAATGCATTTTTTAATATTTTTTGTTTGAAATTTAATTATAATATCAATTTTTTTGATTGATTTTATTTATTTAATAAATTCATGAAAAATTCTCAAAAAACTAGCTCTAAAAAAAATAACAACAAAAAGACCCTAAATATAGAAACCCTCCATCTCCTCCAATAGACCCTATACAAACTACATAGGAGAATCTATTAAATCAATTATCACAAAATAGAACCCAAATTTATCAATTAGTGAGTAGGTTGAGAACCTCTAAGAATGATCATCATTCATCCCTTTCCACAACCTTAGAATAGATGATCAGTAGTGCTAAGTAAGTTTCTAGAAAAGCTATAAAATGTGGTATATATAGAGGCAAATGTTGTGCCTTTTATGCTACTGGGTTGTCATATGATGGGGTGAAAATAAAATTGGTAAGTAAAGCATATAAATTTGCTCCTTTTACTAACCCTAAAACTAATGAGACCTTACCCCTTGATTCAAAGAGGTTTCCTATATATTGGCGTAATCATGCTAGGATAAAAAAATTCTTTTTGGGATAGGTGGTGGATGGTCTTCAACCAACCACCTTGTAATAATTATGAGGTTTCATTATATTTTTTGAGGAAACTATATTGTGAGTTTATCCTCGGTGAGAATTAAAACTATTTTGACATAAGGGAGTTCCATGGTAGAGGTGGAGGCTCTGTCTAGGATAGATCATAGGATTAGAGGGTACTAAACCCTCATAATTGCATACCTCTAGTTGCTAAACCCAACATTTACATCATGGCCACAGTAGCCCTAAAGGATTCTATAGAAGTATAAAATCTTTAGGAGGATACCTCATTGATTGATGTCATCATTCAACATGACACATAGTTAGCAAAGCCTCTTGGACCACATGATGATCCAACAACTGCACCATCTAGCTCTAGTGAGCCCATCTATAATTAGTGTCCCATTTGTCAGCATATATTATCTAGAACATGTATTGATGCCCATGCAGATGGTTCCACATTCTATTCATGTACACACTATGGTGATAGATGTTAGGTTGGCACTATAGAGGATGTGGATCTCATAGACCACCACCACATGTTTCTTCCACTTCTAGTTCACATGTAGCTTCAATGTTGGAGGTAAATTTTATAACATGTTAAAATAGAACAATACCATGAATTCAAAATAATTTTTGATAATAGATACTGAATCTCTAGTGTATATTTATTTGGCATTTGATAGGGGTTATTAGTGGTTCATATTTCCTAGATCAATGATGTCACAATTTTGGCCATTGTGTTTGGCCTAGAAAGCTATGTGATATCATATTTTGCACACCTCTTGTTTACATTTTTTATTGAATATGTGAGCCATTGATATTTAAATTTGTTAACTTATATTTAATATAATACATTGATATCTCTTATGGTAATTTTATTTCTCTTAGGGTACCCAACCCATGTCCATGACATCTTGTGGGTGAAAGGAATCGTCCCAAACACCTAAACATCAAAACGTAATTGAACACAATTTTAATTAACATAATTGTTTTAAAATATATTAAATGATTTATTCAAGCATGATCTAGAAATTATTTGTTCTTGAATGTATTATGATTAAACATGTACATGTAGATTTATATAGTATTTTTCACCTCTTCTATATACAACAACAGATGTAGTTTACACAATTGACAAGTGGAAATGATATGTCAAAGCTTCAAGAGAGGGAAGAGGTATGTATGTTTATTTTATTTTCTTAATACCCTCAATTGAGATTGTAAATCCCAAATGTACATTCTTCTTCACAAAGTTTCATTTACTCATATGGATCGATAATTTATCTTCTCTCAACCTCTCAAAAACTCTACAAACATGTATAACACCATCTTTGAAATTTTTACTATAAATTAAAATATCATCTTGACAGAAAATGAGAAAATTACGTAGACATTCCTTTAGTACTTCATTCATGAGCCTCATAGAAATTATTGGTACACCAGTAGATTCAAATGACATTACTATCCAAACATACAATCCTTTCCTTTTCTTGGAATTTTTCTTCCATTCATGTCCCTCCCTTATTTGTATTTGGTGACACCTACTCTTCAATTCATATTTTTTAGGTACTTTTCTTCAATAGTATAAAATAATTTTAGGTACACTTTCTTCATCTTCACCCAATTTAGGCATCAACATAAGGTGTACATGTTCATACTTTATTCCATCCAAAAAAATTATTCCATCCAGAAAAATATATTCTAGCATTTTTATACACCTTTTCTTATGTTTCCTTTACAATTTTCAACTTATGTCTCACTCGACCTTTTGTCAAGAGAAAGAGTTAACCTGTGTATCATTCTTTTTTTCTCATCTTTTTGACCACCATAAGATCTTCCACTAGTTCTTTCTCTATGACTTCTTCCTCTTTGCTTGCTCTCAAATCTTGCATTCAAACTTTCTTCTAACTTCATTGCAAACTAGTATGTCTCTTTAATTGTGGTCAATCTAAGAAATTGTATTTATTCTTTTATATTGAGTTTCAATACATTTATATCCATAGCTACATTTCATTTATTGGCATCTATGTGGCCCACTCTGATGATCTAATCTATAAAACTCTTTGCTATACTCTTTAATAGTTATTTTGTTTGGCTACCTCAAAATGTGTATCTACATCAAGAGGTCTCTTCATTTTATCCCATTTGATTATCATTTACTTTACTCTTTGATTTCTCTATAACTATACCTCTCCACCAAATACCAACATGTCCCTTAACATTGGTCTTGGAAAGTATGACACTCTTAGGATATTTTATTTCTTCATATCCAAAAATTTCAATATCGCTAATTTCAATCTATCAATTATTCAGGATTGGCAATACCTAAATATGTAGAACTATCAATCTTTGACATCTTCTCAATTTTTGATATGGATTTTTAACAATATAAATTTTTCAAGTTCATCTTCATTATCTTCTAATTTTGCATCAAATTGGGCTACAAAATATTCATAGTCACTTTCATCTCCTCTTCTTGGCTGAAACCCTCTTCTTAACTTCTCTTAGACTAAATTATTTTTCCTTTCAAAGGCCCAAATCCTTCCTCTATGACTACAACATTTCTTATCATTTTTCATATAGGAGATAGTCATCGTTTCTTCAACAATGAAAATATCTCCTAGGAGTACAAGAGAACCATATGATGCTCTAGTATGTGTTTTTTCTATATATAATAAATATATACATTTAGATAGAAGTACATGCATTTTTAGTTTTAAGTATTTTCAACTATATATTTTATTAACTTATATTAATTATATTTTACTACCTACAAACCCCTTCACAATTTTCTAGTAACATAAATCCTCTACCTTTCCATTTTTTATGAGTCCTAGTCATCAAAGAAGGGGAGCATTACTTTTACAGTGCACATCAATATTGAGAGAAACACATGAGGTAATCAACAATTCAATTGCAAAGATATTGTAGTTCAATATAAAGTTATTTTGACAACTGAAATCTATTTTTGAGAAAATAAATCTAATTCAACCTTTGAATTTTTTTTGTATAGCCATCTACAGAGCCACATAATACTTTGAAGAGGCTCAATTTTGATGATCCGATATAGACATAGGATTTGATATAGACATATAGTGTTAGTTATGGTCATTGAAGGACCAATACATGTATATATTCAATATTTTTATTATATGTTGATCTTGACATGACATGTGCCACACATTTGTCAAACTTTTGTTGACTTGGAATTTATGCCATTTTTGTATATATACACAATTATTGTACTTTTTGATATATATATATATATATATGTATATATATATGTATATATATATATATGTGTATATATATATATGTATATATATATGTATATATGTATATATA
>MU226375.1:448474-459904 GCA_018584345.1 Thuja plicata | reverse complement strand
TCAATAAGCCTCTAGCAACACCAGGCTTATTGGTATATCTTTTCTCTTGCTTCTTCATGTCAATTTTGGTTGACATGGTGCTAAACAGGCCAAATGCTTGCATGAAAGAATTTCTATTTATCACAAGAAAATTAGTGCCATCTTCCCTTTTGATGGTCTTTGTTAGGTCATCATAATGATTAGCCAGTTCTAGAAATAGGTCAACATCAAGGAAAACATCAGGTACTAATAACCTACCCAGTCCAGATATCCAGGGGTTTGACACAGGGATAGGCTTATCAGAATTCTTGTAAAAATAAGTAAACAAAGAATAACCTAATGTTCTTGGGGTCACTGCATCCCTGATGTCCTTGAAGTCATCTTTAAAAAAACCAGCATCAATATTTCTATTTTGAGTGGACCCTGGCAGCAGCTGCAGAAACTCATCTGAGAAACTAGGTTTTCCTTTGGGATCGTCTCCACTGCCTCCACTGGTTGAAGCCATGCTCATAGCAGTAGTCATTTTGTAAGCTTTTGAATTTCTGGATGAAACGATATTGAAACAAATCTAAGACCAACTCTCTGTATGTCTTAGAAATTTCAATCACTCAAGAACACTGTAACAGCTCTGAATATCACCTTTTGCTCTAAAATAATAACTTTACTCTGAAATCATGAACACGGTGAATAGGAATGAATGCAGACTCCTCTGTTTATAGCCACAAGGTTCAGAGTACATGGCTCAAAGTTCAGAAACGTTAGTTCTGCAATTAATTCGATATGCCATGAAACGTTCAAAAACCTAGCCGTAGTTACTCGAGGTGATAGGAAATCAAATTTAAATCATGAGTATTTTGGCGCAATCACAAAAATGGTTAAGACAGTTGACATGGCATTCTCTGATTCGTTCTCTGTCATCAATCTCAGCTACCTTTTGTACACAGTAATCAAATTTTTTTTTATCTGATTGGCCGCCGGCTTGATCTCCTCTGTCACGTCATCCACTTGGCGCCACTTTATAGATCCTGTTTATCTGGCGACCTCGCGACCTCATAAAGTCTCTTTGTCGTGATCATATCTTGCTAACCATGGTCTGATCATCAAATTTGGTGACCACTTAATTCTTTTTCCTCAGGTAACCTAGGTCCTTCCAGCGATCAGGCGACTATGTGAAAATCTAAGTCGCGCAGGGTTAACCTTAACTTAGTTTCTATCTCCAGACTACGCGACAAACCGTTGCACTTAACATTTTATGGTAATCGCCAAGTCGCTGGATTCTTATTTCTCTTTTCAAGACCTCACGACAACCCTTTGGTCGCTGAGTCAGGTGATAAGATTAACTTAACCTTATTATATTGCACATGCTCTTTTCCATTTACAGCGACCTCGCGACATACCTTAATCACTTAGTCGGAAGGAATTTTTCCCTGGGGCACTTTTATCACCAGACTACGCGACCACCGTCAGATCTCTTTACTTTTTCATTGAACGGCTATCTTTTAATCGCCTTAGAATTTCACATACCCTTAAAATATCAAGAGACTTTGCGACCGAGGGTAACATGAGTTAAGTCTCCTTATCGCTTGATCCCTTTCCTTTATCTAGTGATCACATGATCACCACTAGCTTTCTGACAGATGTCATCTATTAATTTGTCCACTTTATGCATTCTGGAAGTCTGAGTCATCACTCCTGTTCTGGCAACATCCCGACTGAGGAAAATCACTTAACCTGTAACTGTTAGTCGCTGGGTCGTGACTGTTATCCACTAACCGCCAAATATCACGAGACCACGCGACTGAAGAGAAACCCTTAACTGTTTGGATGTCCTGATCCAGTGATCACACGACATGAAGCAAGTGCAAAGTGGGAAGACATTTCTTTGACCTGTTGACTCTTCACGCGATCACCCGACTGAGGGTGGGTCCCATTTCTTTTAAAGCTCATAACATGATTATCAAGCGACAACCCGACCAAAGGAAAATCGCTAAGTCTCGAGACACTTAGAGAATATTCTATTTTTTAACGAGACTAAGCGACACAAAGGGAAAGCAAAGTCGGGAGAAGTTTTGGCATATTCGTTTCTGTTAAAGCGATCAAGCGACCTGACTTAACCTTTTATATAGCACATGCCTTTAGTGACTAAAAAAGGTAACGAGGAAATAGAAAGACATGGCTAAGGGTTTAAAATACATCGTTTAACATTTGGCCTTAGGGTTTTAGCAGTGTTTATCAGGATTTTGACAAGGAATAAGCATAAGCACCTGAAAATTTTCAGAGAGGAGGGCAAGGAACAGGGCAAAACAGCAAAAACAAAAAATACAACCAACAATATTCACGTATCAATAAAAAATATCCATAAACCATAGACATACCTACATTACCTAGTCCCATTATAGAGTTACACCATTGTACAATTATTGATGTATCTATTAACTTAATGCCACCTTCGTACTTGAATTCCACTCTAGAAATGAAACTTTTTACACATTCTCTTGCACCATCATGCTCTCATTTTCCATATCTAGCCTTAGTAAATTCTAAAAAATTTGTACACCACTTGTCATATACATCTTAGTTAGTCACTACAACATCCTTGCATTCTTGAATTCTGAGGTGCAATCATCTGACCATATTATGTGTTGGTTGTATCTTATATTTCTTTGCATTAAACTATCATATAAAAATTTAAAGCATCCTTTCATAAAATTTATCACATGACTACAATAATCATTGATATAGAAGCGATACTTATTGGAAAGCTACAATGTAAACAATTGTTGTTTTGTCATTGATGTCAAACCTTAACTGGTGAGACTTTCTATTTGTTTGAGTACCATATCTATTGATTGCTGAAGGAGATTTGAAGGCAAGGATATGAAGAAGACCGAGTAAAATGGTTGAGTTATGGAAAACTATAAGGGTACTTAATTAGTTGGCACATTGGAAAGTAATATATTATTTATCTATAGCACTAAGTTATGATGATAGTTTACTAGGAACAATATATGTTGAGCGAATTTTGTGTCGACTGAGCACCAGTGTATGTAGAGCATAATTTCTAGTGTCGACCGAGTGCCAGTAAATTGTCAAAGAAATTAGTGATGACTGAGTGGAAGAACACAGTGTTGGCCAAGTGCCAGTATTTTGGTAAATGATGAGATTTGAGATCTCTGGCTGACATAATTGAATCTATTGAGATATCTAAAGTTAATTAAGGATAAGCACGATTGGTCCACATTATTTAATGCATGGGTAACCATAATTAACACATGGATTAAAGATTTAATTTATGATTTCTTGGAGAAGTAAATTAAATGTAAATGATGGAAAGATCCATTGGATATAACCTAACCTAAGATCTATGATCTTGATTAAGAGGAAAAAGATTTATTTTACCTTGATGAAGAGGTATAAGATAACTTCGAGGGGTTATTCAAAGGGTGATCAGTATGTGCTAAGTGAATGCAAGAGTATTGCATGGTTAATTGACTAATTAGCATGATCTAAGAGAGAATGTTGAGTAGAGAAGCAGAGAGTTGTGAAAGTGATTGCTTGACAGATTTCCAAGCAGATTTGAACATTGAAATGAGAATGGAGGCTACTCAGTGAGTTAGCATTAGAGCTGAATTGGATTCGGATTTGCAAAGTAAGTTGTATGTATCAGATCACACTAGCTGATTACTTTCTAACCATTGTATCAATCAAAATACTTTAACCAGGTTGACCTAACAGTCATTGGATAAATCCTTTGAGCAAGGTGACATTCAGGTGGAATGTTTTAAGACCTTTAACAAGGCCACTCCTGATAGGGTGATTAAATCCTTTAACCATGTCACATTTAGTATTGTGTTTTGTAACCTTTAACAAAGTTGGCTTCTAGCAGAGCTCACTTCAGAAGAGTGAAAACTTGGTAGCATGTTACTGGTGGTTTTTCCCAAATTGGGTTTCCACGTTAAATCTTGGTGTCAACTTTTGTGAATATTTATGTTGTGTTTTACTGATAAGTTTTTGCAAGCTGATTACATTTGAACAGTAAACTGCACATTTATGTTGTTGATTGATGTTGTTGCTACTGAGCAGGTATGAGTTGCTTAAAGTTCTATAAAGTTTCAATTGGTACATCTATACCTATGGATAATCACCCCCCTCTCAGTTATTCTAAATTCATTCTAACAATTGGTATCAGAGATCTTGTCTCTTGGCAATAGTTTGAAGGTACTTGGAGTGAAAGATCAAGATGTATAAAAAGGAGGTACCAAAGTTGAACAAATATAACTTCCCTGCATGGAAGAGTTTGATGAAATTGCATCTAGCTGGTATTGGTGATGCTGCTAAACGCTATATTGAACATGATTATGTAACCCCAACAACACCTCTCACTGCTGAATAGTTAAGAGAAAACCAGAAACACAATCAAGCAATGTTGGAGATCACATCATCCCTAAGATATCCTAAATTTGAAGATATAAAGAATTGTACAAATGCAAATCAGATGTGGGATACCCTAGCAACCATCTATGGAGGAGATACAAATGTGCTGAGAGCCAAATCTGAAAGTTTAAGAGGCAAGTTTGATGAAATGAAAATGCAAGAAGGAGAAAATAAATTTCAATATTGTGGTAGGATAAAATAAGTTGTGAATGCTATTAGAGGAGCTAATGGAACCATTGATGATAACACCATTATGAGCAAGGTACTGAGGACTCTTCTTCCTTTATATGCTATTAGAGTCTCTATGATTCAAGAATTGAGATGTACTCCTATTAATAATTTGACTTTGGAAGGTCTGGTAGGTAGGCTTACTACATTTGAGATGTCAAATTGTGATAACTACACTCCACAAGCTATTGATTCTACATTCAAGTCCCAGTTGGCCCTTAACAAATCAAAGAAAGGAAAGAAATCTATGGACATCGATAGTGACACTATAGATGATGATCTGGAAGAACTTGAGGCACTTATGGAAAGAAGACTATCTAGAGGAAAAGGAAAATTCAAAGGTAAACTTCCTATCATTTGTTTTTCATGTAACAAAGTTGGTCATATTGCTGCTATATGTCC
Source organism: Thuja plicata (assembly GCA_018584345.1). Lineage (NCBI taxonomy): Eukaryota > Viridiplantae > Streptophyta > Pinopsida > Cupressales > Cupressaceae > Thuja > Thuja plicata. The sequence continues at coordinate 454,861 of MU226375.1, read as the reverse complement.
TGATAAGAATGACAAAGAAGAAAGAATAGATAGCAAGTACAAAGACAGAAAGGATGACCAAGACTTCATAAAGTATAAGGATTACAAAGACAAAGGTAAGAAATCTTGCTATATAGCTAAAGAAGCTTCTGACAGTGGATCTGAAAATTCTAATGAAAATGATAAAGAAGTTGTGTATGTTTCTATGAGAGATGATTCTGATGATGATGATAAAATTGCATTAATTTCTTATATGAGTAAAGGTGACCATTGGATTATTGACAGTGGTTGTTCACATCACATGACTAGTGATAAAAATAAATTTGAGACCTTAGATCAGTGCAAAGGTGGTTATGTTAAATTTAGTAATGATGCACCATGTCTTGTTAAAGAGAAAGGATCAATTAGATTGACTAAAAAGATCAGATCTGATAATGCATATTGGGTTGATGATCTTAACTATAATTTATTGAGTGTTGCACAGCTGAATACTTCTGGTTACAAAGTTGAGTTCCATCACAAGAAGGCAAAGATCTTTGATGCCACTGGAGAACTAGTTGGAAGTGGAGATTAGACAAAAGGTAACTTGTTCTATCTAGACTTAGTTGATGAGACATGCTTGTTTTCATAATATAATGATGTTTGGTTATGGCATAAAAGGTTTTATCATGTAAACTTTGATAACTTGGTTAGCATAAGCAAATTGAAAAGGGTTAGAGGGATGCCTAAGTTAAAGAAACCTGAAAATGCAATGTGTAAGCAATGTCAGTTGGGAAAAATGACTAAGTCTTGTTTCAAGAGAAAGAATCATACTTCTGAGGAAATTTTGGAATTAGTTCATACTGACCTTTGTGGTCCCATTGGTGAGAAAATTTACTGCGGAGATAGATATTTCATTCTATTTGTTGATGATTACTCTAGAATGATGACTGTTATGTTTCTTAAAGAAAAATTTGATGCATTTCATTTATTTAAGTGGTACTTGGAAAAAGTTGAAAAAGAGACAGGTAAAATTCTGAAATGTTTGAGATCTGACCAAGGAGGTGAGTTTATTTCTAATGAGTTTAACATGTTCTGCAATGCCCGAGGTATAAAAAGATAGATGTCTGCCCCTAGGACACCACCACAGAATAGTATTGCTAAAAGGAAAAATAGATCTATCATGGAATGTGTTGGTTCTCAAATCGAAAGATTGGATTTCCTATGGACTTGCCAATCCAATGTTGGGAAACCCGAGTGATTTGGCCAACTAACAAGTCACAACCAAGGCAAGGTTGGAACTTTTGCAATTTTGGCTCTACAAAACCAAGGCTGGTAGGCCTATACCTTAACTTATCCTTCAAGTTACAAGGCTTTTTATAGCAGATAAGAAACACTTCAACCTTTTCTCTCAAGTATGGCAAGGAACTTGAAAGAAATCTAACAGAAATCAACATCTCATCAATTGTAAACTAAAATACTTTAAGTAATTGAAATAATGTTTAGTAAATGTGTATGTAATTTGAAATGAATAGATAGATAAGATAGCACAAAAATATAAACAATGAATTAAATAACTATAATCCAAATAATGATTAGACTAGTGCCTTATTCTACCATGGGCAATAGAGTCAAGATCATTCCATTCTTATGTTCAACCTCAGAGACAGTTTTACAAGAAAAATTATCACTTCAAAGGTGTTATGGAATGTACATGCAACCTAAAACAAATTCAAAGATATTTCAAATGGGTAATACTGTATGTGGTAAATTTGGCCTTGTTAACTCACCATACACTTCAACATAGTCCTTCTTCACCAGGTACACACAAGAATGAATATGAGATTATTCATCGTATCTGCCTGCATGATTCAACCTGTTGCCTTCTATCCAGACAGGGTTTTCGAAATTGCTCTCAGGACGAGAGTCTCACAACCATAGACCAATCTAGGAATGAAGGATTTATATCCATGAATGCAATACAATGCAAGATTATTCTAAGAAATGAAAAGATGTGAGATGATCTAAGCCATGATAACAAATAAAATTACTCTAGAAATTGAAGCTATTCTATTGCAAAATGAAGTTATTCTATATGATATTAGCAAGAAAATGAGACAATAATTCAGTATTCTAACAATGCAAAAAGTGAGTGGGTCTTTGAATGAGAGTTCTTTTATAGACTTAGAGGTTGTTCAGAATGGAAAGTTTCCTCTTTGAAATAAAACAGATAGAAAAGCCAGTTCAAAATAGAAATCTTTATTCAAAAGAATGTAATAAATTGTTTTCTTTCTACTTTAGCTATTTTCTTTCTTTGATTTAATTCTATTTTATTTGATTTATCTCTCTTTAAAGCATAATTAAAGAGAAGTTTCCAATTCTGAACAGAAGAAAGATTTTTGAGAGATTATCCAATTAATTAAATAGATATGACCTCATAATTGCTTTTTCTCAATTATCTGAATAATTAAATTCAATTATTGAAAATGAGGATATTTATTTAATAATTAAATATTGTTAATTCCTTTTCATGTGTCTCAGCTAAAGAGGGTGAATTTAATTTAATTAAAGTGCTAGGACTTTATTAATTAAATTAATTCAATCATAAGGTTTGTTTAGCCAATAGATATTTAAGAATTAAACATAATGTATGATTAATACAGATTTAGGATTTTCTGCATTTGACACTTAGGTCGAGTAGAGTCAGTTAAAATTCAAAATTACCTAGTACAATAGGACTTTGATGATTCAGAAGAATGATAACTGCAACAAAATTGGTTAGGGTTGAAAGATGCCAATTTTGGGGTGTTACATTTTGCCCCTCTTTGAATTGTTGTGTGAGCAGCACATTGATTCAAAGAATAGTCTGATGCCTGAAGCATAGAAGAATAGATTTGAACGTTGATTGATGCAAAGATCTCAGATTCATCTCCAGAATAGAGCTTGACTCTTCAAAGTCTAGGTTAGGTTGCTAAGACGCCGGTCAAGTAAAGTTTTTGAGGGTCATCTTCAGAATGAAGCTTGAGCCTCAGGGATCTGGGTTAGAATGCCCCGATACCTAATAGATTGATATCCTTCACAAGACTATCCTCAAAATGAGGCTCAATCTTCAAGAGTCAGGGTTAGATTTCCCTGATACCTATCTCAAAAGATAATCAATAGAGATTTTAGGACTATCTCTAGAATGAATCTTAGTCCTCCAATATCTAGGTTAGATTGCCAAGATACTGGTTTAGATAGATATCTTTCCCAAGGCTATCCCTAGAATGAGGTTTAACCTTTAGGAGTCAGGGTTAGATTGCCCTGATACCTGTCCTGAAAGATAGTAGATAGAGGTTTAGAATCATCTCCAGAACGGAGCTTGATTATCAAGAATCTGAGTTAGATTGCTCCGATGTTTAAAAGATGACAAGATGTAAGGAACAAAGATGCCCTTATTGATTGTGGAGTATCTAGTTTTGACTGTGAGGTACGAAAAACTAGACATGCCCCAAGTGATGAGATGCCCCTAACAATGAGGATGTTTGAAAATAAGATCAGATTGATTGAAATAGATTTAATGATGTAATCATCCTGCCCCCTCGGGAGCGAAATGGAAAGATGACACGCCATAATGATGATCGGGAGCAAAAAATCACAGATAGATGGTGAGTCAGAGATCAAGAAGAACTCATAATAGATTACGGAAGAATTCAAGAGATTCAGAATCAATTTCGAGTGATTTCAAGGTCTGGTTGACCAAGTTCGACTAGAGTTGACCAAAGTTGACTAGAGTTGACTTTTGAGGAAAAAAGTCAAAAAATTGGAGAAAATGATGATATGATAAGATTTTGACAAGAAAGTGACATTAGAAAGTTGACTGCATAAGCGTCCGATCGCGTCGGTCCTAAAAATTAAAAATGTGATTTTGAGCTATATAGAAGTGTCAGATTTTGATTTTGATCACAAAAATGGATTCAGAGCGGTCAAATTAGGTAATGGTGAAGTTTTTGCACAAAACGGAGCACTTTGAAAAATGAGGTCAAACCCTATATAAGGATGAAAAGGGTCATTTTCAAAATCATTTCAACCCTTTGACTTTGAGAATTGAGCTTTGAGAAGAAAATGAAAATGGTGGTCCCCTACAGCAGTCATCGATTCGAGCGATCTAGGAGACACAGCCGGCCCGCAGCATACATACCTCCTATAAGTGGTTGACAAACCCCTCTGTACTTCAAATTTCATGCATTTTAGTTAATTTTTGCATGTTTTTCACGTTTTTGAAAAGTTGAGTCGCGAATCTTCGCGCGAAGAAGTAGTTCCTTCGCTCGCCCCATAGAGAAATCTCGCATGAAGAAACTACGTTTTGCGTCGCTCAATGCGAAGTCTCACGTAGGAAAGTACCCACTTTCATGTGAGAAACCCTTTTGGAAGGTGTTTTCTTGCGCAAACTGGCATGAAAGCTCACATGAAACAGTAATCTCGTGCGAGTCGAAGAACTTCTTCGCATGAAAGGGAAATTTTTTGCACAAAATTCTACCCCTTCACATGAGAAAAAGAGGTCAAAATGAACATGAAATCAGTTTGTGTCACGTTAATGTCTGTAGGATGTCTTGAATGCTTTATTATCTTGTTATGCTTTGATTATTTTAGATTACTGATCGTGCTCTGTTGTTTGTATGTCTTGCAGGTTGACTTTCTAGATATAGCATTCAGATCACGTCATCTAGCGATTAGCAGATTGGTATCTCAGCTAGATGACACTGAGACAACACACATTGGCATGTTGGGTTTGAGTACATTATGTGATATACTTGAGATTTGGGTAAATCACAGACTATTGGGTGCCTTGGTTGAGCGTTTCCATTCAGAAATGAATACATTTTACCTACCACAGGGGGAGATGACTATTACTCCTGAGGACATATATCAGATTCTAAGGATACCTTTCATCGAGGCCAGAGTTGAGTATGAGACACAACTCAGGTTGGGCACAGCAGTGTTGAGAGAGGTCTTTTAGGATGACCTCATTAATGGCAAGGTGATCCCATGGGAGGATCTGATCAGTGAGTATGGGGGGCCTACAGGTTTCCTGTGGTTGTAGCATGCTTCCTTGGATGCTACCTGATGCCAGATCATGGACAGCACGATCTAGAGTGTGGCTGGGGCAGGATGCTGCAGCTGATGGTGGAACGACCATGTCATTATGGATGGGGCCAGTGTATGCTTGCACACATGTATCATGAGATGCATGAGATCATCTGTAGAGAGGCGAAGAGTATGGCCGCCGAGGTATTTGTCTTATAGGTGTGGGCCTGGGAGTAGCTTCCTATCACCAGGCCGATATGTGAGGACATGAGGCAGCCATTAGAGCCTTATATCTGCTGATGCAGAGGCATGATTACCAAGCCTGCGCTGGGTAAGGTTGATCAGTGACGAGCGCAGCTCAATGATTTGGTAGCCATGATATGGAGGCCATGGAGGTTGACACAGGCTTGGGATGACGTAGTAGAGCAGCTGAGTCATATGTTTTGCTGGCGTGCGATGATCGATCACACTATCACAGTCATTGAGAGATTCCCGCAGAGGCAGGTATGGCGGTAGCTAAGTCACCCATAGGACATCTCGCAGGATTATATGATATATGCGAGATTTGCTGATGAGGTCAGGAGGGCCTAGGGTACACCATTGGACTAGGGGCGCACTATGATAGATATCTTCTCATTGGTCCCAGTTTAGTGGGACTACCTCAGGGACATAGCAGATGCCGGTGTGACCACCGAGTACGGGGAGCACTTCATTACGCACCCTTTTCCAAGGTTCATGAATCCAGTGGGTATAGTAGGCTGAGGGCACATGGTACCCCCATAGGTTGTGCAACCATAGGTATAGCAGGTGCAGATGCGTCCTCCAGAGTAGAGGGTATAGCCGAGGTTACAGTAGGGTCCCCAACCTAGGACAGTACAAGTGGACATCACCACGTGACACATGGGGATGGATGCTAGAGCTGGCAGTAGTGGTAGCACCAGGCAGTCCCAGAGATGGACTACAGCATAGTTATCTGAGGAGTAACAGGTACCTCGATAGGAGGAGGCTCATCAGGATGATCCTATGTAGGAGGATCATCCTGTGCAGGATATACCATAGGAGGCAACGCAAGACCCACAGTGGCGCATGCCAGAGAGAGTGAGACAGCTCATGAGGCAGGTGGGAGACCTCACCATATAGGTAGCCATGCACAACATGTGACTATTGGACAGAGACCGGGAGATATAGGATCTTTGGGAGCAGCTCTGGGAATCTTAGGAGGAGGTGCAACATCAGACTACATGGGCAGCATATTATTATGCATCATATATAGGTGCAGTGCTTGACGAGGCATCGCAGGTCGCCAGATTCTCAAGCTATGCAAGAGGATCAGAGGGGGCACAAATGGTGCCTCCTCCAGAT
>MU226375.1:436003-448178 GCA_018584345.1 Thuja plicata | reverse complement strand
TATATATATATGAGCTCATCTTTTGGTATCATTGCATATTGTGTATTGTCATTTATGAGATGATTCCTATATGCTTAGATGGTTAGAATGTATGCAAATGTATGAACATGTTTAGAATATATGTAGATGTATGAAATGCACATGTATGATTGAGATGAAATGATGTATTTATGTAAATGATTTATGTGAATGCAAAGTGTAAATGAGAATGTAAGTGCAATATATAGATGACTTATGAATTGTGAATATGAATATGTATATGGTACTAACATCTCACGCATGACGAAAAATGCTAACCAAAGAACATGTGAAGAATTGAGAGCGAGGATCGGATACTTGTGCAATCATGATGAAACCAGAATGGCAAAGAAGAACTCCCCAATGTATGAACTCAGAAGAAGGAAATGAAAAGAACACCGAATCATTGTCACAATGCAAGTCTAGAATGAAAATGCAAGCCTATGCTAGATGCCATATGAGAATGCAATTCTAGGACATGGTTGTGAGACCCATCGTATTTTTATCATCATTGAGCATTTTATTTTTGGAACATGAAAGTCGATACAACCCTTACTGGTGCCACAATGCAACCATAAGGATATGAATATGACTCTTCATTAGAGGAAATGTAGGAAATGAATGTAAGCACCAGGGCACAAAAGCCAAGATGACCTAAACATTGTTTCCAATTAATGTTGCAAGAGTACACTAGTATCAAGGCATTCAAAGCCAAGATAACCATGAGTGTGATCATGCGTAAACAAATAAATCAATAACAAACAAAGCAATGACAAACAGAGCAACAACAAGCAAGGAGATAGTACCGACCTCACCATGGCGTACAAATAAACAAGATCGAGGGATGTGAGGTTGTTCCACCTTATTGTGGGAGATCTTATCACATACACCCTATTTATTTTATGTTTCTGAATCATCGGGACTACACCAAAAAGAAGTAGACAAAGAAAATATCAATGAAATCCATGAGAATAGACAACATACAAAGAAATATTCAAGCATAGCTCAGCCAGTTTCAAAGTTTTGTGAATGTGTATGTGTAGAGGTGTTGAAAAACACCGTTGTGCTTGTGCGTGCATTGTGTTTAATTGTTATCGATAGATGTTTACGTGTGAGATATCCGATGTGTGTTAAAAAACACAAATGTGTCCAAAGATAGTGTTAAAAAACACTGTTTATGGTGGTGTTGAAAAACACCAGTTTGTGTCAGTAGCGAGTTGTCCTTGAGAAATGACAAGATTACTGATGCGGGTGTAAACCAAAGATGTGACCAAAGTGGGGACCTATGCCCCCAAGTAATGATGATTGACTTGATGTATGTTGTGAGGACAAACAAGATGTGAGTGCCCCCAAGTGTATGGCACTGAATCAATGACAATTCAGGAGGGTCTGCAAAGGGACCAGAGTGTCACAAAAGTGACCAAAAGTTATGTACAAACTAAAGCATAGAATCATCAAGACCGAGTATCGATAGATAGAGCGTGTGAGTATAACTCTAACTATGATGAATATGGGCAACCTCAATAGAATAGCTATAGTAGGCAGATGCAGTGAGAACCACTAGTGACTAACATGGGATAGATGATCAAATGAAATGATCGTGGTATAAGCTATACATCTGTAGGTAGACACAGTGAGAACCACTGGTGACTGATGTTAGGGAGATTCTCAAGAAGAGACATCTCGGTAAAAGCTAGGTAATAGTAGGCATACGCAGTGAGAACCACTAGTGACTGTCACAAAGAAGATCCAAGAAGATAATAGGACAGTGCCCCCAAGACTAGGAGGGTTGTTCTGAGTGTATGACTAGTTTCAATCCATGTGAGTTGGTGTCTTGACGAGAACTGAAAGCAAATGTAAGTAGGAAAGCAGGAAAGTAGTGATGTAGGAAAGAAAATGCGTAAAGCCAAGTGGTGTTGCGATAGATATAGAATTGTGGAACAAGAGGTGCCTGTTTACCAGGTTTTCACCTTCTTGGCATAAATTATTTATTTTTTTGCTACCATGATGCCTATTGGTCAGGTTCATCAATGACACTATTTCTCTTTTTCTCTTTTTTTGTATTTTTCATTTTTTTAATTTTTTTGTATTTTTGGAATATATGATTTTTTGGAGATACATCAAAGTTCCTATCGCTAGGTTTTCACTAAGATGATCAATTTTTTGAGGACTTTTTTAGATTTTTAGAATTTTTTCAGGACTTTAGTATATACATGAGCATACTAAAGATGTCTCAGCTATAAAACCACTTCAGATGAAGAGCATTGATGGGCTCTTTGAGTTGTTCTCCTTCAGTAGTAGAGAGTTGATAGGTACCAGACCCAAACACTATAGTAACAACATACATACCAAGCCAATTTGGTTCAAACTTCTCTTTCTGGATCTGATGTTGTTGATTCTTAGGGTTCTCCCTCAGAATGAGGTCACCCGCTTGGAAATCCCTTGGTCTAACCTTCTTGTTATAGCTCTTGGACATCCTTTTCTAGTATGCTCTAAGGTGATCAAACACCACTTGGCGACGTTCATCAAGTAATTCTAGCTCTTATAGCCCAGATATTTTGTTATCTTCATCAGTAATGAGGCCTTTTAGAGAGACTCACAGAGAAGGAATCTCAACCTCAATTGGTAACACAACATCTGCTCCATAAACCAAAGCATAGGGTGTAGCCCCTATTGGTGTTCTTATACTTGTCCTATATGCCCAAAGAGATGGATTGATCTAGAGATGCCAATCTCATCCAGATTTATGCACTGTGCAATGTAGGATCTTGAGGATTGTTTTATTGGATGCTTCTGCCTATCCATTACCCTGAGGATAATAGATGGAAGACCAGTGTTGAGTAATTTTAAACTTAGAGCAGAGCTCTGTCAAATCCTTGTTTTTGAATTGCCCCCCATTATCAGTGATTATTGCTGAGGGTACACCATGCCTGCAGATGATGTAGTTGAGAATAAACATAGCTACTGCCTTGCCACTAGCAACGGTGAGAGGGATTGCCTCCACCCACTTAGTAAAATACTTTGTAGCTGTGATTATGAACTTATGTCCATTGGAGGATGAGGGGTAAATCTGACCCACCAAGTCAAAGGCCCATTGTTGAAATGACCAAAAAGTAATAATTGGAATAAGCTCCTTGGCTGGAGCATGAATCACGTTACCATGTAGTTGACATTGTTTGCAAGACTTGGCAAACTGTGTTGCTTCTTTTTCCATATCTAGCCAATAGTAACCAGCTCTAATAAGTTTACGGGCCAATGTTAGGTTGTTAGAGTGTGACCCACAGATGCCTTCATGCACCTCTACTAATGCTCATTTGGATTCATCGGGTTCTAAACACCTAAGGAGGGTACCATCTAGACCACGTCTATATAAGTCATTAGCGATGATAACAAACCATGAAGCATTGTAGATTAAGTGACGTTTCTCATTCTGGGAGTAAGTGTCCAGAACAATCTATTCACGAAGGTAGGAAAAGATGTGATGGTAGCGGGATGAGTCATGTCCTATAATAGAACAAATCATCTGGGAATCAAGGGAGTCATAGGTGGGGTAGCATAACGTCTCCACTAGGAATTCATGTCTAAAATCATTTTCTGGCATCTGTAGCATAGAGGCGAGAGTAGCCATGGCATCTGCTACTTTATTACCTACCCTTGGAACTTGCTGAAATGTGATGTGAGTAAAATACTATTTGAGATCATCAACCAACCGTTTATAAGGCACCAACTTGTCGTCCCTTGTTTGATAGATATCATTGACTTGATTGATGACCAACTGTGAATCTTCAAGAACATTTAGTTCATCTACGCGTCACTCAAGGGTGATCTTCATACCATTGATTAGGGCTTCATACTCAGCAATGTTATTTGTACAAGGAAATAACATCTTGTATGCTTTTGATAAAGAGTATCTTTGAGGTGTAATGAACAGTATTCCAGCACCTGACCCCTGTTGGGTAAATGAACCATCAAAAAACATAGTCCATGAGCGATGTGTGAGAAGTAATATGGACTCATTTGGAAATTCAATGTGTAATGGTTGATGATCAGCTAGAGGTGCTCCTGCCAACTGATTTGCTATTGTTTGGCCCTTAATGGCTTTCCTTTCAACATATTCAATATCAAACTCACTAAGAAGCATGACCCATTTAGCTAGTCTACCTATGAGGGTAGCTTTACTAAGAAAGTATTTCAGAGGATCAGTTTTAGCAATTAGACATGTAGTATGAGCCAACATGTAGTGCCACAATTTTTGTGAAGCAAACACCACTGCAAGGCAAGCCTTCTCTATAGAAGAATATTTTGTTTCATATGAGACTAAAGTTCTACTAATGTAATAGATAGCCCTCTCTTTGTTGTACTGATCTTCTTGAGCCAATAAGATACCCAGTGATGTATCTGTAGAAGATATGTAAAGTATAAGTGGCTTCCAATGAATGGGAGGCATCAATATTGGTGGCTTTGCAAGATACTGTTTGATTTGTGTGAAGCCTTCATCACATTCTTTGTTCCACTGATAAGTGACACCCTTGTGTAAAGTCTTGGTAAAATCTTGGGACTTATTCGCCAGTTGAGAGATAAAACGCTGGATAGATTGCAATCAGCCTTGAAGTCCTCTCATTTTTCTGATGTTCTTCAGTGGCGGCATTTCCATGATCACTTGTACTTTTGCAGGATCTACTTCAATACCTTTGGCAGAGATGATATATCCAAGCAATTTTCCAGATGTTACACCAAATGTGCATTTCTTAGGAATGATTCTGAGACTAAATTGTTCCATATGATCTAGTATAGGACCTAGATCGGCAAGATGTTTCTTTTACTGCATACTCTTAGCTAAAGTGTCATCCACATAATCTTCCATTGTTTTATGCATCATGTCATGAAATATAGTAGTAACAGCTCGCTGATATGTAGCACCAACATTTTTGAGTCCAAAGGGCATGACATTCCAACATAAGGTGCCCCAAGAACATGTGAAAGTTGTTTTCTCTTGGTCCTCTGGTGCAATTTTTATTTGGTTATAGCCAGAGAAACCATCCATTAGTAAATACATTTCATACCCTACTGTCATATCTATGATCATATCAATATTAGGCAATGGAAAGTCATCCTTAGGACATGCCAAATTCAAGTCTCTAAAGTCTATGAAAACTCTTATAGATTTATCATGTTTTGATACTGGAACAATATTAGAGATCCACTCTGCATAATCAATTACTCTGACAAACACTGCCTTAAGCAATTTCTCCAGTTCAGCTTTGACAAGTAGGGCTACATGTGGATGCATTTTGAGAAGATTTTTCTTGACGGGATTAACACCTAGTGCAATGGACAAATGATGCATGATTAGATTAGGGTCTCATCCTAGCATGTCTAAGTATTTCCATGCAAAGTTAATCTTTTTTCTTATGAAGAATGTATTGAATTCCTCTCTTTCTGCCTCTAATAGTGATTGTGCCAAGTGAATAATTTGAGGTTCTACCTCTGTACCCAGGTTGATAGGTTGAGTTGGTTCAATAAGAATAGACGATCTTTCCTGAAAATGACTCAGAAGCGCATCAAGTATCTCTTCCTTGAGCACCTCAGAGAGGTTTTCACCCTTGGATATGTCTTTTATTTTGACTATTTTAGGCTCTGATACTACCACAATGTGGTTTTCACCATTAGAGTGCCTATTTTTTCTTCTTTTTATTTTGTGACTAAGATACTTGATGTCAGCCTCAGTCATGTTGACACTTGCTTCGCTACTGGGAGACATTACAGGTTCGACAACGTGTAGGTAACAAGAAAGAGTGTAATCATTCTGGAATGTAAGGACTTCACTAGATGGGGAGGTAGAGTTCCAGTCTATAAGCTCAGGATGGTGAAGTGAAAGAGGAGTGATGGGTTCAAGTGTGTTCATGGTATAATCATCAAAGGCATGGACAAGCAAGTTGAGACCCAAAGCGATCTCATCCAGAGGTATAGTTGAGTTCCTTTGATTCCTAGCGATCATAGTAGATGACATGTTAACACCTAGGGAGTCAGACTCATGTGACCCTACACTAGACCATTCACCTACTTCAAGAGGGTTTTCACATGCATTAGCCATGTCGGTCTCTCTGTCAGAAGTGGAATATGACAAGCTATCAAACTCATATTCATGATAGTCTATTTCATCATTATGTTTCATATCAAGAACATGAGTGAAATCAACCCATTGTCCCCAGTTGGGATGAGTTCTACCTAGAACCCCTGCTATGGTTAGATGAGCACCTTTTGACATAGGTACCTCATCGATGTTTGTAACATCAACTTCTTCTAGTGTAATGAGTAGTGACTAGAATTCGTGGTCAAACTACTCTTGAAAGTGTGGTGGTATGTATAAATCACCTTGATGACTAGGATTTAGAGTATATATTTCTTTCCACTCTTCATAAGTTAATGGAGCAAGTGAAGTGGTGGTATCAGAATCATTGTCAGTGTCCACTGTACTGACATGTGGTACAAATTTATCTGGCTCAGTAAAGAATGCTGCTTGGTCTAGAGGAATGGGATAAGGAAAATTATCCTCATCAGAGCTGTCTTCAGGTTCTGCAATTTTAGGTGTTTCTTCAAGTGTTGGTTTCATATCTTCTCTAGGTACAAACTTATTTATTCCCAGTTGGAATATGAAATTCAGGAAGCCTATACCTGTAGAGTCGCGAGTTTTATGACCAATAGCTTCAAGTGGTACAATCAATCCCTTATGATTCGTACCTATGGGACCAGTTCCTTTGTAACCAAAACATTGCATAATAGATAAACATTTTCCATATTGCTCAGGTTTCATGTCATAAGGAGGAGTTTGTTCAAAATTGTCTCCTCCTTTATAGATCCAAGCTTTGATAGCTATATTTTTAGCTTCTTCTTCTAATGGTACCGTGGCTTGTACAAAGGTACCACCATACTTTGTTGGATGAGTAACCGTAGAAGGTTTAGTGCTCTTAGAAGGTCTCCCATAAGAACGAGGAGACAAAGGCAACGATGTAATAGATAGAACTGGTTTAATCTGATATCCTCCCATATCAGTTTCTTTGAGTGTTAGACTCTTTTCCATTTCTTTCAATTTATTCTCAAAAATCTCAATAGATTCTCTATTGGTAGGTACAAAGATGTCAACATATTTAGTGAGAGCATTGCAATCATAGTGTGTATTAGCAGGTATAGTCACTTAAGATCCTTGAAATGGGAACTTAATACACTGATGGTATGTAGAAGGGACAACCTGCATTTCATGGATCCATGTCCTTCCTAACAAAATATTGTATGCCAAAGGGATGTCAAGCACTTGACAGATAACATCATGTTCAATAGGGCCAACCCTAATTGGCAAGAAAACTAGCCCCTTGGATTTACGTTCTTCCTCATCATAGGCCTTAATGGTAATCTTTTTGTGAGCATCAATGCAATCTTTGCCATAGCCTAACTCAATAAGGAAACTAGAAGAGCAAATATTTAGGCCAACACCATTATCTATGAGAACACGGTGAACACGCTTGGGACCAATCATAACTTCGATGTGTAGTGGGTTATTATGTGGGTGACTCAAAGAATGGTCATCTTCCTCAGAGAAAGACAAGTAATGTGAGGAGGTCAAGTGACCTACCATGGATTGAAACCGGTCGAGATCAAGATCTTTTGGGAAATTTTCCTCAGTGAGGGCTTTGTCCAGGATTTCCCTGTAAGCAGGGGAGATTTTTAAGAGCTCAAAAATAGTTATCTAAGCATTAGTACATTGCAATTGATCAAGAATGTTGTAATTGGTAGCATTAGATGAGGAACCCACTTTTTGATTCTTAGAAGTAGAGTCAACCTTAGGTTTGTTTGAAGGTTGAGTTGGTGTAGATATAGGAGGCTCCGAGCCTTTGAGAATGATTTTAGCGCGAGATCGAGTAACAACATTAACGCTCACTTGAGACTATCCTTGTTCAAAAGACTGAGGTGTAGACCCTTGCAAAAGGAAAGGTGTTTTAGACTTGGAAGTATCTTCTTTTCCCTTGAGAATGATGACATTACAATACTCAGTATCAACAGGTTCAACCATATTAATGACGTTATCATTATTGGTGTATGTATAGTTGACCTTAGCATCAGTATTTTTGCCTTTAGATGATTCACCTTTTCCATGAAGAGGGAATGGATCCTTGAAAGCTTGGTGATCATAAATTTTGTTGTGACCTCCTACAGCAGTAACCTCACTATCAATAAGATCCTAGATTTTATGGCACAGTTTAAAACAAGTACCTATTTTATGACCTTTGTTTTGGTGAAAATCACAATAAACGAATTCATTCCACCAAGAGGGTCTTGGTTGTGGATCATAAGGTCATGAATTTTACAATGGAGTGAGTAAGTGGTTGTCCACAAGAGTCTTGTAAACCACCTCAAGAGGTTCTCCTAAAGGAGTGAACTCACGCTTAGGCCTAGGAGCCCAAGGTTTAGGTCCAGAAAATCATGAAGTACTTAGTTTGGATTCTGACGTAGCCTGTTCAGTGGCTTTGGCCACTTGCATTGTGGTAGTGAGATTAAAGGCAGCCTTGGAAGGCTTAGGAGTCATGTTGTCTACAATGCAATCATTCACAACATTTTGGTTCTTGTTGGGAAACTTAGATTTATCTTTGCTTGAGGAAGAAGACCCTTGTTTATTAACCTTGTGTAAGGTCAATTCTCCTTGATCATGAATGTCTCAATTCATAAAACTTGTTTAATCATATCATCAAAGGTTAGAGGACCTTGTAACTGTACTTGATACACAAAGTTGGGGAGAAGATTATCAAGAAAGATGTCCAACTTTTCAGATTTGGGTATCTTGCGAGAATGTCGTGTATAGAGTTGTCTCCATCTTTGGAGAAATGCCAAGAAAGATTCCCCATTATTTTGTTTCAGGTTGCAAAGATCTCAAATATGAACCGGATGTTGGATGTTGTGAGAATAGTGTTGTAGAAATAAATTGGCAATTTCATCAAAGGTTTTGATGCTAGTTGGTAATCTAGAGAACCATTCCATAGTTGATCCTCCCAAACTATGTGGGAAAAGACGCATAAAATAGGTTGTTTCATGTATGAATTCCATGGAGAGAGCACCAAACTCTCTCAAATGGTATTGAGGGTCAGATGTACCTAGGTATTTATCATATTTAGGAAGCTCGAATCCTTTAGGAAAAGGAGGCATGTGAATATATTTATCAAATGGGAAAGGAAAGATGCTGTGCAGTGTGAATTGTGTGACAGGTTTGTCTTTCTCTTTCAAGAGTTGAGAAAGTTGCTCTTGCATGATTTGCATTTCTTTGCGCAAGTGGGAATTTTCAGTTTCTTCCTCTTTCTCAACAAGTGTTTCTACATCATAATTGGAAGATAACTTAGCCCCTTGATTGGCTAGTTCAAAAATGTATTTTTCTTTTTCCTCAGCTAGTAGAATTCCCATCATTTTACAGAAATCTTTGTTAGCACGAGCTTGTGCAATCTCTTCTTGAGTGATTTATACTTCTACATCATTAGGGGGGTCTTGAGAATGGGACTTACCCCAAGTTTTAAAGAGATTATTTTTGCTAGCCTCAACACCTGATTGGTCATGATCTACCATCTTGCCAAAATGCAAGGATTCAAGGTGTAAAGACTCGATATGAAAAGTTTGAGTGTTCTCTGAATTTGGATCTTCTTGGAATAAAGGGTTTTGAACCTGACTAAGATCCACTAGAAATGACCGTTTAGTGTAAGGTCAATGTACCAAAGAAGGAGATCAAGATGATTCCTCACTAGATGTAGCCGGTAAAGGTATGGAAAGTACAGATTTGTCTTGATTGATTGAAGGATATGTTTTGCCACTTTGAGTTGTGATAGTCATAGACAAAGTTTTGAACAAGGAATGTGAACTAGGAACAAACTTGAAACTATCTCAAAGTAGTTGCACAAAATGTGCCAAAAGGTGAAGTATCCTTGGTGCAAATAATCTAAGATGAGGCTAGAATAGCCAAGAGATGACTAATGCGACACAAGGCATGATGAAACAGGTAAAAGAGATCAAAAGACATGAGACAAGATCAGTTTAAGCAAGAATCACGTAGTTCTCAGCCTAAGAAACCAAATATCAGACTGTGTGAAGATAGATGGTAGAAAAATAGACCCATATCAGAGACCAGATTTGATAGAAGAACAACTGATTGGCAAATTTTAGCTCACTATTTTGGATAAAAGACTATAGTTTCATGCGATGAAATCCTATTTTGCACGAAGTTTCTCACTGAACCGCATGAAGAAATGCTCTATTCATGCAAAGAATGACACCAGTGTGGAAAAATAAAGACTGACAGAATAATGCACTATTGCAAAATGTCACGCGATAGTATAATACGTATCGCGTGAAGATTCTCACCGAATGATGCAAAGATTGGGAAATTTCACGCGAAACTATGCAAATGGTGAAAAAAGGACATTTATAGAATTAGATTGTTAAGACCAGTTTGCGCTTTCCAAGATAAAATCATGCTATTTTCCAATAGATAGTTCAAGTCATAGATTGTTTTGGACATGTTCAAGATTGACAGTTTGTGTGTTTTGATGATATTTTTGATTGTTCAAATGATGCACCCACATAAAACACATTAGTTCAAATATATGTAGTACCAGAATAAGCACATTACAATCCTAGGATAGCCAAGACAATATCTATTGAATCCCCACTTGAACCAAAGTTTAGCTATGCTTACTCTTAGTGGATAAATTAGAATCTTGGAAGCACGGGCTCCTCCTTACATATGCACTCACTTCTCAGGCATATCAAGCTTTAGACCCCAAAGGAATTACTTCCCAAAGGGCTGTTATCTCTACTAAAAGCCATAAGAATGTGGGGCATTTTAGTTGGTCTTTACCTTCTGTGCCAACAAATAGAGGGTTTTTGGGAAACTAGAACAACAGTTTGTAGTAAGTTCATCCGTTCAGGTGGTTGTGATCAAGTCATTTTCCCAATAAAGGGGGCTCTCCCAATCCATTCAAAGCAAGGCTTTCACCTTAACGATGTCAGGACTTTAACGCACCACTAGGGTACTGGAGGAGATTTTAGTTTCCATAATGAATTCACACCTGTCTATTGTGACATTAATCACAATAGCATTTTTTGTATACTAGTTTGGAAGGGCTTGGCTTTACCCTATTACCGGTTGGGCATCCACTCTCACCGGCTCTGCTAAAGCTCTCGGGAGGTAGCCACTCTAGAAGAATCACATGAATTTCTCTTACACCCAAGATCCATAAAGGTGAGGGGAGAGGATATGTTCATGTAGTTCTTAGGATTACAATCTAAACAAACACTTCAATCACGCAAGACAGTGATTAATTTTAAGCACCAACCGAAGTGTGTTTTAACTACTAAAAATAGATATTAGAAGTTGTGAAAATATGCAAGGTCTTCAACAAATGTCCTATAATAAACCCATTAGTAGTTTATAATGCCTTTCTTCATATCAGCATCCTGCAACAAACATGTCAGAAGTTTATAATGGCTTTCTTTATCTCAGCATCCTGCAAACCACTGTTATGTTGTTCCAAGAGATAAAATCAGAGAAACACAGATGTTAGAAATCATCAAGTGGTTATAAAACTGAGGTAAAAATATATCAAACTGAAATCTCTGGAATCTAGTTTCACGCGATAAATTTTTCTAGATCACGCGAAGAAGTGCTATAAGCCACGCGAAGAACTAGAAAGTTCACGCGAGACATAAAGAAAGTTCACATGAAAGTAAAATAGGACCTGTACGGAAATACAGACAGAATGCAAAAAAAAGAAATATAAAATGAAATGAGGCCAGAACAGAATGTACCTGCCCCATGGTGGGCGCCATAAATGTATGTGGTAAATTTGGCCTTGTTAACTCACCATACACTTCAACATAGTCCTTCTTCACTAGGTACACACAAGAATGAATATGAGATTATTCATCTTATCTACCTACATGATTCGACCTGTTGCCTTCTATCCAGATGGGGTTTTTGAAAATTTCTCTCAGGATGAGAGTCTCACAACCATAGACCAATCTAGGAATGAAGGATTTATATCCATGAATGCAATACAATGCAAGATTATTCTAAGAAATGAAAAGATGTGAGATGATCTAAGCCATGATAACAAATAAAATT
>MU226375.1:401897-434665 GCA_018584345.1 Thuja plicata | reverse complement strand
ATTAGTTAGTTCTATTTATTTGTGTCATAAAGCTTCCTTCCTTTGATATTTTTTAGTATGGAGAAACATGCTTCTTGATAATGGATTGGGACTTCTAAATTATCAAAATTTAGGGTACCACCAGACTGTGGGCTAGAACACTAATGATGGAGAAAATATTGCACATAAATATTGGAGAGAAGTTGTGAGTACAACAGTCTATACCCTAAACATAGTACAAGTCAAGAAAGGTACCGATGCTACACCTTATGAGCTATGGTATGGATATGCACCTAATGTAAGATATTTCAAAGTTTTTGGAAGTAAATGCTTCATACTAAAGGATAAAATAAATGGAAAACTTGATGCTAAAGGAGAGGAAGGCATATTTCTTGTTTAGTCAACTAAAAGTAAAGCATATAAGTGTTTGAATTCTAACACTAAAAAAATTGTGGAAAGTGCAAATGTTAGAATTGATGAATATGCAGAAAGAAATGAAGCTTCATGCATATAGGAACCTGAAAGTTACAAATCATTTGTCTATCTAGATGAGGAAGATTCTAATGTATTACCTAAACCTAAGGAAGATGTTTTCGAGCAATAGCTAGCACCTGCTGAGTCACATAATGAGGTTGCTAGGAAATAGGAGGTAACTGTCAAGCTATCTAATGGAGATGTCGAGACATAGAATCAACCTGAATTGAACAAGATTAATGAATTTGAAGCAAAACAAGAACCTACTCTAGAAAAGTATGTAAGGAGGCACCACAAACCTGATCAAATCATAGGATCGAAGGATTCTGCAGTTATGAAAAGAAGTAAGTTGAGAGATGGTACATGCTTGTTATGTGATTTTGAGCCAAAAATAGTAAAAGATGCTTTAGAAAATGAAGACTGGATATAAGCCATGAATGAAGAGATTGAACAAATTGAAAAGAACAAGGCTTGGACACTTGTACCTAGGATGACTGACAAAAATGTAATTGGTACTAAGTGGGTATTCAGAAATAAGATGAATGAACATGGAGAAGTAACAAGGAATAAAGCTAGATTGGTATGCAAGGGTTATGCATAAGAGGAAGGAATTGATTATGGAGAAACATTCACCCCAGTTGCAATATTTTATGCCAATCCCAACGAGACTCATATGATGGCAGTAAAAAGAGTTTTGAGATATTTGAAGGGTACAGAGGAATATGGTCTATATTAAAAAAAGAATGACAAGTTTGAACTCAGAGTTTACACTGATTCTGATTGGGTTGGAAATGTGGATGATAGGAAAAGCATCACAAGTGGTGCATTTCTTTTTGGAAAGAGATTGGTTTCATAGACAAGAAAGAAACATAATTGCACCTCACAATCTACAACTGAAGCCGAGTATGTGGTAGCAACAGTTAATTGCACTAATATTGTGTGGTTGAAGATACTACTGAAAGGTATGAAAGAAGATATCATAGAACCAGTTCTTATATATTGTGATAACACGAGTGTCATTAATATTTCTAGAACCCCTGTGATGCACTCGAAGACAAAGCATATAGATATCAAGTATCATTACTTGAGGGAGCTAGTTCAAAACAAGGAAGTGAGATTGGAATATGTGCATACCAAGGAATAATTGGCAGACATATTTACAAAAGCACTACCCAAGGATGCTCATAAGTATCTGCGAGGTAAATTAGGGGTGATTCCCCTAAATGAGGCTAATTAATTTAGAATGGAAATGTTGCATCAAATACTCAGAATATTTGACACATTGATGCACAGGAGTCACACTTTAGGAAGCTGCCTAAAGTTGTGAAAGAAAGACAAGGACAAAAAATAAGATCAATCATAAGCAAGATGACAAGAACTACATGATACAGAATAAGAACCAAAAAATCTGCATGATAAAGATGTCAACGTCTTTGGCATTGTTGTCAAAGAGGGAGAGTTTAGTACTTAGAGAGAAAGGGAGATTACTGAAAGAGGGAGTCTACAGATGAACAAAAATAGAAAGATTTCAGTGTGATTATAGACACAAAGGGAGAAATGTTTTATAGTATGAGATTCAGAATGAAGCTAAAGACATTAATGAAGATTTGTTCATATCATGGAACACAAGAAGACTTTTTGGATTGTATGGTAACTATATTTGTAAAATTATTATTTTAAAAGTTTAGTGTTGCCATCAATGCCAAAGAGGGAGATTGTTGGAAAGCTACAATGTAAATTTTTTTTTTTTTTTCATTGATGTCAAACCTTAAATGGTGAGACTATTGCTATCTATTTGAGTACCATATCTATTGATTTCCGAAGGAGATTTGAAGGAAAGGATAACAAGAAGACCGAGTGAAATGGTTGAGTTATGGAAAACTATAAGGGTACTTGATCAGTTGGCACATTGGAAAAGTAATGTATTGTTTATCTATAACACTAAGTTATGATGATAGTTTACTAGGAACAGTATATGTCAATCAAAGTTTGTGCCAACTGAGCACTAGTGTATGTCAAGCATAATTTCTAGTGTCAATCGAGTGCCAGTAAATTGCCGATGAAATCAGTGATGACTGAGTGGAAGAACATAGTGTTGGCCGAGCGCTAGTATTTTGGTAAATGATAAGATTTGAGATCTCTGGCTGACATAATTGAGTCTATTGAGATATGTAAAGTTAATTAAGGATAAGCATGATTGGTCCACATTATTTAATGCATGGGTAACCATAATTAATGCATAGATTCAAGATTTAATTTATGATTGCTTTGGAGAAGTAAATTAAACTTAAATGATGGAAAGATCTGTTGGATCTAACCTAACCTAAGATCTACGATCTTGATTAAGTGGAAAAAGATTTATTTTAACTAGATAAAGAGGTATAATATAACCTCGAGGGGTTATTCAAAGGGTGATTAGTATGTACTAAGTGAATGCAAGAGTATTGCATGGTTAATTGATTGATTGGCATGATCTAACAGAGAAGGCTAAGCAGAGAAGCAAATAGTTGCAAAAGTGATTGCTTGACAGATTTCCAAGCAGATATAAAGATTGAAATGAGAATGGAGGCCACTCAGTGAGTTAGCATTAGAACTGAATTGGATCTAAATTTGTAAAGTAAGTTGTATGTATTAGATCACACCTGATCATTACTTTCTAACCATTGTATCAGTCAAAATCCTTTAACTAGGTTGACCTACCAGTCATTGTATAAATCCCTTTAGCAAGGTGACATTCACGTGGAATGTTTTAAGACCTCTAACAAGGCCACTCCTGACAAGGTGATTAAATCCTTTAACCAGGTCACATTTAGCAATGTGTTTTGTAACCTTTAACAGGGTTGGCTCCTAACAGAGCTCACTTCAAAAGAGTGAAAACTTGGTAGCATGTTACTGGCGGTTTTTCCCAAATTGGGCTTCCATGTTAAATCTTGGTGTCAACTTGTGTGAATGTTTATGTTGTGTTTTACTGATAAGTTTCTACAAGCTGATTACATTTGAACAGTAAATTGCACATTTATGTTGTTGATTGATGTTGTTGCTACCGATCAGTTCTGAGTCGTTTAAAGTGTTGTAAAGTTTCAATTGGTACATCTAGACCTATGGATAACTGATTCACCCCCCCTCTCAGTTATTCTAAATTCATTCTAACAATACTCTCTTAAACACTTTCTATTCGTATCTATACTATCATATGCATGCATGAATGTTGTGTACAAAAACTTAGTAACTTATTTAGAATAGTAATACAAATATTTCTCTTCATTTTGAGGTTGTAGTTTGTAATTATTTGCAAAATCAATGATAGAGACAATGATACCAAGGACAAAAGTGTCCTTACATAATGTGATTTTCTCATCTAACCATTGAGCTATATGTGTACATGCATTATGTACTCATAAACTAGTTTCTCTTGAAAAATGTTCATAAATTCAGCTACACATATATTATTCTTCACTAACTCACATCTCTTCAATTCTTTTCCATCAGTAACCCCATATGTGATTGACTTGTACTTTCCAATAGAAACTAGTTCCTTAGCAATTTCATATGTGCTCTCTAAATGTAGACATCTATGCAAATATTTCAAACCACCACATGTAGCACACGAACCTTAAAAAAACATCATCTTATAATAAATGCCGCCATCAGATCTTTTATATAGTACACTTGAAATAAATTCTCTTGGTGACTTAGAAGGTGCTTGTATTTCACATTCATGCAAAACAATGTTAGTGTACAAAGTACAACATGTATGATAATAAATATCATAATGTATGGAAAATTTAATATGAATCCTACAACAACATGTGGTACATGCATGATTAATCTTAACATATAAAGGTTTTGTCATATACAATTTTTTTGACTAATTCTTATTTGAGGAAACCTTTGAATGAATCTTTAATATAATAGTGTTTGAGTTATATCTAAAAAGTTTTTTGGACGTGGCTAACAATTTTTAGATCCAATTCACCTTCTAACAAAATCTCTTTGATTGGGTGAAACATTTGTGCTTTTATGCCAAAAATTTTCAATTAATGTTCTTAGTAAGTCAACAACAATCTTGTCTTTGCATGAAAGTCTACCTGAGAATGTCCAAAGATAATTACTGTTAGGATCCTCAATATTATTTCACCTACGTAAGGTATTTCATAATTTTGTTCTTCTTATCTTGAATGAATTAATTATTTTTCTTATTAAATTAGCTTTATTCATTTCCTTTCTCATTATTGTTGATGTGATAACACGTTGAGTAACATTAGAATCATTAGTAAATGATGTTGAACCAATTTTTTGATGCACATCAAGTAGATTTCTCAACATAGTTATTTCATTATTATTTTTATATGATCTTAAGCTAAGAATTTTTATTGTCGCTCTAAATTTTAGATTTTTCCATTTCAACAATTAATTAGCATCTTCTAGTTTGCTTTAAGCTTTCAAAATAGTTATTACATATTCTTTTAACCATTCTTCTACAAGTTTCTTCAAAACTTTTTATCAAGCATTAGTTTCAAAATATTTTCATCAATGTCAATTAGATACTTCAATTTTCTATGAATAATTCTAGGAGGTGTTAAGATTGGTGCATGTTCTTCATTTTCAATAGGTGCATGAGGTATATTTATTACATCAAATTGATTTAGTGTATGTTCATTGTTTGATTGATAATTTATTTTGATTTCTTCCTCAATTACATTAGGTTTTTTTGTTACATCAAATTGATATAGTGTAGATTACTGTAATGACCTGAAAAATGATCTGATGAACTCAAAAGCCCTAATCTGAAATTAAGTCCCCCAGGTCCTAACCAAGACTGTCAACTCAAATCTAGTCACAATTATATAATTAAACTAGATCGATCTAAATATATAATTCATCAAAAATCAATAATCCAAGATCACTCACAAAGAGACATTAATTCTTTAATTAATCATGGCCATTAAATTAAATCAAAATAAAAAATACATGGCTAAAGAAATAATTAAAAGGAATTAATTAATTCAAAACATTAATATTCCTTCAACATTGCCTCAAAAGTCAAACCTCTAACAAATAAGAGGTAATAACATGGATCAACTAAGCTTCCATCTTAGTCATCCCTCATAGATGAATCTCAACCATCAAATTCAAATTTGAATTTGAAGTATTTTTCCTCCATGGAAAAATCTATATAATGCAACCTTTCTAGCTCATTTCATATAGGTCCATAGTGAATTTTAGCATAGAACTAATGGAAATTTTATTCTAGCAATAATCTAGTTCATTTTATCAGTCTAATCTAGTTCAATTTCATGCATTTGATCATAATGGAGCATAATTGAACATGTTTTTATGCATTCTTAATTGAATTTTCCATTTCATGATTATCCATTCAATGATCTAATATGCTAATTCTAAGAGCACTAACATTTAGATTACAATCTTCATGATTAGGAAGCAATAATTTGATTTCATTTGGTTTTCTATGTTTTTCAATGGATTTGATCTTACTAATCAATTGATATAATGAGTTATTGAGTGGTTGTGTGAAGCATTCTTGCAGGTACAACATTTACACATCACACTGACATAACTTCTCCTTCCATTTTCTTTGTTCACACAATCTCCTTATACTCTCCCTTTGTCTTTCATTTGATGCCTCTCATTGTTTATTTTTTCCTCTCTTGTTCTTTCCCATTGTTAATATTGATTGTCTTAAATAGTATGATTTTACAAATATATGTCACAAAACTTATACAATCAAATGACCAAAACAACTATAAATTGTCATCATTATTATAATCAAAACTATTAAACGATAAAAATAACATTGAGAAAAGAAAAATAGTATGAAAATTCAATCATTTGAAATCATATAAAATAAAATCATCTCTTAAACTATTTGAAAATGTCCCAAAAAAGTGTGAGTAGATGCAATGGGCCCTTCATATTGCAAAAGTTTTGATTTGACCATTAACACTACAATTTAATTTTGTACAATAAGGCAAGGTAAGCCAATGAAATGAAAGGGATTGTCATGCTTTCCCTATTGCACAATCAGAAGGAAGATGCCAATAGCCTCAAGTAGGACTTAAGAATTGAATGAGTCAATGATCCTTTGTAGCAATGAATTTTGGGAAGTTGGACGATGATACAAAAAAGGAGGCTAGATAAGAAAATATAACAATTTACAAAAATACAAACTAATAGAGAACTAACATACAACTATAATGACTTCAAACAAAAACTAGGAAACTATACCAAAATGTAATTTGAATTTGGAGACGATTAGTAGGGTACAAAATGCTTTGGGCATTCTATTCCCAAGAACATATAGCTTGGGGTTTTCTGTTCCCATTGATTCTTCTTGAAACTTTCATATTCGATCTAAAAAATATTTCATTTTATGGATTAAGTCTCAATGGCTACGGTACCTATTCTTTTACATAGAAAAATGGGGACAAAATGCTTTGGGCATTCTATTCCCAAGAACAGATAGCTTGTGGTGTTCTGTTCCCAAGGTAGTTGTGCTCAAAGTTGAATTTCATAAAGGAAAGTATGTAAATATAAAGGTAAATGTTAGATCTACCTTGTAAATAAATACACAACACTCTGGACATTGTGTTCCTAGGAACATAACACCCTAGGAATTATGGACCTAGGAGAAAGGGTAGGTGCCAAAATAAGTGGAGATATGTAGCTAGATCAAGCATAATAGACATGAAATCTTGAAATCACTAAAATGAGGCCTAATAGAATATTTAACTTTGGATCCTAAATTTTCAAGATGATACATTTAGTCCCCACTTTAACAGGAGTATGAGGGTACCTCATGCTCATGGTAAAGTAGATCAATGCATTAAATTTTTCTTATCAAGGTTAAGGAGACAATGAAACACCAAGCCCCCAAGGGTCTTATGTCCTCATCAAATCTAAAACCAAAATAAATGAGCCAACATGAGAGAGAGAGAGAGAGACCTAGGTATTCTTTGATATTTTGTCTTGTAGTGGTTCTAGCCAGACCACTAGTTTAATAAAGGGACATGTAGGTCCTAGTGTGTAGTGTGTAGTGTGTAAAGTGTGAGGATGCCTAATTAGGTCCTTAGTGACCTTTGAGTCCAATCTAGGTCTATTAGGGTGTTTTGTGATTTTAGTACAAAATATGGCCAAGAAAGGGACTAAAGGTCCTAAATCATGTTTATACACCTTAATTAGTGATTTGGGGAAGTTTGGACAACTTTTGATCAAGTTTGGATATCATATCCAAAAAGTTGCAAAAGTTGTCAATGTTGTCATTGACAACATTGGTTGCAAGAATGCAACTTCAAAGGAATTAGTTCCTTAACTGTCTGAAACTGGTTCTTTTGGTTCCTTGGTCAACTACATAAGGCTATCCTTGAGCTTTTGGTTGGGTTGGCAAGTTTATGTCAGAGTGTGTACGGACTGTGTATTGGAATAACATTTGCAGTTTGTGTCATTTGTGAGGATATGATATTGTAATGGATTGAATAAAATTATGTAAGCATTGTTTTTAGAAATGTATATTGTTCTAATAATTTTTGTGGTGGTATTTTTCTATATTGAATAGTTTTAGTTGCTTTTGTAAATTCTTTTGTTTTCTGTCCAGTCACTGTCCTAAATAGGGCACTGTGTGCAAATGGGGTCATAGATCCATTTTCCACCATGGATCTTGCACGGGCTCTTGGATTATGGAAGGTGACTCCATGTAAATTATGTATAGCAAAGGAGGGGCCCAAGAAAGTATGACAACTATTTATAAGGTGATGCCCTAGGTGAGCCATAGATGCATGGCAAGGGATCACCAGCAGTTATAGAGCATTTTAGAGGGATTGAAAACATTCTTTGCTTCAATCAGGGATTGTAGGAAGGTAGTATGGTGAGTGAAGGAACCCTAACTCAGAGGAGAAGTTTGGGTGTGATGTTTTTCTAGCCAAGAAAATCAATTTCTTGTGCTGACAGTGAGAAGTCCTAAAACCCTGAATTTTAGCCATGTTTGTAAGAGGTACTATACGGACACCTTTGGGAGCCAAGACCTAGAAAATAATTAGGCTATTGATAAAGGGTATCATAATATGGTATTATTTTTTTGACTTGTTAAGGATTTTAAAAAGTTATTGCAGAAAAGGAGCCTAATTAGGCCTAATGCTAGTAGCCCTCTTTTGGGTGAAATTGGCTTAGAATTTGGAGCTCATTTAGGGTTTCAATCCCAAAGTAGTTTGTGGAAATTGTAATTAGTCCAATAAACTATCTTTAATACTACCTTTCCACATGGAAGATTTTTGGATCCATTTGGATCAGTTTGTGCAGATGGAGCAAGAAAGGCCATTTGAAGCCAAGGAAGGAGCATGGTGAGTTTTGATTCTACATTGTTGATGTTCACTAGTTGAAAGGATTAGGATCTTGTGAGAAGAATCCTAAGGAGGATAGGGTTAGTTGAAGAACCCTAGTAGGTCAATAGAGTGGCATAGTAGACCCTAGAGGAAGCTAGGGGGAAGAAAGACTTGTGTTACATCAGAGAGAGAGAGAGAGAGAGAGAGAGGTTCTAGCTTAGAAATGTCCACTACTCCTTGAGTACATTACTCATAAAAAAATTAAGTCTATTGGTCTTTCCAAGTGGATAATGTTTTTTAGCAGTGCCACCTTTGTCAAAGCATTTCCCCAATTTTAAAACTTCATCACCAACTAAATTTAGTGACCTAGCATACCTAGTTGACAAATATATAGGCGCGTGTACAAAAACATAAACACACATGTATTTAACATACACACACATATAAATATATATACATACACATATTATGTATATATTTATGTATGTATATATAAATATACATAAATATGTACATACATATATACATACACATATTATATATATGTGTGTGTGTGTGTGTGTGTGTGTTATATATGTGTATGGATTTATGTTGACAAAATATGAATGAGTTATTTATGTTTAAAATCTTGATTGTGCTTTTTTATGTTTAAAACCATGATCACGTTAAGCCTAGATAATAGGCTTGGATAACAAGGTTGAGGATTTAGAGCTTCATTTCCCTCCATTTCCCTCCTTTTCCACATGTTTTGTTCTTCTAATCTAGTTTTTCAACTTCATTGTCACCACACTTATACATCATCAATTGGGTATTTGTAAAATTACCATCATAATTTCACATGTCTTTTGAGCGCTCTAATCATTTTTTTTCTATTTGGACAATAGTAATATATTAAATTTTTTTACTAGTGTCTCCATAGTTCTTAGAGACAAATGTGTACCATTCTTTTAATAACTTTTGATCTACTTGACCAAATTAAAAATATATATTCTATATTATTGTTGTGCACCTGATTCTTTACACTTAAAAAAAATTACATTTTCAATTAATTTGATGCAAGTTATTTTTTGCCCATGAATAGACATCTAATTTTATGGATATGGTCACTTCAAATAATTATTAAAACAAAATACTCAACAAAAAATTATATAAAGTAGACAACTTGTAGCTCTTTAACTCTTAACTATCTTTCTGGCAAAGGATTTTTAAAATACTAAATTTAACTATGACTTTTTGATGCGCGTGCCAGACACTATTTTTGTTTGAAAAAACTAAGGAATATTTTTTTTTGTGTGCAAAGGATTCGACCCTCTTAATCATCTCCATTTAAAGAAAAACTTTAGTAGTTTAGACACTAAATTCAAAGTACTACTTGATTCTTATTCTTTTCGCATCTTCTAATTTGAGTGCATGACTCTCAAACTATTTCTCTTGTACTTGTTCAACATTACCTAATTTAAAAAAAAAAAGTGGCTAGTTGTACCCCTTCCTTGCACATCATCTTGGTGCACTTACCCATGCCTTCAAGCTAGTGTCCACTCTAAAAAGCTATATCCCTTTGATCAAAGAATCAAGAAACATTCTTTTGGACACATGAGTGTACAAAGTCGTTTTCTCATGTGGTACTCCATACATTGGAGAAACAAGTCGCTCATTTAACACTAGGATCAATGAACATAGTATTAATATTATATATGAGAAGGATTACAAGTTAGCCTTAGCTAAACATTCTTTTGCTACCAAGCACCACATATTTATGGAAAAAACTCAAATTTTATTAACAGAGGACAACTTCCTCAAGAGGAAACTCAAAGAATCTATTGAAATCAACAACCAATCCTCAAACCTTAATCGAGATGAGGGTTGGGGTCTCAGCTCTTCTTGGCACCCGTTACTTTCCAATCTTAGGAACCATCATTATCAACTAGCCTAGGTGTTATGCCCTACATCCCCGTCCCTACATTTTTGTGTGCAAAATGTTGGGTCCCCCTTTTTCTTTTTGTTTGTTTTTGCTTGTGGCTTTGCCTGTCTTTCTTTCCCTTTTGTTTTCTTTCTCCGGGGTTTTCTTCCCCGTTGTTTTTTTTTGTTTGTTTGGTTTTCGTCTCCGAGACTCCGGTCCCAGAGGTCGTCCTTCATTGGGAACCAGACTCTGGACTCTGGGATTCTTCACCACGATGTTCTTAAGGATATCATTGCGGGGAATCCCCGGGCCCGGGATCTAGAGGTTTGCTTGTCCAAAGATTGTCGGAAGGAGGAGGATTACCCCTTTTTACCACGGGTATAAATAGAACTTACCTGTCACTTCCACATTTACCGCAATTAAAACTTTTGAGCACTCAACGATTTTAGAGTGATTAACAGAGAAATTTGTAGAGAGTTAGTGATAATCAGCGCTTAGCACTTCCAGTCATTTTCAGGCAATTGTGACCATTTGACAACTAAAGCTGTTGCAGAGCTCCTGCAGTAACTCCTTTCCTCCATCTTTTGGCATTCTCAGGTTCGTGTTTCCGTTCTCACCTTTCTATTTTCTTCTGGTTTATCTGGTGTTTATTTGTCTTGCTTTCGTTTGTCATCTTTCCATTTTTTCTGTCTTCTATGTTTCTGGTTTTGCTGCCCGTTAGTGGGTCGGCTCTGCCAGAGGGTTGTCCGCCCTCTGTGCAGAGGTAGTCAATTTGTAGATAGCTGTATATATTCTGCCTTGTCTAGTTTTCTACAGGCGTCATTTTGCGTTGTATATGTATGTATATGTGTGTATATTTATGTATATTTGGTGTATATATCCCCCTTTCCCATGTATATATCCCTCGGCCTTCATGTATATCCTTCCAGGTTGCTTGACAAGCTGGTCGAGTCGCCTGTGTGCTGGTTTTCTGACCCATGAACTCGCTTCGGGGCAGAAAACCACCAATTTGAAACTCAGCTCTCGGTCGGTTTCAAACAGGTAGTTTTCTCTCTCCTCCACAGAACTAGTCAGACCCTCATTTATGTCCCATGCGCATAATCAATTCCAGCCAAGTGGCCTTCACTTTTTGCATGTTCAGACAGTTGGCTCCGCCGTCATCACCATAACTTCCATTTAATACCTATGCACGTGGCGCCTACGTGGGCTTGATGACTTGCCTTTTTACACATCCTCACCAATAGTTACTTCTCTGGGTTTCAGGTCTCCTACCATTAGCCATCTTGTGTCTTTACCAAGTGTGATAAAATCCCTAGACCTAGATGTTTAATAAAATTTTTAAAGTTTATATGATGTGTTTTCTTTTTGGCTATCTTTGCATGAAACTAACTTTTCAGAAAAATAAGCATCGTGGTGGTAAGATCTCCGGACCCTGGAATTTTTATTTTGATTAATGCATTCTGATGGTCACTTTGTCTCGCAGGTTCCCGGAGTTCATTTCCCAAACATGTCTGAAGCATCCGCATCTTCTCCACCAGGAAGTCCAGAGCTACCTTCCACGACAGCAACCAGGGCAACAGTAAAATCCAAGATGGAGAAGGCCCTAGAGAAGATGCCCCTGAATATGAAATTTGTATAGGACAATGTCATCATGGGCTCAAAGATTGAGTCCAAGGTCAAACTTATTACCGACACCAGTGTCGGGACATAGTCAGAAATGCAGGCCTTGGTAAAAATAATGCACATCCAGTGATAGGATAGAAATCAAATAGCAATCAATGTCAGAAACTCTGGAATCCTCAAGGTGGCTTGTTTCTCATGCTCCATGCAATCTTCGGAGCTTATCTTGACATTGGCCACCAACTACAACTCTTCTTCTGTCTGGGCCGTTATGCTCGCGGCCGCAAAACCAACTAGATACCCTACTCCTCTAGTATGCCTTGACCCAATCACATTCTAGGAAAGCCTAGGAATGCCACAATTCAATAAGGCCTCAGTGGTTACAAGGACTGATGCCTTGGCCCAATTCACACAACTAGAGTATTCCACCTGGGTATATATGAATACCCATTGGCTCAAGGCCCCAAAGAGGGACCCTAAAAGAATGAAGATAGAAATTCCTTGCTCTGAGTTCAAAGAGAGCATTCAAATGGGAATGATAGCATTGGCTCAAGTCTTTTGGCAACCCTCCACCCAGGAGTTTGCTAGATGGATGTATTATTTCCTCCTCAGCATCTCCAGCAAGGGAGGATACTTTGACTGGGCGACAATAATCTCCAACCATGTCGACTCCCAGTTCTAGCAAATGAATAGGAAAAAGAAATTCTACATGTCTTCCTATGTTTTCTAGGCCCTGGTGCAGTAGAGGCCCCATACCCATGGCCTACTTATAGACGGCGTGCTCAGGATTGGCCTGGGACAAAAGGCACCGTGGGACCATTTCCCACAAGTTCAATGGGAGGCCAGCTTCCCCAGTTTTTGCTAGGTAAATGACGCGTTCATTTATTATCATCTGCGCACACCCACCTAGGACGCTGGATACTGCCTGTCCGTAGAGGTGATGAATTTGGTCCATAGTTATGGAAATTATTACATTCAGTTCTAGCAGCACACCTACATTAGGGTCACCGGCTTCTCCGAGAAACCCTACTTGTTGCCCAAACACTGTGGGGAAAAGATCGTGCTCTTGGAGTATTGCAGACAAATGATGGAGGTGCATGCCCTCTTTTCCCTCAAAAAGATACCCAACATTCCATTCCCAATCACTATGGGAATTACACGTGCAGCCTAGCCACCGCAAAGGAGGCAGACAATGAATTGAAAACTTACAACTTAGGAGAATTTTATTTGGCGCGGAAGAATTTTGATCCACATGGAAAGATAGCAACGGCACTGCCCCAGGCTTGAGAGCCCCATCACATCCATATGGAGGATTTATGGGCAGATTGCTAGGATGATGTCAAGGTGCAAAGAAGGCACTACGTCAGAATGACGGCATACATGATGCAAAATTTGAAGCTCCGGAGGTTCCTGACAGACTTCTCAGATGTCGCCCCCACTACCGATCCCCAGTACAAGGCAAAGGGGATCGATACAAAGACTCTTCCACCAGTAAACTGGGATGCCTAGGAAGGGCCCACAATTGAGGAATTTACTCGAGAGATGGTCGAGCAAAGCCATGGCTATTTTAAGAAGGTGTGCCCTGAAAGTACCCGCCGAGCAGCCTAGCTGGTGCCAAAATTAACTCCGCAGCCGACACCAAAATTGACTCTGGGGGCCGAGACTTCTTTGCAGAGAGATGATAAAGGTAAAGGGATAGATACAACCCCTCCTACACATGAAATCTCCCTCACAGAATAGATAAAGAAATCAGTGGCAGCCTCCCAGTAGATGAGGGAGAAATTAATAATGCGGCTGGCCACTCCACCGCTCATGGCCAGGCCAATTCGTCCCTCTTCCTCCCCGTCATTAGTAGCCTTAATGGTAAGGGAAATGGGGGTGGATCCCATGGAGGTGGAAGAAATAAGGGACGCGAGGCCACCTCTGGTTACCCAGAGAAAGAAGAAGCTTAGCAAAAAGCCAAAGGCAGAGCCAGGATTGGGAACATCCCAAGCCCAACATGTAGAAATCCTCTCTTCCAGTTCCCCAGAACCAGAGAAGGAAAAAGAGCTTGCAGAAGTCCTGACCAGTTCCCATCTGCAAGAGGAATTTGATGATGTATTTGCAACTGAAGAGTTTGGAAACTTGTAGGGGGGCAATACACAAACAGAGACAGAAGTCCCGGGGGCAGAACAAGAGGCTGCAGAGCAAGAAGATACTGAAGAAGAGCCTACATAGGAACAAGAAAAGCAGGAAGAAGAGAAAGAGCCAGAGCCAGAGATTGCCTCCAGGGCTCAGGCGATACAAGGTCTGGGAGTGGACTAACAAAAACAAGGTGAACAAATGGCATCCGCTGGGGGAATCGGACCTTCAAGAATAACTGTAACTCCAGCCACCATGTTCCAAGGGCCACTCCCAGGAGCAACCTTTGGGCAGGTGATTACAGTAGTCCAAACTCTAAATCTCACCCCAACACCTCCCCTACTACCAAAAGTGGTGCCAAAAAAGGAAGAAACCCTGACAGTAGAAGAAGAGCAATAAGAAGAGTAGCTTGAAGAAGAAATCTCCAAGGAAGCCTACCAAAGTCCAAACCAAGTAATAGATATAGAGGACAAGGCTGAGGAGATGGAGCTTGAAGAAAATGTTGCTACAGAAGAAATAGATGTAGGGAGAGGGACAGATGAGGTTAACGCCACTAAGGAACAAAAGCCACAGGACACTGGGGAAGAATCAAGGGAATAAATTATAGCAGGAAGGCCACCCCTACCACCTCAGTGGATGATAGAGAGCAGGAAAAGAAAAGCTCAATCCACACCTATGACTCCTCTCTCCCTGGCCGAAATGATGGCCCAATTCTAGGCCCCGCCAAAGGTCAAGAAAGCCTAGACAGTTCATACCCTTTCAACTGGGTCGGGCGGAGAAACAGTTGCCGTTGTGGAAACACCTCCCCAGGTGCCGATGAAGCAACCATAAAAATTGGAGATTATAACGTTACGGAGGTATCACTGGGTAAAAGAGGGAAGCAGGGTGAGGTGGACTTACTGAAGGAGGTAGCAAGGGTAGTGGAAGCTCGTTATGAGAAGGAATCCCAAAGGCTCAAAGAAAAAAAGGCAAAGAATGGAAACCTTATGGGGTTGCTCACTGAGCTGGCTCGACCTATCAATGCCGCTCCTCCAGAGGCCTCCACCTTTGAAGATCTACCATAGAGTGACATAGACTCCCTGCGAGTAATGAAGAAGAAAGCCCAGGCAGTGGACGAATGGGTCACCCTATAGATAGGAAACACCTGACATTTCCTGGTTTCCACCCTTCTGAATTTATATATGGCCTAGCATGTTATACACCAGAAGGAGACTCTTGTTGACCTGTGGGAGGGTGACACTGAAATTATCAGGCGTGGAAGGTGGAGCTTGAGGAACTCCTTACCCTGGAAGAGGATATGATTTCTGAATCCATAATTTTGGGGGATGAATCATTTGATTTTGTGAGAACCCAGCACTCCAGACTTGACCTCACATTGGAGGTACTCAAGCAACTGGAAGGGTCTCTACAAGATAAGGTCAACGCTGTGAAATATTCTTTTAATTTATACAAGTCTTTTGTAATAAAGACTTCCGGGGCTGACCCCCTCAACATAGATACATGTACCCCCAAAGATTCATTTTTGGGAAGTTTTGATGAAATAATGAATTCCCGGTATCAATCTCTGGAGGGGATAGATGGGGCCCAGATGGCAAAGTAAACTCGCATGATACTTAGTGGTCATAACGTAGCAAGAATGGCCGACGAGTTTAAATATAATGTTCCGGACCTGGGGGAACAAATTGAAGTGGCCAAGTACCGAAGGTCCAGCCTAAAAGATGTAGAT
The DNA here is from genome assembly GCA_018584345.1 of Thuja plicata. Taxonomy (NCBI): domain Eukaryota; kingdom Viridiplantae; phylum Streptophyta; class Pinopsida; order Cupressales; family Cupressaceae; genus Thuja; species Thuja plicata. The sequence continues at coordinate 418,509 of MU226375.1, read as the reverse complement.
GAAGATGGAATTTCCCGCCTCCTCTAGGCTTTGAATGATAATAAGCAACCTTGAGCTTTCTTCGAAGGCTGGGGAGAACTCAAGCATTAGGTATTCTTTATTCTTTTTGGGGCGTAAGTTCCCAGATCCCAGAGTCTCAGATCCAAAATTTTGTATTATTTCAAGTGATCTGTGTCCCGACCCCCGAGGCCGACCGGTCACTTTCAGAAGTAGTTAATAAAGGCTGTCAGAAGGTGGTTGGCTACATCAAGGTGGCGTCAACTCAATGGTTGGTTTCTGATAAGATGGTCTTCTTGAGGCGCCGCTTAGGAGTACACCTGGCACATTAGAGATAGGGTGCCACATTTCCCATTTATGAGGCATGTAGCCTCGATCCCCGGGGAAACTACTTTCTTCATTCTCCTTTCTGGCTCTCTTCTCGAGGCCAATTCTTCCACTGTATATTCTTGTCTCATTCTTCTGACATGGCAGACCTATTCCATCTCAAGGTCTTTTGTAGGGTGGCGCAGGTAGTACCGGCCCCCAGATACTGTATTTTATTGAAACATGATGTAAAATAGGGTTAGGGTTAGAAGAGAGTTGTATAAATAGCCAGACTGGCCCATTTCCAAGGGTTGGCAAAATTAATGATTTTGTTGTCCATAGTAATAGCAAAGTGATTTCTTATTTTAAGTTGCAGAGCTCAATGCTCCATTGTTCTATTTTCAATAGTTAGATGCTCCCTTAGAGCCACCATTGTATCACGCACCAATGCTTGTTGGAAGAGACATTAATAAAGAAGGAAGAATTCTTTGCAATGATGTTGTTGGCATTCTGGCTTCTGAGTTAATGGTATTTCATGTTTTACGTTCTTTATGTCTTCTACTCTAATATGTTAAAATAGATTAACGACCTCTTTTCCCTCGCTACTAATGAAGTTCTAACTGATAGTTATGTATTTCTTTGGTATTTAGTGTATTATGTCAGAGTATTATTGATGTTCTGAATGTTTAAACATGACTATAGTTAGATGAAGCATTTCTAACCCTGCAGGATCTTTTTCATTTTATTTGTTAAGTGTAGAATGCTAGGGGAAACCTTATTTTATTGAATCTCTGGAGATAATGAGTTGAAGAAACCAGCTATCCCCCTCGAAAATAGTCACTTCTCCCAACCGAACCCCGCACTGTCGTGAACCGACACCCAAGTGCTTGAAGGCCCGGGGAATATAATTTCCCTAGATAACCTTTGTAGGTGGAGTTGGCCGGTATCTCTGGAACCCGGCGACAACTTATGACTGTTGGCAGACCTGGTCAGCAAAACCCCATCAATAGAAATTGGTGCTAGAAGGAGGGCATGAACTCATCCGCCTCCTGAGATTCCAATTTTACACCTCCTGAGGGTTCCCCAAGTTATAGTTTTAACAGTCAAGCATTCAGCGGGATTGGGTATTTCTCCCCAGTAAAATTTGAAAGAGTCCTTAGGTCTGCCCTGAACCCCGGAAGGTTTGTCGAACTTGAGCCTCCTGCTTGAAAGAAATGGACCTCGAAAGTCATACCAACCACCATTGTCTGGGGGTCTAGCATACATCAGAATACTCAAGCTTCTCAGACAATCCTGGGAACCAGTGCCCAAACTACCCAACATATAGTTCCCCTATGGCCGCATATTTTAGAAACACTGGGTCCCCAATGGGAACTTTTTCAGGTGCAATCAACGACTTACCCTCCCACCCAGAGAAGATCTACCCATGATATGAACACTTAGGCTATCGAACCATAGAAGAGAATTTACAGGCATACAAGGATATAATGAACTGACACCAGATCTAACATGAAGATGTTGTGACTCGTATGTTTCCCTTGTCCTTAGGGCAAGGCGAGTTGAACTGGTATCTCCACCTTCCTGCGAACTCCATAAATAGTTGGCAGGACATGGAGGATGCCTTCCTGGCTGCCTTTCACGTGCATGTGGACCCAGCCTAGTCCCATAGCCAGTTCATCTCCATCAGGAAGGAACCCAATGAACCTCTTGCAACATTCAACCATAGGTTCTAGTGCACCCTGAAGCATTGCATGGGCTCTTTTATTCCATCCCTGGAAGTAACCATATAGACCTATCTTAATGCAATGGACCCTTTCATTGCCACTCTCCTTTGGAGAACAACCGCCGGGGTGACCGGGACACCTTGGCAAAAGTCTATAACCTAGCTTTAGAGTTGTCCCATGGTCTCAACAAATCCCCGGGTGGGATTGGGAAGAATACACCTTTCAACATGATCCCTGGCAGAACTGCGTATGCTGGGGGTACAACCCCAATCTGATAATGGGAGCCCCCTTGATAATGATGAATCCTTTGCCACCCCTGATAGACCAACAAGCCCGGTATGTTTACCCAACGTAGACCTAGATGGTGCCAGGTCTGGAAGCTTTCCCTTGGAATCAGCCGCAGCAGGCACAATAGTCTCAGACACAACTGTCCAGATTGCCCTTCTTTCAATTGTCCGTGACTGGAGGATTGCCGCCCTTGACTCTGGCTAATACTACTGCCTTCTCGGGAAGCCAACAACAACAATCATCACATTGTGACACCAACACTCAGTTGACCACCAAGGTCGAATCCCTCCGGTGAATGTTATCTACCTTGACAATGGACATGGGTCAACTGAAGACGGGGTCCTACGCACCCTAGAATTCAAATTCCCAAAGGGGAAAATTTTTCTCCGGCCAACGAAACAATAATGCCAGAGGAAGAAACTTCAACAATGGGCCTAGGCCTAATCAATAGTAATGGAATAATAATGCGAACACTAAAGGCCCACCTCCGAACCAAAATGCCAACCAAAATGGTGCTGGACCATCACATTTCACACTAGTTGTAGACTTCTGTCCCATGAATAATTGGTGCAGATTGCACGACATGGGTTCACACAATGAGGTGAATTGTGCCACCTTGGAAAATGTCATCATGATCTCCCAGTTAGACAGGCAGCAGTCGCATGACACCACCCCTCAAGAACCCCCTGTCTAAGAGCCAACCCACAGTGCCTTCACCTGTGACACCATCTTCTTCAGAACTTCCAGGGAAGATGAAGAGGAATCTGAATTATAGGGATTCTTTGATGAATCTATCCCGCCCTTCAAGGTCAACACCTTTACTAACCCGCAGACTCCATATAATACTCGGAGTTAGGTTGGTAAAGGACCAACTTACATGTCCACACCTCCTATCAAAGACACCCCTCCTCCCCAAAATAACATGACTGACCGACCTGCTCCTCCAAAAGGTCCTAGCTCTAACCAAGCAAGAGATCTGGCCGAGGAAAATCACCAGTTCCTAGGAGGAAGATTTGACATTATGAAGGTGTTAAAACATACCACCACCTCCATGACCTTGATGGAGGTTTTTCTAAACTATCCTGAGCAGAAGAAGTCTCTTCTGAAGCTCTTGGGAAACCCAGAAGCCGTCAGTCACCCGCCCAAGACTATCTCATTCAAAGATGCTAACATGGCCATCTTCTGGGGGAACAATGAGGATCCTCCCTTCCTACTAGGCCTAAGTATCCAAGGCAAAAATATACATAATTGCCTAGTAGACTCCGGAGCTTCGGGTAACATCATGCCCTTGTCCATTTGTCAGAAGCTCGAATTCCATCCCACCCCATCTAATGGTGCAGTGATCCAGCTGGATAAGATTGCTGTAAAAATGGTGGGGGAATTGAAGAACATCTGGATACAGCTTATCCAGGACCCTAGGATAGCCAGCATAATTGACATCCAAGTGGTGGACATCCCAGAAACTTACAGGATGTTATTAAGTCAGAATTGGTCTAAGTCCTTGAATGGATACTTTTCAATCGAATTCACCCATTTATGGCTTCCATGGGAAGGAGAGTCCAATAAGATCTGGGTTGAAAGTGAACCCTGGATGAAACAGGCCCTTACCGAGGTTGGGAGGGTCAATGAGGTCTTTTTCTCTGAGACTTCCCTGGGGGTGTACCGACCCTTTGAAATTTTAACATTTGATTTCATCCCTGGAGAGGATCCCGTAGTGTTGTAGAGAGCCCAAGACCTAGAAGAAAAGATGAGAGTTGAGGTTGACTCTCAAGGTGCCATAGCAACCTTTGCTACACTCCTGTTTGGCACTTGGTGCCAAGTACACTACCAGAAACATTCAGAGCTCGAGTGTGGGCCATGTCTTTCAATCTCTAACCGGCACCTTGATACCTTCTAGAATAAACAACTTGTACCCGATTCCCTAGGGCCCAGCACTCCTATGAGATGTGCTTCCCTGGTGCGCCCGTCTCCCTGGGAATCCCAAATCCAAACACCTCCAGAGGTAAACTCTACCTCCACACCAGTAGTTTGGGAGGGAGCCCCTCCTAAATCTCCCAACAGTAATCCAAAGAATACTCCCCTCCCCCAGCCCCAGATTATGAACAATGACTTATGGACCCTCAAGTTTGATGGGTCCCGATCCAAACAAGGCTGCGGGGCTGGGGTAGAACTAATCAACCCGCAAGGGAAGTCCTTCCTTGCATCCTACAGACTGTAGTTTAACTATACAAATAATGTCACAGAGTATGAGGCTTTGGTCCTTGGACTCTTATTTGCGTTAAGGAAAGGTATCACCCACATCCGGGCTCTAGGTGATTCAGAGTTGATTGTTAAACAAGTTTGGAGTCAATACACATGTCACAACAAAAGGCTGGCCGCATACCGCAACAGGGCTTGGAGCCTTATTGAAGATTTTTATACCTTTGGCATTGACCTCATCCCTCGGTGATGGAACTATGTCCCGGATGCCCTCGTCATTTTTGCCAGCACCCTTGAGCTAATGGCCAGCTCGCAACATCAAAGATTTTCAGTTGAGATGGTCCCCACCCCGTCCATTCCAGATAATGTCACCCACTTTTAGGTTTTTGAGGACAATCAGCATATCCTGGCCTTCATGGTGAATGTTGGCATCTTTGAAAACCAAATAGTGGAAGAACAAGACCATGACAATACTGGGAAGGGTGATGAAGACGATGGGATCATGGACCTACCTACTAACACCATCCTGAAGGGGATGGCTGCACTGGAATGAATCTTCGACTCGGACCCTCGGGCCTAGGAAAAGGTGTCATCCTCCTCTGAGGGAGGAAAGTTCAAAAAGGTTAACATCAGCCAGCCTGGTGAAGAAAAGATGATCCATATTGGTACCTCCTGTTCCCCTGAGGAAAAGGAGAATATTCTCGCAGTTCTTTGAGAATACATCGACGTAATTTCCTAGGGTTATGAAGACTTGAAAATATATGACACATCCATCATGACCCATACTATTCCCCTGAAACCTGATGCTAAGCCCTTTTGGCAAAAGAAAAGACCAGTCAACCCCCTGATAGAGCCTTTGATTCGTTAAGAGGTAGAAAAACTACTGTCAGCCCAGATAATCTTCCCAATCTGGCATACTATGTGGGTTGCCAACCTGGTCCCTGTGAGGAAGAAGAATAGTGAGATTCGCCTTTGCGTGGATTTTTGAAACTTGAACAAGGCCTCCAAGAAAGATAATCACCCTCTACCTTCGTTGGATGAGGTGTTGTAGATAGTGAATGGATCCTAGATGATTTCCTTCTTGGATGGATACTCAGGATATAACCAGGTCATGGTTAAGTACGAAGACAGGGAGAAAATAACATTTACCACTAAGTGGGGAATGTTAGCATATAGGAGAATGCCCTTTGGTCTGATCAATGTAGGGGCCACATTTCAAAAGGCCATGGACATTGTGTTCAAGGGCCTTGTGAATCGGTGCATAATCATCTACATAGATGATTTGACCATCTTTTCCCAGGACAGGTGTGACCATCCCGCCCATCTCGCTCAGATCTGTGAGAGATGTGGCTGGTATGGAATATCTCTCAACCCCAAGAAGTGCATATTCAGGGTCACTAAGGGGAAGTTTCTCAGGCATATCATCTCTAAGAAGGGCATATCTATAGACCTTGATAGAGTCGAAGCATTGCTAAACTTACAAATTCATGGCAGTAAGAAAGAGATGCGATCCTTCTTCGAAAAGATTAACTTTGTCTGGCAGTTCATCACGGGATTCGCAGAAATAGTTAAACCGCTCAATGAGATTATGAAGAAGGATGTCAAGATTGAGTGGAGTCCTGAAGCAAAGTGGGCATTCACCCAGATCAAACAGACAATAATGGAAGCTCCTGTCCTGGCTAGTCCAGACTATTCCCTCCCATTTTATATTTACTCTTTTGCTTCGTCGCATTCTGCCATGGTAGTTTTGACTCAGAAGGTTGAAGGGGAGGAACGACCAATAGCTTTCATGAGTTCCCCCTTCAAGAATGCTGAAGTCTGATATTCATCACTAGAAAAGAAGGCCTTTGCTCTAGTTCACGCTGTGAAGAAATTCTAGCATTATATTATCCGGAGCAAAGTACATGCTATTATTCTGGACCAGGCCGTCAAGTCTCTACTAATGCAGAGTAAATTGGGTGAGAGATGGGGAAAATAGATGGCCATCCTCCAGGAGTATGACTTAGAAATGCATCCCATGAAGATCGTCCGAGGCCAGGGACTAAGTCGAGCGATGGCAGAAGAGAGTCCCCGCATAGAATGTCAAACTTACACCGTGGAGTCCATCACCCAAGACCCGTGGTATATTGACTTGGTATATTTGATACTAAATAATAAATTCCCAGAGGGATTACCTCCCCACAAACGTCGCGCCCTGTGGATGATAAGCACTCACTTCATGATCAAAAACTCCGCGCTCTACCACAGAAACTATAAGGGAGTGTACCTCCGATGCATCGGTAGAGACCAAGCTATAAGAATGATTAATGAATTCCATGGGCAGTTTGGAACTGGGCATGGCTCAGCTGACGCCATTGCCCATCAGATCCTTTGAGCTGGATACTATTGGCCCTGTATATTCAAGGATGTTTACACTCATGTTAGGAAATGCCATACTTGCCAAACTACAGCGCATCGTGAGCGTAACCCAGCTATGCCTTTACAACTAGTCTACGAGGCTAGACCCTTCGCCCAGTGGGCATTTGACTTCATCAAGGAAATCAACCCCAACTTGTCTACCAATCACCTTTACATACTCACTGCTACTGATTATTGCACTCAGTGGTCTGAGGCTATACCGTGCAAAAACAACATGACAAACATAGTTATCAAGTTCCTGGAAGAAAACATCGTCACACGGTTTGGAATGCCCTTTGCTTTGGTGTGTGAAAATGATCCGACATTTTCTTTAGCGCAGTTACTCAAATGGACCTATAATCAGAGGATCACTTTGAAGTTTTCCAGAAACTACTACCCCCAGGGAAACGACGTTGCTGAATCAATGAATAAAAATCTACTTGAAGTGATCAAACACCTGCTAGAACAGAATCCCTGGGATTGGCATCAAAAGTTGAAATTCAACCTTTGGGCAGACCGCATTTGTGTCAAGGTCACCCTGGGAACATCCCTGTTCCATCTGGTTTATGGTCAAAACCCTGTATTCCCAGTCAACTTACAGATCCTAGTCTTAGAGTTTATGCAGGAATTTAGCAACAGGGACAACATCGTGGAGGTTCGGCTCTTAAATCTGGTACGAATGGAAGAACAACAAGACATAGCCCTTGAACATTTTGGGCTTCATCAAGCAGTGGTAAAATGATGGTTCGATAGAAGATCCCAATACAAGGCTTTTCAGATCTTGAATTTAGTCCTATTGTGGGACAAGGCTCGGGAGAAGAAAGGAAAGAATACCAAGTTCCAACGGCTCTGGCTCAGACCATATCTAATCTCAGAAATTAGTGGGGCAAATACTTACTGCTTTAACACCCTGACTGGGGAACCTGTCACATTGCCTGTTAATGGACAGTTTCTCAAACACTACTTCGAATAGGGTAAGTTTTTCCAAAGTTGTATTATATGTAAATCCTTTCACTTGTAAATATTTCTTCCGGGTGCCTCATTGCGAGGTACCTTGTCTTGTAAATAGCCTTGTCAGCTGTCCTCCGGGGCAGTCCTCTTTTGTTGTCTTTGCTTTCATTTTCGATTTTCTTTCGGGGTCTCAGCGTTTTGTTCTGTCTTGTAGGAATTGGAATGCTTCACATAAACTCTAGTTTTTGGTACAATGTCTACGACATGGTGAACTTTAGAATCTATCTTTAGCACAGTGGGGTCAGCCTGGTCTCCAGGGTTGTTTCACAGGTTATGGCACATTTTGAGTAATCTCCATCAGGTGTTATCTTTGAGATTCTGGCAATCAGTGAACACAAGTAATATAAGGAACAAGTAATTGGACATGCCGAGGGTAGATCGGTTGTACTGATTGGTTGACCCAGGTCTGAAACTTTAAGAAATTCTTTTCGAGTCCAAAGTCTTATCCCCTCTTCAAACATCTAAGTGCAGGTGGATAGGTGAAAGAAGTACTGCCATTAAAATTAGCTAAGCTTAAGCTTAATGGTGAAAGAAGTATTGCCTTCCCCACCTAGAAACAAATAAAATAACAAAAGAGGAAAAGCAAGATGAAACTCTGGCCCCTGGGGGAAACAAGTAAATTAACGACTGGTTTGATGTAATTAGTGCCCCTTCTCTACTCCTCCCAGAGGTCATCAGCTTGATTTCCTTCCAAAAAACACACAACACCACTGATGAAGGACTACGGACTGGATCCCGTGTGGTTGGGTTCTCTCAGATATGTTTCTCTTTTCCTGTCAGACGCTTCGGGAAGCGGCTTGTTCAAGTTTTGCTAACCAGAGATTCTATAGTTCTCAAATGCGCTAAGGCATTTGTCACAGATAGTCACCATTTTTTATGCCCTGCATCCCCATCCCTACATTTTTTAGTGCAAAATGTTGGGTCCCCCTTTTTCTTTTTGTTTGTTTTTGCTTGCGACTTTTCCTGTCTTTCTTTCCCTTTTGTTTTCTTTCTCCGGGGTTTTCTTCCCCGTTGTTTTTTTTTGTTTGTTTGGTTTTCATTTCTGGGACTTTGGTCCCGGAGGTCGTCCTTCGTTGGGAACCAGACTCCAGACTCTGGGATTCTTCTCCATGATGTTCTTAAGGATATCATCACGGGGAATCCCCGGGCCTGGGGTCCGGAGGTTTGCTTGTCTGGAGATTGCCGAAAGGAGGAGGATTACCCCTTTTTACCATAGGTATAAATAACTTACCTGTCACTTTCACATTTACCACGATTAAAACTTTTGAGCACTTAGCGATTTCAGAGTGATTAACAGAGAAATTTGCAGAGAGTTAGTGATAATCAGCGCTTAGCACTTCCAGTCATTTTCAGGCGATTGTGAGTGCTTCGTGGTGGTGATTGTGACCATTTGACAACTAAAGCTATTGCAGAGCTTCCACGGTAACTCCTTTCCTCCACCTTTCTGCATTCTTAGGTTGGTGTTTCCGTTCCCACCTTTCTATTTTCTTCTAGTTTGTCTGGTGTTTGTTTGTCTTGCTTTTGTTTGTCATCTTTCCATTTGTCTATCTTCTGTGTTTTTGGTTTTGCCACCTGTTGGTGGGTCAGCTTTGCCAGAGGGTTGTCCGCCCTCTGTGTAGAGGTATTCGGTTTGTAGATAGCTGTATATATTCTGCCTTGTCTGGTTTTTTGTGGGTGTCATTCCGCATTGCATATGTATGTATATGTGTGTATATTTATGTATATTTGGTGTATATATCCCCCTTTCTCATGTATATATCCCTCAGCCTTCATGTATATCCTTTCGGGTGGCTTGACAAGCTGGTCGAGTCGCCTGTGTGCTGGTTTTCTGACCCATAAACTCGCTTCGAGGCAGAAAACCACCAGTTTGAAACTTGGCTCTCAGCCAGTTTCAAATAGGTAGTTTTGTCTCTCCTCCATAGAACTAGTCAGACCATCATTTATGTCCCACATGCACAATCAATTCCAGCCAAGTGGTCTTCACTTTTCGCGCGTTCAGACAGTTGGCTTCGCTATCATTGCCATAACTTCCATTTAATACCTACGCATGTGGCGCCGACGTGGGCTTGATGAATTGCATTTTTACATGTCCTCACCAACGGTTACTTCTCTGGGTTCTAGGTCTCCTATCATCAGCCATCTCATGTCTTTACCAAGTGCGATAAAATCCTCGGACCCGGATGTTTAATAAAAATCTTAAAGTTTATACGACGCGTTTTCTTTTCGGTTATCTTTGCATGAAACTAACTTTTCAGGAAAACAAGCATCGCGGTGGTAAGATCTACAGACCCTAGAATTTTTATTTTGATTAATGCATTCTGACGGTCGCTTTGTCTCGCAGGTTCCCGGAGTTCATTTCCCAAACATGTCTAAAGCATCCGCATCTTCTCCACCCGGAAGTCCAGAGCTACCTTCCGCGGCAGCAACTAGGGCGGAAGTAAAATCCAAGATGTAGAAGGCCCTAGAGAAGATGCCCTTGACTATAAAATTTGTATAGGACAATGTCATCATGGGCTCAAAGATTGAGTCCAAGGTCAAACTTATTACCGACACCAGTGTCGGGACATGGTCAGAAATGCAGGCCTTGGTAAAAATAATGCACATCCAGCGACAGGCTGGAGATCAACTAGCAATCAATGTCAGGAACTCCAGAATCCTCAAGGCGGCTTGTTTCTCATGTTCCATGCAATCCCCAGAGCTTATCTTGACATTGGCCACCAACTACAACTCTTCTGTCTAGGCCGTTATGCTCGCGGCCGCAGAACCAACTGAATACCCTACTCCTCTGGTATCCCTTGACCCAGTCACATTCCAGGCAAGCCTGGGAATCCCACAATTTGATAAGGCCTTGGTGGTTACAAGGACTGATGCCTTGGCCCAATTCACACAACTGGAGGATGCCTCCTGGGTATATATGAATACCCATTGGCTCAAGGCCCCAAAGAGGGACCCTAAAAGAATGAAGATAGAAATTTCCCGCTCTGAGTTCAAAGAGAGCATTCAAATGGGAATGATAGCATTGGCTCGGGTCTTTGGGCAGCCCTCCGCCTAGGAGTTTGCTAGATGGATGTATTATTTCCTCCTTGGCATCTCCAGCAAGGGAGGATACTTTGACTGGGCAACAATAATCTCCAACCATGTCGACTCCCAGTTTTAGCAACTGAACAGGAAGAAGAAATTCTACATGTCTTCCTATATTTTTTGGGCCCTAGCGTAGCAGAGGCCCCACGCCCATGGCCTACTTATAGACAGCGTGCTCGGGATTGGCCTAGGACAAAAGGCACCATGGGACCATTTTTCACAAGTTTAATGGGAGGCCAGCTTCCCCAATTTTTTTGGGTAAACGATGCGTTCGTTTATTATCATCTGCTTACACCCACCCGGGACGCTGGATACCGCCTGTTCTGAGAGGTGATGAATTTGGTCCATAGTTATGGATATTATTACATTTAGTTCCAGCAACACACTTACATTAGGGTCACTGGCTTCTCTGGGAAACCCCACTTGTTTCTCAAACACTGTGGGGACAAGATTGTGCTCTTGGAGTATTGCAGGCAAATGATGGAGGTGTATGCCCTCTTTGCCCTAAAAAAGATACCCAACATTCCATTCCCAATCACCTGTGGGAATTATACATGTAGCCTGGCCGCCGCAAAGGAGGTGGACAATGAATTGAAAAGTTACAACTTAGGAGAATTTTATTTGGCGCGAAAGAATTTTGATCTGCATGGAAAGATAGCAACGGCACTGCCCTGGGCTTCAGAGCCCCATCACATCCATATGGAGGATTTTTGGGCAGATTGTCAGGATAATGTAGAGGTGCAGAGTAGGCACTACGTCAGAATGATGGCCAACATGATGCAAAAGTTGAAGCTCCAGATGTTCCTGGTAGACTTCTCAGATGTCGCCCCCTCTACCGATCCCTAGTACAAGGCAAAGGGGATCGATACAAAGAATCTTTCACCAGTAAATTGGGATTCCTAGGAAGGGCCCACAATTGAGGAATTCACTTGAGAGGTAGTCGAGTGAAGCCACACCTATTTTAAGAAGGTGTGCCCCAGAAGTACTCACCGAGCAGCCCAGCCTACGCCAAAATTAACTTCGCAGCCGACACCAAAATTGACTCTAGGGGCCGGGACTTCTTTGTAGAGAGATGATAAAGGTAAAGGGATAGATACAACCCCTACTACACAAGAAGTCCCCATCACAGAATAGATAAAGCAATTAGTGGCAGCCTCCGAGCAGATAAGGGAGAAATTAATAATGTGGCTGGCCACTCCACCACTCATGGCCGGGCCAATTCATCCCTCTTCCTCCCCATCATTAGCAGCCTTAATGGTAAGGGAAATGGGGGTGGATCCCATGGAGGTGAAAGCAATAAGGGATGCGGGGCCACCTCTGGTTACCCAGAGAAAGAAAAAGCTTAGCAAAAAGCCAAAGGCAGAGTCAGAACTGGGAACATCCCAAGCCCAACACGTAGAAATCCTCTCTTCCAGTTCCCCAGAATTGGAGAAGGAAATGGAGCCTGCAGAAGTCCCGGTCAGTCCCCCTCCGCAAGAGGAATTTGATGATGTATTTGCAACCGACAAGTTTGGAAACTTGCAGGGGGACAATACACAAACAGAGACAAAAGTCCCGGGGGCAGAACAAGAGGCTGCAGAGAAAGAAGATACTGAACAAGAGCCTGCACAGGAACAAGAAAAGCAGGAAGAAGAGAAAGAGCCAGAGCCAGAGATTGCCTCCGGGGCTTAGGCGATACAAGGTCCAGGAGTGGACCAACAAAAAAAAGTTGAATAAATGGCATCCACTGGGGGAATCGGACCTTCGGAAATAACTGTAACCACAACCACCACGTTCCAAGGGCCACTCCCAGGAGAAACCTTTGGGCAGGTGATTACAGTGGCCCAAACTCTGAATCTCGGCCCAAAACCTCCCCTACTGCCAAAAGAGGTGCCAACAAAGGAAGAAACCCCGACAGTAGAAGAAGAGCAACAGGAAGAGCGGCTTGAAGAAGAAATCCCCAAGGCAGCCTACCAAAGTCTAGACCAAGTAATAGATACAGAGGACACGGCTGAGGAGATGGAGGTTGAAGAAAATGTTGCTACAGAAGAAATAGATGCAAGGGGAGCGATGGATGAGGTTCACGCCACTAAAGAACAATAGCCACAGGACACTGAGGAAGAATCAAGGGAATAAATTCTGGCAGGAAGGCCACCCCTACCGCCTTAGTGGCTGATAGAGAGCAGGAAAAGAAAAGCTCAATCTGCTCCTGTGACTCCTCTCTCCCTGGCTGAAATGATGGCCCAAGTCCAGGCCCCGCCAAAGGTAAAGAAAGCCTAGATAGTTCATATGCTTTGAACTGCGTCGGGCAGAGAAACAGTTGTCGTTGTGGAAACATCTCCCCCAGGCGCCGATGAAGCAACTGTGGAACCCAGAGATTATAATATTGTGGAGGTATCACTGGGTAAAAGAGAGAAGCAGGGCGAGGTGGACTTGCTGAAGGAGGCAGCAAGGGCAGTGGAAGCTCATTATGAGAAGGAAGCCCAAAGGCTCAAAGCATAAAAGGCAAAGAACACAAACCTTATGGGGTTGCTCACTGAGCTGGCTTGACCTATCAATGCCGCTCCTTCGAAGTTCTCCACCTCTGAAGATCTACCGCAGAGTGACATAGACTCCCTGTGAGTAATGAAGAAGAAATCCCAGGCAGTGGACGAATGGGTCGCCCTGCAGATAGGAAACACTTGGCATTTCCTAGTGTCCACCCTTCCAGATTTATATATGGCCCAACATGTTATACACCAGGTGGAGACTCTCATTGACCTATGGGAGGGTGACACTGAAAATTATCAGGCGTGGAAGGTGGAGCTTGAGGAACTCCTTACCCTAGGAGAGGATATGATTTCTGAATCCAGAATTTTGGGGGATGAATCATTTGATTTTGTGAGAACCCAGCACTCCAGACTTGACCTCACATTGAAGGTAATCAAGCAACTGGTAGGGTCTCTGCAAGATAAGGTCAACGCTGTGAAATATTCTTTCAATTTATACAAGTCTTTTGTAATAAAGACTTTCGGGGCCGACCCCCTCAGCACAGATACATGTACCCCCAAAGATTTAGTTTTGGGAAGTTTTGATAAAATAATGAAGTCCCAGTATCAATCTCCAGAGGGGATAGATGGGGCTCAGATGGTGAAGTTAACTCACATGATACTTAGTGGTCATGACGCGGAAAGAATGGCCGACAAGTTTAAAGAGAATGTTCTGGACTTGGGGGAACAAATTGAAGTGGCCAAGTACCGAAGGGCCATCCTAAAAGATGTAGATGAAGATGGAATTTCCCGCCTCCTCTAGGCTTTCAATGATAATAAGCAACCTCGAGCTTTCTCCGGAGGTCGGGGAGAACTCAAGCATTAGGTATTCTTTATTCTTTTTGGGGCGTAAGTTCCCAGATCCTGGAGTCTCGGATCCAAAATTTTGTATTCTTTCAAGTGATCCGTGTCCCGGCCCCCAAGACCGACTGGTCACTTTCAAAAGTGGTTAACAAAGGCTGTCAGAAGGTGGTTGGCTACATCAAGGGGGTGTCAACTCAATGGTTGGTTTCTGATAGGATGGTCTTCTCGAGGCGCCGCTTAGGAGTACACCTGGCACATTGGAGACAGGGTGCCGCATTTTCCATTTATGAGGCATGTAGCCTCGATCCCTGGGGAACCTACTTTCTTCCTTCTCCTTTCTGGCTCTCTTCTCAAGGTCGATTCTTCCAATGTATATTCTTGTCTCATTCTTCTAACATGGCTGACCTATTTCATCTCAAGGTCTTTTGTAGGGTGGCGCAGGTAGTACCGGCCCCCAGATACTGTATTTTATTGAAACATGATGTAAAATAGGGTTAGGGTTAGAAGAGAGTTGTATAAATAGCCAGACCGACCCATTTCCAAGTGTCGACGAAATTAATGATTTTGTTATCCATAGTAATAGCGAAGTGATTTCTCATTTTAAGTTGTAGAGCTCAATGCTCCATTGTTCTATTTTCAATAGTTAGATGCTCCCCTGGAGCCACCATTGTATCACACACCAGTGCTTGCTGGAAGAGACATTAATAAAGAAGGAAGAATTATTTGCAATGATGTTGTTGGCATTCCTGCTTCTGAGTTAATGGTATTTCATGTTTTACGTTCTTTATGTCTTCTACTCCGATAGGTTAAAATAGATTAACGACCTCTTTTCCCTCACTACTGATGAAGTTCTAACTGATACTTATGTATTTCTTCGGTATTTAGTGTAGTATGTCAGAGTATTATTGATGTTCTGAATGTTTAAACATGACTATAGTTAGATGAAGTGTTTCTAACCCTGCAGGATCTTTTTCATTTTATTTGCTAAGTGTAGAATGCTAGAGGAAACCTTATTTTATTGAATCTTCAAAGATAATGAGTTGAAGAAACTAGCTATCCCCCTCGAAAATAGTCACTTCTCCCAACCAAACCCCGCACCGTCGTGACCCGACACCCAGGTGCTTGAAGGCCCAGGGAATATAATTTGCCCGGACAACCTTTGCAGGCGGAGTTGGCCGGTATGTCCGGAACCCGGTGACAACTTATGACTGTTGGCAGACCCGGTCAGCAAAACCCCGTCAACACTAGGTTCTCTCCATCTTTTCCTTTTCCCTTCGTAGGTTGTGAGGTCTCTTTCCCTCTGTTTTCTTTTTTTTGGTGAGTGTGTCCTCCTCTTGTTGCTTCTTCCTTTTCCCACTCCTCATCTTCCATCAATGATCCATTTTTCTCGTGCGTGTTTCCCCCATTTTTCCTTATTTTTTGAATTCTTTAATTCTTTTGGTGTTTATGTTTTAAAAGTAGAGTTGAAATATTTTATTCTTTTTGGTTTGTTATATTTTTACATATATATAAATTCCACTTTACACACACACACGCACACACATATTTACATATATATATATACACACAAATATATATACACACATAAATACACACATACATATATGTATATATGTGTATATATATATATACATATATGTATATATACATGCACACACACACACACACACACACACAAATTATCATATATTTCTTTTTGGAGATTTTATATTATTTTAATAATGTATGGTCAGTGAAAACTATGCTTCTTCATACTTACATGTATATATGTATACGCGTGCATATGTCTACACACATACACACACTTTTTAATTTTTTTTTGTGTCTATGTATATAGATGTAATTTAAAATATTTTTTTTTGGTTAGGCTTATTTATTTTATTGTATTTGTAGTAGACAATATACTATTGCATTCACTTGTGCACAATTAGTTAATTAGTTTTGCATTAATCAACCAATCATAACTCACTATTTTTTCTTCGTTTGAGTATTTCTAAAGTTTAGATATTTATTTATTAATTTTCTATATTTTATAAATTACTTATCTCCAATATGATTGGTTGAATTGGTGTGGTGTTATGGACCCCTTTTTTGCACATTTCTATCATTTAATTAATTTTAAAAATGTTCTTTTAATTTACAATATAATATATTTTTATGAGATAGTATATTTTTTATTTAGTACTATAAACATGCTATTTTCATTACAAAATTCAATTTCAATATATTTGAACAATATTATAATATATAACAATTATATATTCTAAAATATTTACTATATATATATATATATATATA
>MU226375.1:374104-401847 GCA_018584345.1 Thuja plicata | reverse complement strand
TATATATATATATATATTACAATTTCTAATATATAATATATATTATTCTATAATATAATTTTAGTCTTTATTTATTATTTAAATTCTACTTTACATTTATAATTTATAACTATATTTTAAATTTGTACAATTATAACTATAGAAATGAAACTATAATATATACAACATAACTTATTAAATATTAATTTTAATATTTTATACAAAGTTTCTTATTTAATTTTTAATCTATAATAATTTTATTTTTATTAAATAACTATTAATTAAAATATACTTAATATTTATAATAAAATTGAATTAATTTTACACATATATTTATAATTATAAGTGATTACGACAAATAAATGTCACTAGTATTTAATGTGCTTTACCCACTCACACACACATTCATTCATATTGATTTATTTATTTCTCTTTTCTGCCATATCTATATATATTTTTAATCATTATTTTGTTGTGTTGTTTTCATTTGGGCAAGTATGATCCAAATATTTAGAGGGAAAGATATGTTGGGGCTAGAAATTGCTTCACCAACTTAAGAAAGAAAAAGTTTCTTCACTTTTCTTTCTCATGCATAAAGCATAAAGACAAATGTCTTGTATTCATGTGACCACCAGCTTTCTTAAATGGAGTTTAAATTTTATGTTGAACTACACTACAAAATTGGTAGAACCAACAACTTAAATTTGTTTCTAAAAATTTCTCAAGAATTTAAACTCTCCTTTAAAACCCAACTTTATATTAAATTTTAATATAAAATTTATATAATTTAACTATAAATATATATATTATAATATAATAATATAATTAAAGCATATAAATATAATATAATATATTCTAAAATAAATATAAATTTTTAAAATTTATTTACATGTATATGAAATGATATTGACTTAAATTAAATTTGTAATTATCTTAATAGAAGACATGACTTTCTAAGATAGTCACACTATTTTACCCAAATAATAAAGAATAGACAAATTTTGAAACACCAATCTTGTCTCATGAAACTGTAGTAGGTAGAAAGTCATATTGAGGCTAATACTGATTTACATCAATCCCCTCCTCATAATAGAGTTAATACCCTTTCTTCTTTCACACTTTCAAAAATTTGACGGTCGAAATAGATTCCATGGTCACTGTTAGGCCACCATTTCAGCCTTTCATCTCTTAACCTAGCTCACCGTTACTAAACCCTAAATTTTTTTTTCGATCTTGAGCCTCTGCAGGATTCATTACAAAACGAATTCTATGGTCGGTTCAAATGCACAATGTTATTTGACATTTAGTAAGTTTTTGAAAGTGATTTCTGCTCAATTACTTGTGTTTTTGACATTGTTGTTATTTGGGAGAAAATTTGAAATGATATTGCATTAACTGCTCTGCAAGTTTATACGCTTTGTGAGAAGTTTAAAAATAATTATTTTATGTCTGCTTGTTCTCCTCCGTAGATGTTAAACTTTCTATATATTGCATAGTTGTCTATTTTGCATGCACTTTCTTTCAACAGAGTCCAGCTTCGCAGAGCTGTCAAATTATTGATCGATTGGCATTCCCTATTCCTTTCAATGATCACATGATCACAGTGTGAAATTCAAATGTAGATCGAAGTAGCAGATGTAGCGAGATTGGTTTTTGCTTTGTCTCGATTTTTTATAATTCATACTTTGGTTGGGTTTCGCAACATTTTTAGATATACTTTACAGTAATTGCGAATACATTGAAGTTGCAGCTGCAGGAAAATAGTTTTGGTTTGTCTTTCTCCTTTGGTGGGGTTTCGCATAATTTTTCTGCAAATTCTGTGCATATTCTCTAGTTGGATAACATCATTTGTGGAGAATGATAAGGTAAATCACTTGCCATGGTGTCCGTGAGTATTTTTGGGAATATGTACTTGGCAGGTTAATTTATATGTACACGGGGGTTATATTTTTTATGCTGTGTGCAGGAGTTTAGAGGATGCAGGCCATCTATTTGACAAATTGTCTGGACTAAGATTGCTGTAGTGGAACACAATGTTTGCAGAATACTCTTGGTAGTTGAGGAGGAAACATTCAGACAATTTCTTTTTTTGGGACGGTTTTATACAAATTTATTGATATGAGTATAAGTTCTGAGTTTCTTTAGCTAAGAGGATTAAAGGGTATTCAATTTGCTAAATATTTTTTCAGGTACAATTTGGAGTTTTGCATTCAATATGGCTTGATACGTGATAGACTCATTGAAAACCCTTTAACTTCATTAAGAAATTTTACATAACAATTATGCCAAATATTAGTGTTCCGATGAGACATGCCAACTGTCCGGCAAATTCCTTCTAGAGAATTGGTTTGACAGATTGCAATGGTTTTAGGATATTTGTGGCAAGGTAATTCTGAAAGAGAATTAGCTTTTTGAAGAAAAATACTAAAGGCTGGCATAAAATCAAAGGCATGTGCTGATTTGAAAGCCCTGGAGCAGGGCAAGAAGATTAACCTTATCCAACTTAATAGAAAAAAATATAAATAAATGAACAACATAAATATGATCACTAATTTTTTTCTTAGAAATCACAATGAGGGATAAAGCCACTATTACAATAAATTTTGGAAAGATATAGATCTACAAAAAAATGCCAAGAAGGACACACTATCTTCCAATAGGATACATGAATATTATGAATAACAAAGAACAAGCCTTAAAAAAATTGCTTCCAAAAAATCTCAAAGAAAGAAGTCATCCTTGAATCATATCAAGCAACTAACTTCTTGAAAAACACACACACACACACACACACACACACACACACACACACATCCTCTGTGTCTGAGATTTTGAATGATATGATAATGAAGGCACATCATTAAATTGATCTAAGTTGTACTTCTCTTTAATATATATTTGCACAACTTATTCCACATATCTTTCACACTTGATCCACACTCTTGCACACAATCACATCACAACACATTGGATTGATCTTCTATATATATCAACTTCTTTATCAAAACCCTTGATTATATTGGCCAAAAAATAAAAAACATATTTCGATCAAATTGGCGAATAAAGTCAATTATAGCACTCGTGGTCTACTCCAGGAGATATAGGGAGCCTAAAAGAGTCATATGATCAGTCTTGGTGTTTCTTTCTGCGATCGTTCTGTGCATATTCTTAGAGGCTGTGATCCTTAAAGTGTGTTCATGGCTTCATGTTGGACATCATCCTAGGTTCACGCATCATTTGGTTGCTTCGTGCATGAGATCTTGTTGATTCTTGGTGAGACTGTCCTATTCTTCATGTTTTTGGCCAGTCTTCTTGTTTTCTGATCTCACGATGCTTTTCCCGATCGAAAAATCTCAATGACTCATCTCTCGATGATGTTACGTTTGTGGTCAACCTACTTGAGGGCTAGCGATTCATATTTCATTCATTGGAAGTAGATCTTGATGATTTGGATCTTGATCTATTGTTTGTAATACATTTTATCTCTTATTGGGAAATGTGATCTTTCTAGGCTGATCTATGTTTGCAAAGGCTTTATAAGCTTATGGATTTGTTCCTAAACGAGAAGCTTTCATAAGATTATCTTGTTGCAGCTTACCTAAGGATTTTTTAAGGTTTTTTATTGTAATGAGGCCTGTATGATTGGCATGTATGACTGGATGTTACATGTGTTGAAGACAATTATTCAATTGTGTATTGTCATTGATATATACACAAATATAGTGATGTTACAAAAATGTCTATCCCTAAACCGAGCACAGTTAGTGTATGCCGAGCTCTCTTGGACATTGAAGAAGACTCAATATTAGCCAAAGTGATTTTCAGTTCTAATTGAGTTCACTCAAGCAATACAGTAAAGTCGGGCATTGAAGGATTACAGTGTTAACCAACTTATGCATTTAGTGTCAGCCGACTAACAACAATTTACACTTTATATTTAATTGGTTATATGTAGCCGACAGACTTAAGTTTTATTATTTATTTGGAAGGTTATTCAAGCTGACTTGACAAGGCTTATCATATATATATATATATACAAGGTCAAGTTTGGATTGAATGTGTGTGTTTTTGATATGAAGAGTGAAGGAAAAATAATATGGAATTCTTATTAAGGATAGAACATCCAGACTGAGCTGCAATAGAATAGTCGATCAGTGAGGATCTAGTTTAAAGCCAGAGCAAAGATCTGAATCAGCAAAGACATTTTCTTCTTCAATCAGGTCAATCCATTTTTACTCTCTAACAATTGTAGCAGCGATCCAAACCTCTTTACAAAGTAGACTTAACAGTCTTTCATAAATCCTCTCACAAGGTGGCATTTCTACATTGAAGTGTTTGAAGATCTCTAACAAGGCCACTCCTTACAGGGTGATTAAATCCTCTAACAGGGTCACACCTAACAGTGTGTTTTGTAACCTTTAACAGGGTTGGCTCCTAACATGGCTCACTTAAGAAGAGTGAAAAATAGTAACTAGTTACAATTCGTGGTTTTCCAAAATTGGGTTTCCACGTTAAATCTTGGTGTCATTTTTGTACATGTTATTTGCTTTATGCTTTATTTTTCTGCACTTAAATCACTAAAGGATAATCACATTTAATATCTTAAGATTTCTTTGTTAACCGAGTAATAGTGATAAGTTTGATTAAGACATCTAAGACACTTGGATTTGTTTTCATGGTAACTAATTCACCCCTCCCCTCTCAGTTAATCAACCCATTTCCAACAATTGCTATCAAAGCATTTGGTGTTTTCAGGGAAGGTTTAAAGGCCTAAGCTAAAGATCAAAGATGTCTTACAGAAGGGAGATCCCCACGCTTAACAAAGAGAACTTTGTTGCATGGAAAGAGTTGATGAGGCTACATCTATCTACTAATGGAGATAATAGTTTGCAATTCTTGGACCACAAATATGTGGAACCCCTGAGACCTATATCGGTGGATTAGATGGTGGACATTAAGAATCATAACATAATGATGATTTATATATCTTCTTCACTCAGCTATTCAGAGTTTGATGAAGTCAAGGATTTCCCTACTACCTATGACTTGTGGAAGAAACTACATGATATCCATGGAGGAGATGAAAATGAAAAGAGAGCCAAAGCAAAAAGTCTCAGAGGTCAATTTGATCAGATGAAAATGAAAGAAGGAGAAGACATTACAAAATACAATGAAAGAATCAAGAAAAGTGTTAGTGCCATCAGAGCTTTCGGTGGAACAATTGAAGATAAAATAGTGGTTAGTAAGGTATTAAGAACTTTACTTCCTATCTATGTAATTAGAGTTTCAGCTATTCAAGAGATGAGGTGCAGTAATGATATAACTCTAGATGCATTGGTTGGAAGGCTAACAACTTTTGAGTTGGACAATTTTGACAATTATTCTCCTAATCCTAGCAATTTTGAGTCTGCATTCAAAGCTAAATTAAACCTTGTTAAGATGGATAGAAAATCAAAAGGAAAACATATTGATAGTGATAGTGATGATGATTTTGATGATGGAGATATAGAAATCATTGAAGCACTACTTGCAAAGAGAGCTGCCAAAGGAAAAGGACAGTACAAAGGAAGAATACCATTGATTTTCTTCTCATGTGATGAGGTTGGTCACATTGCTACTAAGTGTCCAAACAAAGAAGACAAAGGTGAGAGAAAGTTCAACAAGTACAAAGGCAAGAAAGATTTCAAAAGATATAAAAGCTACAAGGACAAAGGTAAGAGATCTTCTTATATTGCTAAATATTCTGATAGTGATGAAGATGAAAATAAAATGGTTTACATTTCTATTAAGGATGAGTCAGACAATGAAGAAAATGAAAAGACTGCACTTTTCTCTCATATTAGAAAATATGACACTTGGATAATTGATAGTGGTTGTTCTCACCACATGACTGGTGATAAAACTAAATTTGAACATCTTGAGCACTATGATGGTAGGAGTGTCATTTTTGGGAATGATGAACCTTGCTATGTGAAAGGTAAAGGTTGCATTGCTCTAACTAAAGGAATCAAATGTGATAATGCTTATTGGGTTTAAGGACTAAGATGTAATCTACTAAGTGTGTCATAACTGAATAACATTGGTTTCAATGTAGAATTCATGAATGGTAAGGCCAAGCTCCTGGATGGTAAAGGAAACCTAGTTGGAACTGGTAGGAAAACAAAAGGTAATCTTTTCTATCTTGATCTCACTGAAAATTTATGTTTTATTGCACAAGTAGAAGAGAGATGGTTATGCATAAAAGATTATGTCATGTGATTTTTGAAAACCTGGTCAACATAAGAAAGAAAAAAAGAGTAAGAGATATTCCTATTTTGAAGAAACCTGAATTGGTAATATACAAACAATGTCAAATTGGGAAGATGGGCAAAACTAGTTTCAAGAGCAAGAAATACAATACTGAAGAAGTCTTGGATTTAGTGCATACTGATTTGTGTGGACCAATTGAAACAAAAAGTTACACAAGTGAGAAGTATTTCATTCTATTCCTTGATGAACATTCTAGAATGATGACTGTTATGTTTCTCAAAGAAAAATCAAAAGCTTTTCATAAGTTTAAGTGGTACCTTGCCAGAGTCGAGAAGGAAATAGGAAATAAACTTAAATGCCTAAGATATGATAGAGAGAGAGAGAGACAAGTATCTGCCCCTGATATACCACAAAAAAATGAAATAGAAGAAAGAAGAAACATATCCATTATGGATTGTGCAAGAACCTTAATGATTGAAAAGAATGTTTCAACCAAATACTGGAAGGAAGCTATCAACACTGCAATTCACACCTTGAACAAAGTTCAACTGAAGAAAGGTATTGAGAAGACACCCTTTGAATTATGGTATCGCTATAAACCCAATATTGTTTCTTTCAAAGTATTTGGAAGTAAATGTTACATCTTGAAGGAAGTAAGAAATGCAAAATTTGATGTAACAGGTGATGAAGGTATATTCCTAGGCTACTCCTGTAAAAGTAAAGCATATAAATGTATGAATCTTGCTACCCATAAAGTCATAAAAAGTGTACATGTAAAGATTGATGAGTTTGTAGAAAGAAGTGAAGAAAAAAGCAATAAAGAGCCTCAAGACTACATAAACTTTGTGTATTATGAACCTGATACTATACCTAAGACACATGCATTGGTGATTGGACAACAACCATGTCAACCACTGAATTCATCTGCACAAACCTTGTTGCAACCTGTGCAACCCGAGTTGCTAACTGTTGAAACCAAGTCACAGACAGAGGGAAATGAGTCTCAAATAGAAGAAACTGAGTCACAGATAGAGGGAACTGAGTCACAAATAGAGGCACCTGAGTCTTAGACAGAGGCGCCCAAGTCTTAGACAGTGGAACCTGAGTCTCAGTTGGAAGAGCAGAACAAAATGTTTGAGCATGGTGAACCAAGTGGAGCAAGCCCAAAATAAAATAAGGAAGGAACATGTACTTGCCAAATATGTCAGAAGGCATCATGCACCTGAGAAAATAATTGAAGATCAGACATAAGGTATAATGACAAGGAATAAACTTAAAGGTACATGTTTGATTAGTAAAATTGAACCTAGATCCATTAAAGATGTGTTGAATGATGAAAGCTAGATAGAAGCCATGAATGAATAAATTGAGTAGATAGAAAATTAAAAAACCTGGACTCTTGCACCTAGACCAAAAGACAAGAATGTGATTGGTACTAAGTGGGTTTTCAAAAACAAGATGAACGAGAAAGGTGAGGTTTCTAGAAACAGGGAAAGATTAGTGTGTAAAAGATATGCTCAAGAAGAGGGTATTGATTATGGAGGAACTTTTAATCCTATTGCAAGACTTGAAGGAGTCAGAACTCTTCTGGCATATGAAACACATAAAGGATTCAAGGTATACCAAATGGATGTAAAATCTGCATTCTTGAATGGAATTTTGGAAGAGGAAGTCTATATTGAGCAACCTGAAGGTTTTTTTGACACTAACAAAAGGAATATGGTTTGGAAATTGCACAAAGCCTTGTATGGACTAAAGCAAGCTCCTAGAGCCTGGTATGAGAGATTGCATGGTTAGCTAGTAAGTATTGGATTTCAGAGAACTAATGACAATAGTAGCTTGTACATCAAAGAAGGACCTCAAAACAAGATACTATTAGTAGAGATATTTGTTGATGATATACTATTAAATGGATATGATGATTTATGCAAAGCATTCTCCGAAGCTATGAGTAAGCAAGTTGAGATGTCTATGTTTGGAGAAATCAAATTCTTTGTTAGTTTACAAGTTCATCAGATGAAGGATGGTATCTACATTAATCAATCTAAATACATCAAAGAGATACTAAAGAAATTTGGAATGGAAGATTTGAGACCAGTTGGGACAACTATGTCTACTAGACATAAGTCTTGAAGATATATTTAAACTTTTAAATCTCAATTCCACATCAATTACATTAGCCAACTTAATAGAAAAAATTATAAATAAATGAACAACATAAATATGATCACTAATTTTTTTCTTAGAAATAACAATGAGGGAAAAAGCCACAGTGAGATCCAACTCAAAACTATATGAACAAATATTACATTGAATTTTTTAGGCTCAAGGCCAAGGTAGATTAGTGCTCCTAATTTGACTTGTAGGACAAAGTGTACAACATTAGGGAAATATATAATGGCCTTGTAAGAAAGGAATTGCTGGAAAGATATAGATCTACAAAAAAATGCCAAGAAGGACAGATTATCTTCCAATAGGATACATGAATATTATGAATAATAAAGAACAAGCTTTCAAAAAATAACTTCCAAAAAATCTCCAAGCAAGACGTCATCCTTGAATCATATCAAGCAACCAACTTCTTGAGAAACACACACACACATGCACAATGAGGGAAAAAGCCACAGTGAGATCCAACTCAAAACTATATGAAAAAATATTACCATGAATTTTGTAGGCTCAAGGCCAAGGTCGATTAGTGCTCCTAATTTGACTTGTAGGACAAAGTGTACAACATTAGGGAAATATACAATGGCCTTGTAAGCAAGGACTTGCTGGAAAGATACAGATCTACAAAAAAATGCCAAGACAGACACACTAACTTCCAATAGGATATATGAATATTATGATTAACAAAGAACAAGCCTTAAAAAAATTGCTTCCAAAAAATCTCAAAGCAAGAATTCATCCTTGAATCATATCAAGAAACCAACTTCTTGAAAAACACACACACACACACACACATCCTCTGTCTCAAAGTTTGAGATTTTGAATGATATGATAATGAAGGCACATCATTAAATTGATCTTTGTACTTCTCTTTAATATATATTTGCACAACTTATTCCACATATCTTTCACACTTGATCCACACTCTTGCACACAATCACATCACAACACATTGGATTGATCTTCTATATATAACAACTTCTTTATCAAAACCCTTGATTATATTGGCCAAAAAAGAAAAAAACATATTTCGATCAAATTGGAAAATAAAGTCAATTATAGCACTCGTGGTCTACCCCAGGAGATATACCCTGGAGCCTAAAAGAGTCATATGATTAGTCTTGGTGTTTCTTTCTGCGATCCTTCTGTGCATATTATTAGAGGTTGTGATTCTTACAACGTGTTCATGGCTTCATGTTGGACATCCTCCTAGGTTCACGCATCATTTGGTTACTTTGTGCATGAGATCTTGCTGATTCTCTGTGAGACTGTCCTATTCTTCATGTTTTGGCTAGTCTTCTTGTTTTATGATCTCGAGATGGTTTTCCCGATCGACAAATCTTAAAGACTCATCTCTCGATGATGTTACCTTTGTGGTCGACCTACTTGAGGGATAGCAATTTATATTTCTTTCATTGGAAGTAGATCCTGATGATTTGAATCATGATCTATTGTTTGTAATACATTATATCTCTTATTGGGAAATGTGATCTTTCTAGGCTGACCTATGTTTGCAAAGGATTTATAAGCTTATGGATTTTTTCCTAAATGAGAAGCTTTCATAAGACTATCTTGTTGCAGTTATACCTAAGGATTCTTTAAGGGTTTCTTATTGTAATTAGGCCTGTATGATTGGCATGTATGACTGCATGTTACATGTGTTGAAGACAATTATTTAATTATGTATTGTCATTGATGTATACACAAATATAGTGATGTTACACAAATGTATATACCTAAACCGAGCATATTTAGTGTATGCCGAGCTCTCTCGGGCATTGAAGAAGACTCAATATCAGCCAAAGTGATTTTCAGTTCTAACTGAGTTCACTCAGGAAATACAGTAAAGTCGGGCATGGAAGGATTATAGTGTTAACCGAGTTATGCATTTAGTGTCAGTCGACTAACAACAATTTAAACTTTATGTTTAATTGGTTATATGCAGTCAACCGACTTAATTTTTATTATTTATTTGGAAGGTTATTCAAGCTGACTTAACAAGGCTTATCATATATATATATATATACAAGGTCAAGTTTGGATTGAATGTGTGAGTTTTTGATATGAAGATTGAAGGAAAAATAAGATGGAATTCTAATTAAGGACAAAACATCCAGACTGAGCTGCAATAGAATATTCGATCAATGAGGATCCAGTTTACAGCTAGAGCATAGATCTGAATCAGCAAAGACATTTTCTTCTTCAATCAGGTCAATCCATTGTTACTCTCTAACAATTGTAGCATTTACCCAAATCTCTTTACAAAGTAAACTTAACAGTCTTTCATAAATCCTCTCACAAGGTGGCATTTCTACATTGAAGTGTTTGAAGACCTCTAACAAGGCCACTCCTTACAGGGCGATTAAATCCTCTAACAGGGTCACACCTAATAGTGTGTTTTGTAACCTTTAACAGGGTTGGCTCCTAACATGGCTCACTTAAGAAGAGTGAAAAATAGTAACTAGTTACAATTGGTGGTTTTCCCAAATTGGGTTTTCACGTTAAATCTTGGTGTCATGTGTGTACATGTTATTTGTTTTATGCATTATGTTTCTGCACTTAAATCACTAAAGCATAATCATAGTTAATATCTTAATATTTCTTTGTTAACCGAGTAACAGTGATAAGTTTGATTAAAACATCTAAGGGACTTGGATTTATTTTCATGGTAACTGATTCACCCCTCTCCTCTCATTTAATCAACCCATTCCCAACAATTGGTATCAGATCATTTGGTGCTTTTAGGGAAGGTTTAAAGGCCTAAGCTAAAGATCAAAGATGTCTTACAGAAGGGAGATATCCAAACTTAACAAAGACAACTTTGCTGCATGGAAAGAGTTTATGAGGCTACATCTATCTAATATTGGAGATAATGGCTTGCAATTCTTGGACCACAAATATGTGGAACCACCAAGACCTATATCTATGGATCAAATTGTGGACATTAAGAATCATAACATAATGATGATTTATATATCTTCTTCACTCAACTATTCGGAATAAGTCATGGATTTCCCTACTTCCTATGACTTGTGGAAGAAACTACATGATATCCATGGAGGAGATGAAAATTTAAAGAGAGAAAAAGAAGAAAGTCTCAGAGGTCAGTTTGATCAGATGAAAATGAAAGAAGGAGAAGACATTACAAAATACAATGAAAGAATCAAGAAAAGTGTTAGTGCCATTAGAGTTGTTGGTGGAACAATTGAAGACAAAACAGTGGTTAGTAAGTTATTGATAACTTTACTTCCTATCTATGAAATTAGAGTTTCAACTATTCAATAGATGAGGTGCAGTAATGATATAACTATAGATGCATTGGTTGGAAGGCTAACAACTTTTGAGTAGGACAATTTTGACAATTATTCTCCTAATCCTAGCAATTTTGAGTCTGCATTCAAAGCTAAATTAAACCTTGGTAAGATGGATAGAAATTCAAAAGGAAAACAAATTGAGAGTGATAGTTACAATGATTTTGATGATGAAGATATAGAAATCATTGAAGCACTACTTGCAAACAGAGCTGCTAAAGGAAAAGGATAGTACAAAGGAAGAATACCATTGATTTCTTTTTCATGTGATGAGGTTGGTCACATTGCTGCTAAGTGTCCAAACAAAGAAGAAAAAGGTGAGAGAAAGTTCAACAAGTACAAAGGCAAGAAAGATTTCAAAAGATATAAAAGCTACAAGGACAAAGGTAAGAAATCTTGTTATATTGCTAAAGATTTTGATAGTGATAAAGATGAAGTTAAAATGGTTTACATTGCTATTAAGGATAAGTCAGTCAATGAAGAAAATGAAAAGACTGCACTTTTCTCTCATATTAGAAAAAATGACACTTGGATAATTGATAGTGGTTGTTCTCACCACATGACTAGTGATAAAACTAAATTTGAACATCTTGAGCACTATGATTGTGGGAGTGTCAGTTTTGGGAATGATGAACCTTTCTATGTGAAAGGTAAAGGTTGCATTGCTCTAACTGAAGGTATCAAATGTGATAATACTTATTGGGTTGAAGGACTAATATGTAATATACTAAGTGTGTGACAACTGAATAACATTGGTTTCAAGGTAGAATTCATGAATGGTAAGGCCAAGCTCCTGGATGGTAAAGGAAACCTAGTTGGAATTGGAAAGAAATCAAAAGTAATATATTCTATCTTGATCTCACTGAAAATTCATGTTTTATTGCACAAGTAGAAGAAAGCTGGTTATGGCATAAAATATTGTGTCATGTGAATTTTGATAACCTGGTCAACATAAGAAAGAAAAAAAGAGTAAGATATATTCCTATTTTGAAGAAACCTGAATTGGCATTATGCAAACAATGTCAAATTGGGAAGATGGGAAAAACTAGTTTCAAGAGCAAGAATTACAATACTGAAGAAGTCTTGGAGTTAGTGGATACTAATTTGTGTGGACCAATTGGAACAAAAAGTTACACAAGCAAGAAGTATTTCATTCTATTTGTTGATGACCATTCCAGAATGATGACTGTTATGTTTCTCAAACAAAAATCAGAAGCTTTTCAGAAGTTTAAGTGGTACCTTGCCAGAGTCGAGAAGGAAATAGGAAATAAACTTAAATTCCTAAGATAAGATAGAGAGAGACAAGTATCTTCCCCTGATACACTATAGAAAAATGGAATAGAAAAAAGAAGAAACAAATCCATTATGGATTGTGTAAGAACCGTAATGATTGAAAATAATGTTTCAACCTAATACTGGAAGGAACCTATCAACACTACAATTCACACCTTGAACAAAGTTCAACTGAAGAAAGGTATTGAGAAGACACCCTTTGAATTATGGTATGGATAAAAACCCAATGTTTGTTATTTCAAAGTATTTGGAAGTAAATGTTACATCTTGAAGGAAGAAAGAAATGGAAAATTTGATGTAAAAGGTGATGAAGGTATATTCTTAAGTTACTCCTATAAAAGAAAAGAATATAAATGTTTGAATCTTGCTACTCATAAAGTCATAAAAGTGTACATGTAAAGATTAATGAGTTTGAAGAGAGAAGTGAAGAATAGAGCAGTAAAGATCGTGAAGACTACATAAAATTTGTGTATTATGAACCCGATACTATACCTAAGACACAGGAAATGGTGATTGGACAACAACCATGTGAACCATTGAATTCATCTACACAAACATTTTTGCAACTTGTGCAACCTGAGCTACTAACTATTGAAACCGAGTCACAGACAGAGGGTACCGAGTCTCAGACAGAAGAAACTGAGTCACTGATAGAGGGAGCCAAGTTGTAAACAGAGGCACCTAAGTCTCAGACAGAGGTACCCGACTCTTAGATAGTGGAACCCGAGTCTCAGTTGGAAGAGAAGAACAAAATGTTGAGCATGGTGAACCATGTGGAGAAATCCCAGAATAAAAAAGGAAGGAACTTGTACTTGCCAAATATGTTAGAAGGTATCATGGACCTGAGAAAATAATTGGAGATCAAACAAAAGGTATAATGACAAGGAAAAAACTTAAAGGTACATGTTTTCTTAGTAAAATTGAACCTACATCCATTAAAGATGCGTTGAATGATGAAAACCAGATAGAAGCCATGAATGAAGAAATTGAGTAGATAGAAAATAAAAAAACTTGGACTCTTGTACCTAGACCAAAAGACAAGAATGTGATTGGTACTAAGTGGATTTTCAAAAACAAGATGAATAAGAAAGGTGAAGTTTATAGAAACAAGGCAAGATTAGTGTGTAAAAGATATGCTCAAGAAGAGGGTATTAGTTATGGAGAAACTTTTTCTCCTATTGCAAGAGTTGAAGGAGTCAGAAATCTTCTGGCATATGCAACACATAAAGGATTCAAGGTATACCAAATGGATATAAAATATGCTTTCTTGAATGGAATTCTGGAAGAGGAAGTCTATATTGAGCAACCTGAAGGTTTTGTTGACCATAACAAAATGAACATGGTTTGCAAATTGCACAAAGCCTTGTATGGACTGAAGCGAGCTCCTAGAGCATGGTATGAGAGATTGCATGGTTACCTAGTAAGTATTGGTTTTTAGAGAACTAATGACAATAGTAGCTTGTGCATCAAAGAAGGACCTCCAAACAAGATACTATTAGCAGAGATATTTGTTGATGATATACTATTCACTGGATATGATGATTTATGTAAAGCATTCTCCAAAGCTATGAGTAAGGAATTTGAGATGCCTATGTTTGGAGAAATCAAATTCTTTGTTGGTTTGCAAGTTCATTAGATGAAGGATGGTATCTACATTACTCAGTCTAAATACATCAAAGAGATACTAAAGAAATTTAGAATGGAATATTCCAGACCACTTGGGACACCTATGTCTACTGGACATAAGTTGTCTAAGGATGATGACTCAATGGAGGTAAATCAGAATACCTACATATCCATGATTGGTAAAATTTAATATGTTGTTAACACTAGACATGATATTGCATTAGCAGTTGGTATTGTTGCAAGGTTTTTAGCTAATCCTAGAAAGAATCATTTGATGACTATCAAAAGGATTCTGAGATATATCAAGGGCATTGAAGATTATGGATTATGGTATAAGAAAGGAGGAAACTTTGATTTGAAGACTTTTACTGACGCTGATTGGGTAGGAAGTGTTGATGGAAGAAAGAGCACCAGTAATGGAGCATTATTTCTTGGAAAGAGGTTAGTCTCTTGGACCAACAATAAACATAATTGTATTTCTCAGTCTATAGCAGAGGAAGAGTATGTTGCTGCAGCAGTGAATTGTTCAAATATCATATGGTTCAAACAACTGTTGTTAGGTATGAAGGAGAAAATCAAAGAACCAATTATTATCTACTGTGAAAACACTAGTGCTATTAACATTTCAAAGAACTCTGTGATGCATACTAAGACTAAGCATATTGCAATAAAATATCATTTCTTGAGAGAATTGGTTCAAGACAAGGAAGTAAGGTTGGAATATGTGAATACTAAAGAACAAATGAAAAAATATTCACAAAACCTTTACCTAAGGATGCATTTTTGTATCTTAGAGGAAATCTATGGGTGATTCCCCTAACTGAGGCTCACTAATGGAAAAATTAGTGATGAATCAACCAAGCTACTGTAAAGACTTAACATGTTGATGCAGATTGCCAGGGCTAATTGCATATGAATTAGTACATCAGATAAACTACAATTTCATTGGATAGAGTCTTTGGAATTTGGATGTCAAAGAGGGAGAGTTTATTGATGTCATGCCAAAGAAATTATTAAGAGAAAGATTATTGATGTCAGAGGGAGAAATTTTATTAGAAATAGAGATTGATGTAAGAGGGAGAAATCTATATTTTAGTCATTGTGAAGATAGAGGGAGTTTTCTGGATGAGAATCAGAATGAAGCTAAGGACATTAATAAAATTTTACTCTTGTTTCTGTTGCTCTAAAATTATTTTTATTATGACATGTTGTGTTTCCATCAATGCCAAAGAGGGAGATTGTTGAAGACAATTATTCAATTGTGTATTATCATTGATGTATACACAAATATAGTGATGTTACACAAATATCTATACCTAAACCAAGCACAGTCAGTGTATGTCAAGCTCTCTCGGGCATTGAAGAAGACACAATATCAGCCAAAGTGATTTTCAGTTCTAACCGAGTTCACTCGGGCAATACAGTAAGGTCGGGCATTGAAGGATTACAGTGTTAATCGAGTTATGCATTTACTATCAACTGACTAAGAACAATTTACACTTTATGTTTAATTGGTTATATGCAGCTGACAAACTTAAGTTTTATTGTTTATTTGGAAGGTTATTCAAGTCGACTTTACAAGGCTTATCATATATATACAAGGTCAAGTTTGGATTGAATGTGTGAGTTTTTTATATGAAGAGTGAAGGTGAAATAAGATGGAATTTTGATTAAGGACAGAACATCCAGACTGAGATGCAATAGAATATTTGATCGGTGAGGATCCAGTTTAAAGCTAGAGCAACGATGTGAATCAGCAAAGAGAGTTTCTTCTTTAATCAAGTCAATCCATTGTTACTCTCTAACAATTGTAGCAGTGATCCAAATCTCTTTACAGAGTAGACTTAATAGTGTTTCATAAATCCTCTCACAAGGTGGAATTTCTACATTAAAGTGTTTGAAGACCTCTAACAAGACCACTCCTTACAGGGTGATTAAATTCTCTAATAGGGTCACACCTAAAAGTGTGTTTTGTAACCTTTAACAGGGTTGTCTCCTAACATGCCTCACTTCAGAAGAGTGAAAAATAGTAACTAGTTGCAATTGGTGGTTTTCCCAAATTGGGTTTCCACCTTAAATCTTGGTGTCATCTATGTACATGTTATTTTCTTTGTGCTTTATGTTTCTACACTTAAATCACTAAAGGATAATCACAGTTAATATCTTAAGATTGCTTTGTTAACCGAGTAACAATGATAAGTTTGATTAAGACATCTAAAGGACTAGGATTTGTTTTTGTAGTAAATGATTCACCCCTCCCCTCTCAGTTACTCAACCCATTTCCAACAACATGTCCATTGTATATGATTTTTTGATAATAACAATAAAGAAGGTTGATCTCTCATATCTCCTTTTTTTTCTTGTTTCTTCCATTGTGTAATTCATGCTGCAAGGATTGGAGAGATCTCTTGGAGTTCCCTCCATCCTTGATTGCATCAAGTGGTATTAGAGAAAGGTTTTGCAAACTAGGGTTTTCTTGTGGGTAAAAATTGTGAAGATGGATAGGATACATGCTAGAGATGGCGCAAGGAATATAGATCAAGTTGTCTTAGATTTGTTGAGAAAAATTTATGCTAGATTGCAAGTGGTGGAAACTGCTCAGAGGAGAGCACAATATATAGAAGATGCAAGTGATGAAGAAGGAGATGAACAAAATAAGAACTGGGAAGGGAAAGGAGAGAAAAATGAGGCACAACTAGAGTTTAATCAAGAAGAGGAGAGGTTCATCAGATCTTTCACCAATGTAAATAATAGACCCCATTTTAATCCACCTGACCATCACGATAACCTAATTCAGATGAATTGATAGATTGGATCATAGAGATAGACAATTACTTTGATCTTGAAGGAATTAGTGAAGAAAAGAAGGTAAAATATGCTTGCATCAAGTTAAAAGGACATGCATCCTTATGGTGGGAAAATTTGTAGAGAGATCGAAAGAAAAGGGGTAAAGATAATGTCAAATCTTGGGATAGAATGGTGAATAAATTAAAGGCTAAGTTTTTGACTGAAGATTACCAAGTAAGTTTGTTTTGAAAGTTGCAGAACTTGAAGTAGAGGGAATTAAGTGTTAAGAGTTATACTCAGGAATTTTACAAACTGAATATTAGATATGGTGATATAGATGATGAAACTAAATGAGTTTCTCATTTTATTAATGGTTTAAGGGTTTCAATACAGGATGAAATCAGTCCATTATAGATTAGGAGTGTGGAAGAAGCTTACAAGTGGGCTTTGAAGGATGAAGAAAAGTTGAACCAAAGGCATGACCAAAGGAAAGGAGGCAGAGGAGAAATATTTTAGAGAGGTCGATCCATAACAATGCTGGAGGAAGTAGATCTTCTTCAGATCAGGGAAAAAGTGAGTTAGAAACTAAGTATAATGGTCGCTATAGGAGGAATGATAGGATTTCCTATCACAATGAAGGGAAAAGTAGTGGTGATAGAAGGAATTCCAGTGGTACTTGTTTCAAATATTGTGAGGCAGGACACTGAGCCTTTGAATGCAAACAAGGCAACTCTAAGAAGAAGCCACAAAGTAGTAGGTGAAAAAAATTTGCAGATGAGGAGTCCTCTGGATTAGTAAACAATAATAATAAAAAGGATGGAGAAACCTTGATGACTCAAAGAATCATATATCACATAGAACAAGATAGAGAACTGGTACAAAGGAAGAATTTGTTCAAGACCAAATGCAAGGTACAAGACAAGGTGTGCAAAGTTTTCATAGATAGTGGAAAAACTGATAATCCTTCCTTGGAGGAGTTGGTTGACAAAATGAAGTTGCAGAGATTGAAGCATCCTAAACCCTTTCAGATTGCATGGATACCATATGAACACAAGGTACTGGTAAGTAAAAAATGCCTAGTTATATTCAAGATTGGGAAGTATGATGATAAAGGTTTGTGTGATATTATGCCTATGGATGTGTGTCATATCTTGTTAGGTAGACAATGGTATTATGATATACAACTTGTACATGATGGTAGGAAGAATATATACACCATTGTTGCTAATGTAATGAAGCAATTTGTTTTACCTTTAGAGGAACCCCTTAAGAGTGAAGTGTGTACTAATGCACAAATTTGTTTAGTGGATGGAAGAAAGTACTTAGATGGCATGAGGCATGATAATGTGTGTTTTTATTTAGTACCCAATGAGTCTAAATAGATTGTCTTGGTAGAAGAAAACCCTTAAGAAAATACTGGATTGTTGAATGATTATGTAGACATAATATCAGACAATGTTCTTAATGGATTACCACTTGTGAGGAGAATTAGCCATTGTATGGATTTGATATCGAGGGCTAATTTTACTAACAAAGAAACATATAGGATGACACCAGTAGAGAATGAAGAACTAAAAAGGAAAGTGAAAGATTTTTTGTAGCGAGGATTGATCAAAGAATAAGTCTTGAAGATATACTTAAAATTTTCAATCTCAATTCCACATCAATTAACTTTAGCCAACTTAATAGAAAAAAATATAAACAAATGGAAAAAATAAATATGATCACTAATTTTTTTCTTAGAAATCACAATGAGAGAAAAATCCATAGTGAGATCCAACTCAAAGCTATATGAAAAAAATATTACAATGAATTTTTTAGGCTCAAGGCCAAGGTAGATTAGTGCTCCTAATTTGACTTGTAGGACAAAGCGTACAACATTAGGGAAATATACAATGGCCTTGTAAGCAAGGACTTGATGGAAAGATATAGATCTAAAAAAAAAATGCCAAGAAGGACACACTATATTCCAATAGGATACATGAATATTATGAATAACAAAGAACAAGCATTCAAAAAATTAATTCCAAAAAATCTCCATGAAAGAAGTCATCCTTGAATCATATCAAGCAAACAAATTCTTGAAACACACACACACACACCCTCTATCTCAAAGTCTGAGATTTTGAATGATTTGATCATAAAGGCACATCATTAAATTGATCTTTGTACTTCTTCAATATATATTTGCACAACTTATTCCACATGTATTTCAGAATTGATCCACACTCTTTAACACAATAAAATCAAAACACATTGGATTTATCTTCTATAGATATCAACTTCTTTATGAAAACCCTTGATTATATTGGCCAACAAAGAAAATCATATTTCAATCAAATTGGTGAAAAAAGTCAATTATAGTGATCGTCATCTACCCCAGGGGATATAGGGAGCCTAAAAGAGTCATATGATGCAGTATTATCTTGGGATCTTGGGAATCTTGCATCAATCAAAAATATTTGTTTTCCTATTTTCCTATTTAATTAGTCTTGGTGTTTCTTTCTGCGATCATTCTGTGCATACTCTTAG
Organism: Thuja plicata; assembly: GCA_018584345.1. Taxonomy (NCBI): domain Eukaryota; kingdom Viridiplantae; phylum Streptophyta; class Pinopsida; order Cupressales; family Cupressaceae; genus Thuja; species Thuja plicata. The sequence continues at coordinate 381,901 of MU226375.1, read as the reverse complement.
AGGCTGTGATCCTCACAGTGTGTTCATGGCTTCATGTTGAACCTTATCCTAGGTTCATGCATCATTTAGTTCCTTCATGCATGATATCTTTCTGATTCTTGGTGAGACTGTCCTATTCTTCATGTTTTTGGTCAGTCTTCTAATTTTCTGATCTCGCAATGGTTTTCTCGATTGGAAAATATTAAATACTCATCTATCAATGATTTTATGTTTGTGGTTGACCTACTTGAGGGATATTGATTCATATTTCATTCATTGGAAGTAGATCCTGACGATTTGGGTCCTGACCTATTGTTTGTAATACATTTTTTGTCTTATTGGGAAATATGATCTTTCTAGGTTGACCTATGTTTGCAAAGGCTTTAAAAGCTTATGGATTTGTTCCTAAATGGGAAGCTTTCATAAGATTATCTTGTTGCAGCTCTACCTAAGGATTTTGTAAGGGTTTATTATTGTAATCATGCCTATATGATTGTCATGTATGACTACATGTTACATGTCCATTGTATATGATTTTATGATAATAATAATAAATAAGGTTGATCTCTCATATCTCCTTTTTATTCTTGTTGCTTCCATTGTTTAATTCATGCTGCAAGGATTGGAGAGATATCTTGGAGTTTCCTCAACCATTGACTACATCAAGTGGTATTAGAGAAAGGTTTTGCAACCTAGGGTTTTCTTGTGGGGTGGCAGAAGAAAGGATGTGACCTACAACTACTCAAAATTGTGAAGATGGATAGGAGACATGCTAGAGGTGGAGCAAGGAATCATGTAGATCCTATTGTCTTAGATTTGTTGATACAAATTTATGCTAGATTGGAAGTGGTGGAGACTGCTCAGACAAGAGCACAACATATAGAAGATGCAAGTGATGAAGAAGGAGATGAACAAAATCAGAACTGGGTAGGGGAAGGAGAGAACAATGAGGCACAACTAGAGTTTAATCAAGAAGAGGAGAGGTTCATCAGATATTTGAAAAATGTGAATAATAGACCCCATTTTAATCCACCTAACTATCATGGTAACTTGATTAAGATGAATTGATAGATTGGATCATAGAGATGGACAATTACTTTGTGATTGAAGGAATTAGTGAGGAAAAGAAGGTAAAATATGCTTGTACCAAGTTAAAATGACATGCATCCTTATGGTGGTAAAATTTGTAGACAGATCGACAGAGAAGGGGCAAAGAAAAAATCAAATCTTGTGATAGAATGGTGAATAAATTAAAGGCTAAGTTTTTGATTGAAGATTATCCAGTAAGTTTGTTTCGAAAGTTGCAAAACTTGAAGTAGAGGGAATTAAGTGTTAAGAGATATACTTGGGAATTTTAGAAACTGAATGTTAGATCTGGTCATATAGATGACAAAGATGAATGAGTTGCTCATTTTCTTAATGGTTTAAGGGTTTCAATACAGGATGAAATCAATCCATTATAGATTAGGAGTGTGGAAGAATCTTACAAGTGGGATTTGAAGGATGAAGAAAAGTTGAACCAAAGGCATGATGAAGAAAAGTTGAACCAAAGGCATGAACAAAGGAAAAGAGGCAGAGGAGGAAGATTTCAAAGAGGCCAATCCATAACAATGCTGGAGGAAGTAGATCTTCTTCAGATCAGGGAAAAAGTGAGTTAGAAACTAAGTATGATGGTCACTATAGGAAGAATTATAGGAGTTCCTATCACAATGAAGGGAAAGTAGTGGTGATAGAAGGAAGTTCAGTGGGACTTATTTCAAATGTGGTGAGGCAAGACACCGAGCATTTGAATGCAAATAAGGAAACTCTAAGAAGAAGGAAAAGAGTAGTAGGCAAAAAAAATTTGCAGCTAAGGAGTCCTCTAGATCAATAAACAATAATCAAGAAGAGGATGGAGCAACCGTGATGACTCGAATAATCCTATATCACATAGAACAAGATAGAGAACTGATACAGAGGAATAATTTGTTCAAGACTAGATGGTAGGTACAAGACAAGGTGTGCAAATTTGTCATAGATAGTGGAAAAACTAATAATCCTTCCTTAGAGGAGTTGGTTGATAAACTGAAGTTGCAGAGATTGAAGCATCCAAAACCCTATCAGATTGCATGGATAAAAGATGAACACAAGGTACTAGGAAGTAAAAAATGCCTAGTTAAATTCAAGATTGGGAAGTATGATGATGAAGTTTTTTGTGATATTATGCCTATGGATGAGTGTCATATCTTGTTAGGTAGACCATGGTAGTATGATAGACAACTTGTACATGATGGTAGGAGGAATATGTACAACATTTTTACTAATGTAATGAAGCAAAATTTGTTACCTTTAGAGGAACCCCTTAAGAGTGAAGTGTGTACTAGTGCATAGATTTGTTTAGTAGATGGAAGAAAGTACTTAGATGGCATGAGGCATGATAATGTGCATTCTTCTTTAGTATCCAATGTGTCTAAAGAGATTGTCTCGATAGAAGAAAACCCTTAAGAAAATACTGGTTTGTTGTATAATTATGTAGACATCATATCAGATAATATTCCTAATGGATTACCACTTGTGAGGAGAATTAGCCATTGTATGGATTTGATACCGGGGATATTTTTCCTAACAAAGAAATAGATAGGATGACCCCAGTAGAGAATGAAGAACTCAAAAGGAAAGTGAAAGATTTGTTGTAGCGAGGATTGATCAAAGAATAAGTCTTGAAGATATGCTAAAATATTTCAATCTCAATTCCACATCAATTAAATTTAGCCAACTTAATAGAAAAAATATAAATAAATGAACAACATAAATATGATCACTAATTATTTTCTTTGAAATCACAATGAGGGAAAAAACTATAGTGAGATCCAACTCAAAACTATAGGAAAAAATATTACAATGATTTTTTTACGGTCAAGGCCAAGATAGATTAGTGCTCCTAATTTGACTTGTAGGACAAAGTGTACAACATTAGGGAAATATAAATGGCCTTGTAAACAAGGACTTTCTGGAAAGATATAAATCTATAAAAAATGCTAAGAAGGACACACTATCTTCCAATATGAAACATGAATATTATGAATAACAAAGAACAAGCCTTCAAAAAATTACTTCCAAAAAATCTCCAAGCAAGAAGTTAGCCTTGAATCATATCAAGAAACCAACTTCTTGAAAAACACACACACACACACACACACACACATCCTCTGTCTCAAAGTTTGAGATTTTTGAATGATATGATCATGAAGGCACATCATTAAATTGATCTTTGTACTTCTCTTCAATATATATCTACACAACTTATTCCACATATCTTTCACACTTGATCCAGAATATTGCACATAATCACATCACAACACATTGGATTGATATTCTATATATATCAACTTCTTTATCAAAACCCTAGATTATATTGGCCAAAAAAGAAAAAACATATTTCAACCAAATTGGTGAACAAAGTCAATTATAGTGATTGTGGTCTACTCCAAGAGATATGGGGAGCCTAAAAGAGTCATATGATGCAAGAGAATATTGGGATCTTGGGAATGTTGCATCAATAAAAAATATTTGTTTTCCTATTTTCCTGTTTGATCAGTCTTGGTGTTTCATTCTACGATTGTTCTATGAATATTCTTATAGGCTGTGATCCTTACAGCATGTTCATGGCTTCATGTTGGACCTTATCCTAGGTTCACGCATAATTTGGTTACTTCGGGCATGAGATATTTTTTATTTTTGGTGAGAATATCCTATTCTTCATGTTTTTGGCTAGTCTTCTTGTTTTCTAATCTCGCGATGGTTTTCCCAATCAACAAATCTTAATGACTCATCTCTCGATGATGTTACATTTATGGTTGACCTACTTGAGGGATAGAGATTCATATTTCATTCATTAGAAGTAGATCTTGATGATTTGGGTCTTGTCCTATTGTTTGTAATATATTTTCTATCTTATTGAAAAATGTGATCTTTCTAGGCTGACCTATGTTTGCAAAGGCTTTATAAGCTTATGGATTTGTTCCTAAATAGGAATCTTTCATAAGATTATCTTGTTGCAGCTATACCTAAGGATTTTTTAAGGGTTTCTTAATGTAATCAAGCATGTATGATTGACATGTATGACTGCATGTTACATGTCCATTGTATATGATTTTATGATAATAATAATAAAGAAGGTTGATATCTCAAATATCCCTTTTTTTTTTTCTTGTTGCTTCTATTGTATAATTCATGTTGCAAGGATTGGAGAGATCTCTTGGAGTTCCCTCCATCCTTGACTGCATCAAGTGGTATTAGAGAAAGCTTTTTCAACCTAGGGTTTTCTTGTGGGGTTGCGAAAGAATGGATCTGACCTACAACTGGTGAAAATTGTGAAGATGGATAGGAGAGATGCTAGAGGTGGAGAAAGGAATGTAGATCCAGTTGTCTTATATTTATTGAGAAAAATTTATGCTAGATATGAAGTGGTATAAACTGCTTAGAGGAGAACACAACATACAGAAGATGCAAGTGACATAGAAGGAGATGAACAAAATTAGAACTGGACAGGGGAAGGAGAGAACAAAGAGACACAACCAAAGTTTAATAAAGAAGATGAGAGGTTCATCAGATCTTTTACCAATGTGAATAATAGACCCCATTTTAATCCACCTGACTATCATGGTAACCTAATTCAGATGAATTGATAGATTGGATTATAGAGATGGACAATTACTTTGAGCTTGAAGGAATTAGTGAATAAAAGAAGGTAAAATATGATTGTACCAAGTTAAATGGACATGCATCCTTATGGTAGGAATATTTGCAGACAGATCAACAAAGAAGGGGTAAAGCCAACATCAAATCTTGGGATAGAATGGTGAATATTTAATTAGAGGCTAAGTATTTTACTAAAGATTACCAAGTAAGTTTGTTTTGAAAGTTGTAGAACTTGAAGCAGAGGGAATTAAGTGTTAAGAGTTATACTCAGGAATTTTATAAATTGAATATTAGATCTGGTCATATAGATGATGAAGCTGAATGAGTTTCTCATTCTTGTGAAGGAAGGAAAATGATGGTTTAATGTTTATTTTGTTTTATTAGGGTTTGATCATGTATTTCCCTAACCTTTACATTTAAATTGAATTGTATTGATTAAGTATTGAAATTCTGATTAAGGAGAAGATAAGATGTTCTTTTTCTATCCTCAAATGCACAAATGGAAGATCCAAGTTGATCAACCCAAAAGAAGGGCTAATGCACAAACGAACCAACTATTTGGAAAAGAGAATAACAAGAAGGATACCTTAAATTCTGTAAATTGATTAAACAAATATGTTTGAATATAGTAATTGAAAAGGATAGGAAGAACAACCAACCTTACAAAGTTGCAGATCAAATAAAGCTATTTTATGAGGTCTATAGACTAATTCTGGAAAATCTGACAGTTAATCCCGAACCAGAATGTAGAGACGAACAAAACCTAGATATCTTTTTCCATTCTGATGTCATCTTATGAAAAAGGTTGACCTTGACCCAAAAATGTCAACCCTGACCCAATAATGTTGACCCTGACCTACACAGGTCTGACAAAGAATCTGTTCACCCCATCCAAAAGAAAGCTGAAAAGGGTATCTAGATCTGGTCTCAAAACTGCAATTCTGAACATGTACCTTGCTTTGTAAAAGTCCTTGTGGAGGATTCGAATCCTTCAATCCACAAGTATGCTTCAAAATGTGGAATGTAGAAAGGTAGGATGTCTTCAATCTCTTTCTTGTATATCTCCAACACCAAGTCTTGAATGGGTTCTTGAATTGTGAATAGGCTTAGAAGGAGGTGGATGGAGAGATCACCAAAAGGGCACTATGTAGCTTGAATCCTTCAATGGCCTCCAATGGATCTCCTTCATGAAAATGGATGCTTGAATGGATGAATGCTTTCTTGAAATATTTCTCCTTAGCTTTCTTGAATTTCTCTTGATAATGCTCCTCAATTGCTTACTTGTGCTTTTGAAACTTAGATTTCACTTGATGATGGTTAGAGAAAATGAGAAGAGAAGGCTCCCTTTTATATGAAACTAGGGCACAATCTTCTAAGGAGGATAACATAGGATAATTAAATTCCCATTAAAGCCTTTACCCCTAGGAGAGAACCTATATTAAATATAATTTAGGAATCGATACTTCAGAACCTGAAACAGCCGACCCGGAAGCAGGAAACACTTTTTTACAAAGACCGACATCCAAAAACTGTGAGACCCCAGGATCTGAACTCTGGGTCAAGGTCAAGGTCAACCTTGACCCCAGTTAGGGTTGAGGTTGACATAGACCTAAAAGGTCAACCCTGACCCTGAAGCCTAAAATCACTAGTCTGCAGTCCAGAATGTAGAAATCAGGCTAAACAAGAGTGGAAAGAGGGACAAAACAGTGGGGGAAAGCCATGTCAAGATCAGGAACCCATTCAAGGCACTTTTCATGACCCCAAACCACTTACTTGGAAGGCTAAACAGGTCTAAAATGGAAGTGCTTCCATTTCTTGACTATACATTTAGCCCCCACTTTAGCAAGAGTATGAGCTCAACACAAACTCTTGGTAAAGGAAAACATAAAGAACATATAATCTTATTGCAACCAAAAGAGATAAAGAAACCCTCAAGCCCCCAAGGGACTTAAGTCTTTATCAACCCTAAGATCATGATAAGAGAGACATCACTTAGTTAAGGAGAGAGAGAAGGGGTGTGATTATCTTGCCCAATGAGAACTTATGTCTCATTGTGAACCACACAAAAAGCGTAACTGGAAAGATGGAGTTGAATTGCCTAGTGAATGTGGCTACTCACTAGTCAACCCATTAGGGAGATCCATTCTTAAAGGGATAAAAATATTGTAAATTAAAAACTGGTGGGATCAAGAGATCTGTATAAATTTAAACTGGAGGGATCAAGAGATCCTAAAAAAAAGTAAAAATGACCATGCTTTAAGGATTACTTTATTTTAATCCATAAAGGGAAAAGTTTTAAATCTTGAAAACTATTTTGAACGTGTTTGTGTGCAAAAACTGAGTAGAGTGTATGCCCCCATGTTAAATTCATTTCTAACACTTTAACAGGAGCAATGGTTTTAACAGAAACATCAACAACTCTATGGATTACGTTTCCACTGCGAGATGCCCCAAAGGAAAAAAAATCAAGGGAAATAAAACATAAACATACATAAGAACACAAGAGGGATCTACCTAATGTGGGGTCAGTATGATCATAAGATAACATGTACATAGAAATGTGATATTATTTGAAATGAATTGACATCATTCCCCAAAGAAAGTAGAACTACAATCACAAAGGAGGAAAGAAACTTAAGAATTACAAAGAGGAATCATTTTGGACCACAACATGGAGACCAAAAAGAATTAGTGCTGCCATGTCACAGATCCAAGAAGATTGTACAAGGAAAATAGTTACCAACAATAGCACAAGTATAACATAACATGAAACAACATATAGAAGAATGAAGATACACAGAAGAATTGAACAATAGTTTTGATTCCTTTATCACCTTGCACCACTAGAGTAACAAGGGTCATATAAAAGAATCTAACAAACATTTAAAAACACATTACAGGAGAAGAAAAATACATCATATAACAAAAAAAGGGCTACCATAAAGGATGAGCCAATCAAGCATGTTTTCAACCCTCCCCATCTTGGTTAATGTTATTTAGGGTAGGTGGGTAACTCGCAAGAGGGACTATATCCAATATAGTAGGAATGATAGCCAGTTCCAAACAAGGATCCTCTTGAGAATCACAATACTCATTACTAGGTGTAATTGTTAATTGAGTTGAAAGCATATGAGGTAA
>MU226375.1:327998-363374 GCA_018584345.1 Thuja plicata | reverse complement strand
GCCCCCACCCCCCGGCGTTAATACCGCACTGGCCTCCCTTTACGGGAAGAGCATGGCCGGTGGCCAGCTGCCGTGCCGACAGTCTCGGCTACCGAGCCGGCTTTCAAACTATGTGCATCGAGAGGGGGGGAGTTGGTGGCCCCCACCTCTTCCACTTAACTTTTTTTTTTTAAATTTTTTTTATTAAAATCAAATTTAGAAACATGTCGTTTCCAAATGATATGAAATTTGATTTATTTTTATTTTTATTTAAATATTTCTGAAAACGGAAATTAACCATCCAAATTATTTTTTTTGTCTTTTTCTCCTTTTGACTGGTGTAAATTTTATTTTAATTAACTCTGTATTTTTACAGAGAGCCCATTTTTGAAAATAATTAATTTCTCCCCAAAGCTATTAATTTATTTTTTAAGCAATAATTAAATTTCCCCTATAGTCCTAACTATAGGGATTTTAATTTTTCCCATATAAGGGCTTTCCACAGGGTTTCTTCCAACGAAATTTTGACAGCATATCCTTACTAGTTCAATATATATTTTTCTTTGAAAATTAGGGATCTAGGTTTTCATAGACACATATTTCAACAACAATTTCAAACTAGAAACCCTTATACCCATTTACACTTAATGCTATAAAATGAAACCCTTTATGCCCACAAGCACAGATCTGACATGCAAGCTCGAATAAAAATACCAAATTGATCTAAAAACATATTTTCCAATTGAAATAATCAAAACACAAATTAAACAAGCAAGGAATGACCAAACAAAGGATCCTAGCTTTTCAGATGCATGGAAGACGGGGATCCAAAAGCCAAAATTGACAAGAACAAGACCCTACCTCAATAACTAATAAGGAATACACAATGCAAAAATCCAAGCAAGGAGAATTCCCAAATTGTGCTCCAAAACCAAGCACACACCAAAGCTCTCCAAAAATACTCCCAAAAACCTATTATGTTCAAATGAGAGAAGAATCCCCCTAAAGATGATCAACTTCTCCTAAATATGCAAACCCTCATGACAACACCTTCAGTTAACTCCTAAAAGGACTCCACCCAAAATTGAAAGAAAATAACAATTAATTAATTAAAATATCTTTTAATTCCACAACTCAACTTTGAATCCTACAATCTCGTTGAAAGCTTTGAGTTTGAAAATACTTTTTCAACCAAATCTTGCACATGTAATTAATAAAATATTAATTTAAATAACTTAAATATTTAAAGCACAATAATCCATGCAACTTAATATTTAATTATTTAATTAAGTATAAAAGCATATTTACTCTAATTTCCACTTAAATATTTAATTAAATATTAATATTCAATAATTGCACTTTAATTAAACTTTCAATTAAACATAGGTATTTAATTTATTTTTCAATTAATTAAATACCCTATATTTAATAATTAATTGCAATAATACTCAATTAAATAAATAACATGATATAACACCCACATAATCACATCAAGCATCTAAAATAAACACATGCAAAAATCAAACATGCACAAGGAAAGGGATACACAAATTCCTATAAACTATACGAATTCGGTAAGGTAGCCAAATAGATACTTGTCTAATAACTAGGACAATAAGGTTTAGGATAGGATTTGGATCTGAAAGCTATCTCCCCTCTCTTACCATTGAGATTAATGCAATAGGGCACGCTCACTCCTGCCAATTCAGGGAAGACGTAGCCCGGTACCTACAAACCTGTCATCACAACGACGAACATACATGCATATATCATATAGCAAACAATGGTTGAGACTAGGTTATCGTGTGGATCTCGCCGAAGCAAGTAACTATGACTCTATCCCATACCATACCAAACACATCAAACAGTAACTCCAAACATACAATTATCAATGTGCATATAAATCTAAGGTCAGTATTGTCATAAAACTATAACCGAAATGAAATCCTAACATATACATAAGCATCATTAATTAACCATAAATCACATATACACAGAAGATACAACATGATAATAACATATCAATAACATACTAAAATGTAATACATAGATATCATCTGAATAAATCCACACATACATCAAAATGCCTAAAAGAGTTTGGCATCCCCAAACTGAAAAGAAAACTAAGAGGTGGGTATTACATCCTCCTCCCCTAAAACTAGGCTTACTCCTGGAAGCCTAAAACAAAAGATAGAGAAATCAATCTCTCATCACAAAATATCTAATCCAAGTCCTGAAAGACTCAAAGTGTGGATTCCTTAGAATCCTTCTCAAGACTCTGATTCGAACACGGGGGATCATCCCCTACTGCTGGAATCTGAAAACTAGCTACTGGTCCATCATCTGCAACTCCACTCAAAGAAGAATGATACACCGCTAGAAGGTGATCCAAGGCTACATACACTTCATGAGATCTACAAACACCCCTAAGTGAAGGATCAATAACCACTAGCCTCTGCCCCGGGAACGACACTGCACACTGAGGACAATTGACCGCAATATGGTCAAGCCGCCCACAAGAAAAAAAAGCTCTTACAACACCACTTCCTCTAACTAAAGGTGCACTAGACTACTGAACAACACCCCTAAATACTTCCTGATGCACTCTCTAAACTGACTGATTAGTCCTATTGCACTTACTGCACAACCAGTTGTGATAGTTCCCTGATGGGGAACCACCACTAGTACCATGAAGGAATCTGTTCCCATGAGGATACTGGTTATCCTTCAACACTGTAGGAGGATTCCCAAAGTTTCCAGCTCCCTATGGATGATTAACCTTGTAACCAAGAGTAGATCCACTAGGCTGAACTGACCATCTACGCTTGTTGCACTTAAAATCATGGGAATTCCTAATCCGAGGACCAATAAAAGTAGGAGGAATGATTCCTCCCTACTGCTGAAACTGATTAGCTTTTGGAAAGGTAGAAGAACCTCCAGAATACCCAGCTTCATGAGTATGATCACTTCTAAAAATAGAAGCAGGTTCACTAGACTGCACCCCTAACTGACCACCAAATTGATCATGAGAGGGTTCCTCACCCTGTTGGTTTAGATCACCCTTTGAGTCCGCAAGATGATCTTGTTCAACCAATATAGCCTTATATATTGCATCCCTAAAAGCTCAGGATTTGAAGACTCTAACTCCTCCATCAGTGAGGTCATTAAGCCCTCCGACAAGGTGTTGAATCTTCAAGGGCTGATCCTGATCAATGCTCACAACAATAGCTCTAGACTCAACATACTCCATTCCTGAAGCAACCAAAGAATCAAAAAACTCAAACTCAAATCCAAAAGGTGACAAATGAAAATAAATAAACACAAGGCAATAGTTTTAAATACATCAGAGTTTTATGTCTATGTTTGTTTCAAGTTTTAAAATGAAAAGAAAACTAATAGGCATACATATTTCCCAGAGCTCCCAGTGTAGAAATGTGGGCTCTGATACCAAGTGTAATGTACCGCCAGGGAACCCATGAGAATTTAACCTAACATGACACTAAGTCCATGAAATATTTTTTTTAAATGTTTATAAACAATAATGATAACAATGTGGAAGCAACATAATGAAGTACATGACATACACGAAATACAACTCATACATGATTAACATTTCTCGAGGGTTCCTTGACATAGAATTACTTAAAAATAATAATCTACGAATTACAAATATAAAGAACTGACATAAAGGTTACATAATCTGAATCCAATAACATACATCTCATAATAAATGATTACTTATACAACTGATACCATAAGGTATACTACCTAATCAACATCCACTTCACAAGTTGTAGGGTATGTAATAATACATAAAGAAAAATATAATGCATCCTCCAAAGGATGATAACCAATATATACATATGGTACAATACACATCTCAAGTAACTGAACAAGTCTCCAAAAGACTAGGAAGAGTAAATTGCAACAAGGAACATTCAAGCATGAAGAAGAATCCATCAGAATCTCAATGGCAATAAGAATCACTACTACCCGACCATGTGAAACCAAAGGTCCACTCCCACCATGCTGAGGACATAGTAATAGGCCCATCACACGGGGTATACAACAAGAATACAAACAATGTATACATGACCTCATACTCAAATGCATAGGAAGATCCTAGAAGCACTCTAAACCATAACAAGGAACACTAAACAACATCAGAGGTAAATGACACATGTAGGATAACCTAAGCTGTATATAAGAAGGTGTCATCATATACGTCTAACCCTTGAGTTAAGTCCTCATAATCTCTTAATGGATTCCAGCACCCAAGTGACCATACATGACATTAATGACCTTTCAAACAGACAAGATCACTAATGATGCCCAAACCTGCACCTCAAAAGGAGGAAAGCATATCTCATCCTACATCTTAGCCTATACTAGCACTTAAGCATGGGTGATGCATTAATCTTATTAGTATAATCTAGTGCATCCTAATTAATTCATTATGTTATCACTTGTTACCAGTACTTACAATAAGCAAATCTTGACAGCCACTTATGAGCTCCGGTACTTATTGCAAGCCACCTCCTACTATACAACTAGGTAACCTGCCCTATGTTCACAAAAGAGTATCGTAAGGATAGACCATAAGTCAAATCCCATTCTGCACATCCAGGTGCACATAGGTTCTCAATAACCCTAAAACATCCACAATATCCACATAGGACCAAACAATACAACAAAATTGAACCAAGTTGGGTCTAATAAATCAGGACTACAACATCATTATATAAACACAATCTGACATAATAAAAGACACCATGTAGAAAATACAATCCCAAAAATTTCTAGATTTAAGTCCTAGGGTCATCTAACCCAACAGACACCCAAAAAATATGATAATATAGAAGAACAATTGATTCATTTAAACACGCACCCAAAACACGTCATAGTATAATCAAATCATATTCAAAATGCATACATTCAAATATAATGTTAACATAGGAATAAACAAATTTATGATCCCTAATCATGCAAATTTATTTATTCACTAAAATTACTATTTAGAAATAATTAAATATTCCACATTCGGTAAGACGTTAACATTTTATATAGATCTATTTATAAATACAACTTATAAATACATCTAAGAAATAATTACCAATTTTCAGTTATAATTACAAAATTATAATACTCCTTAGGTGTAATATAGCATTTAATAACATTCGTCCATTAATGACTATTTAATCACCAAATCTCAACTCCTATAAAAAAAAAGAAATTAATCGTATTAAAATATAATCTAATATATATATATATATATATATATACAAAATATGTATATATACAAAATATATATATATATACAAAATATATTAATTAAAGCATAATTTAATAATTAAATCTAACTTAATCTAATTATACTAAATTTAAAAATAAAATACAATTTAAACTAATTTAAATTTAATCTAAACTAATTTAAATTTAATTAAACTTAATAAAGAATTTAAAAAAAAACAATTAATAAAATATTAACTAAATTAACTTTCTTCTAAAACAAAAATTAATCAAAAGCAAAACTTTGGGGGCGGGGAGTTCCCCCGTGGCCCCCACCCCCCGGCGTTAATACCGCACCGACCTCCCTTTACGGGAAGAGCACGGCCAGTGGCCGGTTGCCATGCCAGTAGTCCTTGACTGTCGCGCCGGCAGTCTCGGCTGCCGAGCCGACTTTCAAGCCACGTGCGTGGGGAGGGGGGAGTTGGTGGCCCCCACCTCTTCCAATTAATTTTTTTTTTTTATAAAATCAAATGTAGAAACATGTCGTTTCCAAATGATATGAATTTTTTTTTTTTTTTTTTTTTATAAATATTTCCGAAAACGAAAATTAAACATACAAAGAGATTTTTTTGTCTTTTTCTCCTTTTGACTGGTGTAAATTTTATTTTAATTAACTCTGTATTTTTACAGAGAACCCATTTTTGAAAGCAATTAATTTCTCCCCAAATCTATTAATTTTTTTTAAGCAATAATTATATTTCCTCTATAGTCCTAGCTATAGGGATTTTAATTTTTCCCGTATAAGGGCTTTCCACAGGATTTCTTCTAATGAAATCTTGACAGCATATCCTTACTAGTTCAATATATATTTTTCTTTGAAAATTAGAGATCTAGGTTTTCATAGACACATATTTCAACAACAATTTCTAACTAGAAACCCTTATACCCATTTACACTTCATGCTATAAAATGAAACCCTTTATGCCCACAAGCACAGATCTGACATGCAAGCTTGAATAAAAATACGAAATTGATTTAAAAATATATTTTCCAATTGAAATCATCAAAATATAAATTAAACAAGCAAGGAATGACCAAACAAAAGATCCTAGCTTTTTGGATGCATGGAAGACGAGGATTCGAAAGTTAGAATTGACAAGAAAAAGACCCTACCTCAATAACTGATGAGGAATACACAATCCAAAAATCTAAGCAAGGAGAATTCCCAAATTATGCTCCAAAACCAAGCACACACCAAAGCTCTCCAAAAATGCTCCCAAAAACCTGTTATGTTCAAATGAGAGAAGAATCCCCCTAAAGATGATAAACTTCTCCTAAACATTCAAACCCTCATGACAACACATTCAGTTAACTCCTAAAAGGACTCCACCCAAAATTGAAAAAAAATAACAATTAATTAATTAAAATATCTTTTAATTCCACAACTCAACTTTGAATCCTACAATCTAGTTGAAAGCTTTGAGTTTGAAAATACTTTTTCAACCAAATCTCGCACATGTAATTAATAAAATATTAATTTAAATAACTTAAATATTTAAAGCACAATAATCCATGCAACTTAATATTTAATTATTTAATTAAGTATAAAAACATATTTACTCTAATTTTCACTTAAATATTCAATTAAATATTAATATTCAATAATTGCACTTTAATTAAACTTTTAATTAAACATAGGTATTTAATTTAATTTTCAATTAATTAAATACCCTATATTTAATAATTAATTGCAATAATATTCAATTAAATAAATAACATGATATAACACCCACATAATCACATCAAGCATCTAAAATCAAACACATGCAAAAATCAAACATGCACAAGGAAAGGGATACACAAATTCCTATCAACTATACAAATTCGGTAAGGTAGCCAAACAGATGCTTGTCCAATAACTAGGAAAATAAGGTTTAGGATAGGATTTGGACCTGAAAACTATCTCCCCTCTCTTACCATTGAGATTAATGCAATAGGACACGCTCACTCCTGCCAATTCAGGGAAGATGTAGCATGGTACCTGCAAATCTGTCATCACAATGACGAACATACATGCATATATCATATAGCAAACAATGGTTGAGACTAGGTTATCGTGTCGATCTTGCCGAAGCAAGTAATTACAACTCTGTGCCATACCATACCAAACAAATCAAGCAATAATGCCAAACATACAATTATCAATGTGCATATAAATCTAAGGTCAGTATTGTCAGAAAACCATAACCGAAATGAAATCCTAATGTATACATAAGCATCATTAATTAACCATAAATCACATATCCACAGAAGATACACCATGATAATAACGGATCAATAACATACTGAAATGTAATATATAGATATCATCTAAATCATTTGAATAAATCCACACATACATCAAAATGCCTAAAAGAGTTTGGCATCCACAAACTGAAAAGCAAAATAAGAGGCGGGTATTACACATCGCATAGGTGCAAGCCCTTGAAGACTAAATCTCGAGCAACTTTACATTAAGCCTTCATGCCTACCGCACGATATTTTCTAACTTATCCATCTTTTATCTTTTCCTTACTCTGGCCCTATGATCATAAGAGGACAGGTGTCGATCAGGCATAATGCCTTAATGGATAGATTTTGATCACTTTTTCTTTGAGCCATTATGCGAGCCGTCTGATCAAAATCAACTAAAAATATATTTACTATAGTTAAAACTTGGCAACATTGGTCCCACTGATATCTACATGGAATTTTACTTGGTTTTGAGAAATCCTATTGGCCATCTGACCTATTCTATTTGAGCAATCTACTTGCCAAGCAGGCACTATGCCTTTATCATTAGAGCTTGTGCAAATTTTCATTGAGCCTTCACGTTGTCCGTTTGATCAAATCTAACTTGTCTGCATAATATATTATTTACTTTGTCATAGATCTGGACCCACCTAGGATACGTGACAGATAGGAATAATTCCTTGAACATTAAAAACCTTCATCTTTGTCTATGAACTATTACGCTTGTTGTTCGATCAAAATTAACTATACCGTACTTTAGTCTCACCCTTGGCTTTAAACTACAAGTCTCACTGATTTAGTTAGGACACCTGGCTGCATAGCATAATGGATTAAACACTAGATGGACTGCATTTTCACTTCAAGCCTTTAAGCTGACCATTAGATCTTCTTCAACTTAACTATACTTTACTTTACCCTTTGCACAGAATGAGACCCACCTTGGACACATGGCTGGATGGCTTAATGGCTTAAATAGTAAATAACTACATCTTTTCTTTAAGTCATTAAGTTGATCGTCGGATCTTCTGCAACTTGCTTTCCTTTTAGCTTTTTCCGTTTGACCTTAGCCAGACCCACTGGGATACGTGTCTTACAGGCTTAATGGCTTGATGGATAGATCTCATTCATCTTGGCTTCAAGCCTCTAAGCCAACCATAGGATTAAAATGGACGTGCTCGATAGATATAAATGGTAAAGTAAGTCGGGGACACCAGACTTAGGGAAATAAAATAAAATAAATTCATCGCTCGCTTAGACTTAGGAAAAATTAAAAGGGATGGCCCCGTTTGACATGAAACATAAAGCATATGGGTTATAAGGATTTTAAGTGACCGAAAAGGTAACTGCAAATTATAATAGACCATGAAGGGTTTAAGACTTTTTTCAACCAATGGCTAGAAATTTTGAATTTAGGGCTTAAGAATTTGTAAGACATAGCAGGATTTTCATCATTTAAAGCAGTTTTTTTTATAGAGACTTAGGGGTTTTAAATCAAAGACCATTGGAGCCATGAACTAGGCACAAAAACTGAGATAATTATCAAGGGCTAAAAACATTTTTTTCAACCCTACATAGGTCCAAACCAAAATGTAGCAAATAGACAAAATATGACCAACAGTGGCTCTAACTAAAGATGCTTGATTGCTAGATCAAGGAAAGAATCTAGAACTCTTGGAAAAGTAGACCACAACTACGCACATCTCTGTAGCAAAACTCTAAAATATATACAAATGTACAACCTACAACAAACTAGCACACCTAAAACCAATTGAAGGAAATATATACAAACTGACAAAAAAAAAATATCTGCACCTCTGCTACTTATTTCCATGGTTTGAAAGAGTCAAACCAATCCTAATGGAACAAAGTCATTAGCAAAATTTATGATCCAGCTTGCCTCTATAAAAAATAAAATTCTCTGCTCCCTGCTCTGGAAACAAACTAAAAAACTCTCTTTCATGTGTCTAATCTAATTTATTATCAGGTACCATTAGCTCTTTATGAAAAATATCAGCATATTCAATAGTAGAGCCAACAATAAAATCAAACAAAATAAAATCATGTGGCATATATATATTACATTCATCAACAAAAAATTGAGATCTAATGCAATAACTAGCATTGTCCAATTCAATGCCACATCTTGGGGAAACATCATCATCCAGCTGAGAAAAGCACTTGAACTCTACCATGTAGCTAGAGTCACTGTTGGATCTACTTGCATCAGTTGTTTGCATATCAAAGGAAACACTCTCATTCTGAACTTTATGCAAACATTAAGGGCGCTCATCAATTGGGACATGATCTAGCCCATTCCTCATAGGATATGAGACAACTATTTGAGAAACATCAAAGTTAGGCTCATCATAAATATCAGAGATCATCTACAAATCATTTTGACCTTTTGTAAGAGGAGACAAATGAGGAATAGAATAAGAAAAAGATTCAGCACCATCACTATCAAAACAAGGAAACTCCATGTCATGATCCATGTTCTTCTCTTCAAAAGAAATATCATCCCAAACCTTGCCAGTGGTTTGTATATCCATATCTGAATTCTCTAAAGAACTCACGCAAATTGTCATCTTTATACAAACCACTATTCCTTTTCTTTGACGGAGGACACATATCAACACAATCATCATATAATAGCATATGTTGAGTAATTGAAATTTCATCATGAAATGATTCAATAAAAGATTTAGAATAAAAAAAATATTTATAATCAACACAACTATCCCAGTTAGTACTCAACATTGTATCAGGAATATCCTCATGCCTTGAATCTAAGGAAACACTGGTGCATTCACCATCTGATAGATCAAAACCTAGCTTGTTGTATCCAAGTAATGTAGAAGCACAAAGAGAATCAGAAACACATATGTCAAAATTAGAACCTACTGATTTATACTCTTTGTCAAACTCAATGTGTGTTGGGTGGGAGACTTCAGAGCTATCCCTCCCTAGATATATGAGATACTCACAAGTTAGGAGCTCTGAAATATTTTCACTGTGGAGTGAACTACTGTCATCATCTTCACCCTCTTCTAATGAGTAGTCACCATCAAAATTTTCACTTATCCAATCATTTTCTTCTTGCTTACTGCACATGTCCTCTACCTCATATTGAGAAAGAGCATCACTCTTATGACTATAAGTGAGAGCATCCATGCTAGAAACATATCCTTCATCAGTTCAATCATTCTCAATATTAGCATCACGAGGTACAATCTCATGTATATCTTCAAGTTCAAGATTTGCAAAATTAACTATCCAATCTCTGATATGCACATAACGTTCTTTCCTCAAGGAGGCTAGCCAATGGGTTGATTCAGGAAAACAAAGTTCCAAAAACAAACGAATGAAAATAGAGTCTAGAAACTCAACACCCTATGGAAGTTCATCATATGCATCACAAAACCTTTCATATAATAAATACATTGACAAATCCCTTCTCCTTCCTACCATTTTTCTCAAATAGATAATTTCTCCCTCTTCAACCTTCTTAGGTTCTTGAGCATAATTTACTGCTATTTGTCTCAAAAATTTCCATCTTAATTTATCAAGCATGATCATCTTTTTTCTTATCATATCTTTATTTTCTTTTTTAAGCCTCTCATGTTGTAACCCCAAAATGACTTGATCTTCCTATCTTTGTTCCTCTTCAAAATCCTCTTCATCATCAGAATTTGGCAAAGGTTCTTCAAAACCAGATGCATAAAGATCACTACTATCCTCTATGTCATGATATTGACTCCTAAAACAATCTGCTAGTTCATCCATAGATCTTATTGAACCATGAGGTAACTCTTTGAACCAATCCCTAGCACCCTCAACTAGAGATATAGAAAAAAGTCTCATCATTACATCCTCATGTGTGATTCTATGATCATCTATTAAGTCAAAAAACTTTTCTATATGTTCCTTAGTTGATTGTTCCCCCATGCCAGTGAACCTAGGAAAGTAATCCCTAACTCTTGAAGGAATAAGATTTGGGTATCCAGGGATACCATTGAATTTATAGCCTTATACAAATTATTTATATGTTGTTGTGACATCTTAGTAGGTGGGATAAGTTACAAACTACATCTTCTTTCCCTCTTAATCAGTGTTGACCACTTAATAGGGAAAATTTTAAAACTCATTTTCATGGAACAAAAGAAATTATCCAATGAAAATAAAATACTTGGATGTGATGAAGTTGCTGAAAACTATTTGATCTAAAGTCACCTCCAAGTCATCTTCAAAACTTGGTAGATTCACCACCTCTTTGCAAAGGAAAGAAAAGAAAAAGCTGAGATATCTTCACCCCACTCTGACCTTCTTCAAAACCAGAAAAATCCCAACACATCCATTTATGATAGGTCCTCATATGAAATCCTCTCTTGACTATATTCTCAGTCATAAGAGACAAAATATTTGCTGCCTCTATCACCATTAGTCCACCTTCTTTGTAGTCTTTTTTCAAATATGCACACTGGTGCAAATCAGAGAACTTAGAGTCACCACTCACCACTTTTTGAGATAGAATAAATATATCTTTGAAGAACTTGCACTTTCAGACACTTTTGTAATGACAAACATAACAAACTTGACTCACTTTACAAAATATGAGGAATATTTCTTTGTAAAACATGAATCTATAAATAGACTTTGGGATTTACTTAGAAAGGCAAGGAAACAACTCATTTACACTCAATAATCACTTTTACTTATGTATCCCTAGAAGAGTCACCAATTTGTTGTAGCTTTTTCTTGCAGAATCTCAATATAGAAGCAATGCTTGACTCTTATAAAACCCAAATTCTGATTAAGTCAAGAAACAAGACCAATTAATGAGGATTAAATCCTCCTTCACTTTGAGTTCCATAGGCTCAAGTGGGTGTACCTAACTTGATTCACTTCTCCTTATTAAATCATGTAGTGGATTGAATTTTCACAATGATCTACTCCTACCTTTTACTACACAAGTTGATAACAAGTCCTACAAATGCTAACAATGAGCTTTATGCAGAGCTTCACAAGAAAAACTATGAACTTGATAAGAGAAAATACAAGTGAAATAAGGATTCTTATCCTTCTTATTTTTGAGTTACAAAATCAGGCAAGGATGACCTATTAACTGCCCTAAACATGTAGTAGTTTTCAACAGGCAGTCTTAATACAACATAAAAATGAAAATGATAACAATTTGTATATAAATTTGATGGGAACTATACAACCTAACACATTAGACCAGAACCTTATCCAATGGGCATGGAGCCATTCACTATGTAAAGAACTTCAATATCAAAGACACATCAAATGTAAATCATGTACTAAATACTGAATTAGACTATGCTTTACATGATCTATTCACACTTCCTAGAAGCAGAAATACTTATCAAATCATTGTCAATCTCCTACTCATTGAAACTATCTTAAGAATTTAATTCTCTCCTTAAAGGAAACCTTAAAATATTTAGACACTCTTTCTTACAAAGTGATGGAATGAAATGTCCTTAACAACCAATCCAAATGAGTACAAAAACTAGAAACAGAGACAACTATTCATTAAAATCCTTCAAATCATAGGAAGTAAAGACATATATTGATATCAAAAAATCAAGTACATATGAAATCAGAGAAAAAGAGACCACTGATAAACTTGATCAAAATATGCATAACTTTTACAAGCTTTTGTGGCATACAATTTTGATCCTCACAAAATGATCTTGGAAGTCCTATTATAGAAACAAGGACTGCAACAAGCTTCATATCTATTAGGGCTAGGGATACACATATAAAAACACTACATGATAGAGAAAATTAATTCATTTCAACCATCAAGAAACTCTATCATCCATTCTAGTAAAAAATTCCATGCTTCCAGTCTATAAAAATCTTATCTAGCAGCCAACTACCTTGGGAAGCTGAAGAACCATGTTTTGTAGAAGGAATAATAGATGGAATGTCTTTCCTATATTAATTACCCCGGGAGACTTAACCCTAAATAAATGATTAAAATCAACTTTCTCTCTTTGAAAGGCTCAAAATACTGGGAATCTGATCCAATCTGCAATATAAAACTCTAAAAAAGGTCCTTATTTACTCTGAAGAACGGAATAGGATAAGCCAAGGCTTTAAAATATTGTTTTACAAGCTAACATAAACCCTAAGAAGATAATTTCTGTAATAAATATCTTCAGAACCACCTATCTTCCTCCATATTGTATCCAACATCTATAAAAACCATGGCATAGAAGATCAGATTCACCTATTTATTGCTCTGTAGCATAAGACATAATCCACCACTTTGAAAACCCTACAGAACGTATTTGAAATTTTGAAAGTCGGTTAAAATAGTCACAAGTGGCAGAAAAATCAGCATCAACGATCAAGATCAAGCCTTAGCATCATTTTAAAACATAGTCATTGATGAACCTTCAAGTACCCAAGCTTGTGATCTGATCCACCATGCATTGCATAGGAGCATCCCTTAAAGGCTAGATCTCGAGCAACTTTACATTAAGCCTTCATGCCTACCACACAATCTTTTCTAACTTATCCACCTTTTATATTTTCCTTACTCTGGGCCCACAATCATAGGAGGATAGGTGTCAATCAAGCATAATGCCTTAATGGATAGATTCCAATCACTTTTCCTTTGAGCCATTATGTAAGCTGTCCGATAAAAATCATTTAAACAGATATTTACGATAGTTAAAACTTGGCAACGCTGGTCCCACCAACATCTACATGGTATTTTACTTGGTTCTGAGAAATCATTTTGGCCATCTGACCTGTACTAAGTGAGCAATCCACTTATCAAGAAAGCGCAATGCCTTAATCATTAGTTCTTGCAAACTTTTCATTGAGCCTTCATGTTGTCCATTAGATCAAATCTAACTTGTCTGCACATTATCTTCTTTACTCTATCATAGATCTGGGCCCACCTGGGACACATGGTGAATAGGAATAATGCCTTGAACATTAAAAACCTTAATCTTTGTCTATGAGCCATTCTGCTTGTCATCCGATCAAAATTAACTATATTGCACTTTAGTCTCACCCTTGGCTTCAAACTATAGATCCCACAGACTCAGATAGGACACATGGTTGCATAGCTTAATGGCTTAAACACTAGATCGATTGCATCTCCACTTCAAGCCTTTAAGCCGACCATCAGATCTTCTTCAACTTAACTAAACTTTAATTTAACCTTTGAGAAGAACATGACCCACCTTAGACATGCGATTGCATGGCTTAATAGCTTAAACACTAAAATAACTACATCTTTTCTTTAAGTCATTAAGTCAACTTTCAGATCTTCTGCAACTTTCTTTCCTTTTAACTTTTCCCTTTTGACCTCAGCCAGACCCACTAGGTCATGTGTCCTATAAGCTTAATGGCTTAATGGATAGATCTCGTTCATCTCGGCTTCAAGCCTTTAAGCCAACCGTAGGATTAAAATGGACATGCTCGACAGATATAAAGGGTAAAGTAAGTCAAGGACATAGGACTTAGGGAAATAAAAGAAAATTAATTCATCGCTCGCTTAGACTTAGGAAAAATTAAAAGGGACAGCCCCGTTCGACATGAAACCTAAAGCATGTGGGTTATAAGGATTTTAAGTGACTGAAAAGGTAACTGCTAATTATAATAGACCATGAAGGGTTTAAGGGTTTTTTCAACCAACGGCTAGAAATTTTGAATTTAGGGCTTAAGACTTTGCAAGACATAGAAGGATATTCATCATTTAAAGTAGTTTTTTCATAGAGACTTAGGGTTTTTAAATCAGAGACCATTGGAGCCATGAACTAGGCATAAAAACTGAGACAATTATCAGGGGCTAAAACCTTTTTTACAACCCTACACAAGTCCAAACCAAAAATGTAGCAAATAGACAAAATATGACCAACAACAGTCAAGGACAGAGAATCTCCAAAGGAGATTTCAAATCCTTGCAATAGTTGTAAACATAGTGAAAAAAAGATACAATCAACAAAAACATGATTTGCATCCAAACTACAAGTTTTAATAAATAAAAATTTCTTTTTACATGCTGAGTTGTAAGGCCTTCCCAGTTTAGGCCAAGTACAAAGAAAATCTAGCAACAAAACCCAACTCATACCTATTCTAGATCTTCCTAAGTCTCAGAGCTATCCTCTAGCAACTTCTCTTCTATTTAGTCCTTCTCCATACTTCTTCCTTATCCTCATGATCTTTTCAAATGAATGCAAGCCCTAAATTTAAATAAAACTACCAATAGGTCGGCCTCAACCAACTATACATACCTTAAGAGATGTTTCAGATCCAGTCACCCTGAACCCAAATTAAATACAAAATTTAATTATTTCTTGAGGACCTATGGGTAAAAGCATAATAAACTCACCTTTTAAGCCAACTCAATTGACTTGTCCTAGTTAGACTTGACCCAGTCAGACTTGGTTGATTCTAACACAACCGAGTCCATGTAGGTGCCACACAGCATCGAATGGTGCCTACATGGCCTAGTAGACTCTTGTGTGACCAAATATGAGGGCTAGTAGGACTCGGCCAAGTCTGACTAGGCCAAGTTAGACTCGACCGAGCCTCCATAGGTGGCATGCCATGTTGCAGCCAAATCTCCAAAAACACAAAAAAGCCATAAGTTTGTATTTCTACTATTTTGTTCTCTTCTCAAAATAGAAAATGTCAAAAAACTAAAAGTTCTCTTTTCTAGATCTCGGAACGGTGATTCTTGACATATAAATTTTATATTATTTCGACTACAAAACATTAAAAAAATTTACAAAAAACTACATGTAGGTATATAAAGCTTTGAGAAGTCATTGATTCAAAAAATATAAAAAAATGATAAATCAATTCAGAAAATTTTCAAAATCATAGACAACACTAGAGAAGAGAGTCCTCTTCAATAATATATAATTTATTTGGTTTTTGGTATAATTTTGATAGGGGGAAGTGGCGAGAGACAAAAACTATTGATTTCAGGTAAGTTTGACTTTGAATACTTATAATGGGAAAACTATAGATCGAAAACACTTTTTTTTTATGCGCTAGCTATACATGTCATCTCAAACATATTCTAAAATTGGAGGAAAAAATAATGCTTTACTTATAATGATTTGGCGGGAAGTAAACTCCCTCACTTGTAGTATTTTTTAGGAAATAAAAACTAGACCTAAAAAATTCAAAAAAAATGTTAATTTTTGTTCAAATTTTTTTAAAAACAATTATAGAAATAAAATTCATCCTATTTCACACATTTCATCAGTTTACGTCATCTTCAAATTCTCAAGAGAAATGTAACTTTTATGCCCTTGAAGTTTTACAGTTTTGGTATTGTTAACCTTTTCCTTTGTAAAAGGGTGACAATTTATCGTACTTTTACCCCTATCCAATAAATCAAGTCAACCAGGCAAATATCCACATAGGAAATCATGACAATCATCTCCAACAATCAAAACAATGATCACAACTTTGATCAATTAACCGGTTAACTCCAAGAACCAGTGTCATGAAGAACAACAAAAATAGATAGAGAAGCCATAGTATCTCACAAAATACTCCACCAAAAGAAGTGCTATCATAGACATAACATCTATGAGAAATAAGGAACAAACCCTTTTAACCACTTCTTCCCAACATCTCAATAGATTGACCTCTCATCAAATCTAAAAAAACTGTCTCGAACTAGAAACTCCTTCATACATCCAGTGACAGAATCCAACATAACTCGAGTACAGTAACTCCAAAGGAGTTTCTGTCATAGGAAAATCTTCCTAATGACCCTGTGAACAACATATTATTATTGCACCTTCTGAAGATCTAGAGAACTTTACCCAGAAACCAATCACCCAATCGGTGACCAAGAATAAAACACAAACACAAAAACTGGTAACAAAATTTATGAGAACAATTTTTTTGGATGATGAAAGATTACCAAGGATGCAAGGTTCTCCTATATCACAAGGTAAGTTAAATCAGACACATATGAGATGGGTTGAGTTCATACAAAGTTATACGTTTTTGTTGAAACATAAGAGTGGTGTGTCAAATAGAGTTGTTGATGCCTTGAGTAGGAGAAGGAATTCATTGACTGAAATGAAGATTGTAGTGTTGGGATTTGATGAATTGAAGGTATTGTATGAAGATGATCCAAACTTCACCAAACCTTGGAAACATTGAAAAGAACCTATTGTTGTAGACATAAGTGGTTAGATTATTTTATTTAGGATGGAATGTTATTCAAAGGTAGTCAATTATGTATACCTAGAATTTCTATAAGAGATAATCTCATTAAGGAGAAACATAGCAGAGGATGGGAAAGACATTTTGGCATTGATAAGATAGTAGATTTGATGAGTGAGAACTAATTTTGGTTTAAAGTCTAGAAGAATGTGTGAAATTTTGTTCAGGGTTGTAAAGTGTCTCAAATTGCAAAGGGTAGTTGTCAAAATGTGGGATTGTATACACCTTTGATAGTACTGGTCAACCTTGGGAGGAAGTCAGTATGGATTTTGTACTTAGTTTGCCAAAAAGAAAGAGAGGCTATGATTCACTTTTTGTGGTTGTAGAGAGATTTTGAAAAATGGTGCATTTCATTCCTTGTAAGAATACCACAGATGCGGTACACATAGGTAATTTATTTTTTAAGGAGATTGTGAGATTACATGGATTACCAAAGAAAATTGTTTCAGATAGGGATAGTAGGTTTGTTGGTTATTTTTGGAGAATACTTTGGAAGAAGATGAAGATTAATGTGAAGTATAGTTCTAATTTTTATCCATAGACCATGGAAATACATAGGTTGTGAACATGATTTTAGGGAATTTGTTGAGATGTTTAGTTAGAGACAAGCCTGGAAATTGGGATTTAGTTTTGCCTCAAGCAGAGTTTGCATATAATAGTCAGTAAATAGGAGCACAAGGAAGACACCATTTTAGATATTTACTATTTTTAATCCTAAGAAAGTGACAGAAGTGAGGGATATCAGTCATGATGTTTGTGCATGTGTATTTGGGAACCTATTAAGAAAGACACAAACACTCAATAAGTCATTGCATTCGTTCAAAATGGTTAGACAAGCATGTAAAACCACCTCATATCGACCTATTGCCTGCTAACTAGGAAGAGTGTGATTAGTAACATATTATCCCTCAGAATATGCTACAATCAGTGATGAATACAACCTAGTATGAAGGATTTTTAGATTAAAACAAGCTAAAAAGATGAAAAACAAGCATTCTAGCTCTAACCAGTTTTATTATTAATATAAACATTAGTGGAGACCCCACTTTCGCCTAAAAAAAAAAAATAATGAACAAGCATTAAATATGAAGTGAAATATTAGTCTAAGATTAATCTAATAGCATAACAATGCATTTACAATCTAAGGTGAAGGCTTATTTACTCTAAAAAATGGCTTCTATTTATAGAAGAATGAGAGAGAGAGAGGGGGGACAAGATGAATTAATGAGTGAAGGGGCTCATTAGTGGAGGTGTAAGAGCCATTAATGCCCAAGGCATTAATAAGGCATGGGAGGGACATAGGCTTAAGGAATCTTCATTAATAAGGCATTAATGAAAGCCTTAAAGAAGCAAGGGAGGGTGTAAGAGAGTGACTTGAGAAAGTGGACCTTAAGGAAGTCAAGCTTGAGAAAGTGGACTTTCTCAAGTGGGTTGAGTTGCTAAGAATTCCTTAATGGAATGTGACAACATTAGGAGGTGGGTTAGGGTAAAATTAAGATTAGGATTAGATTAGCAAGGGTGAATGGGTTGAGAAGGGTTAGAACCTAGGGTAGAAGTGGTTGAGATAGGTTAGGTTGGGGTTTAGAAGAATATAAATAACTGAAATAAACTTATTTAATTCATTTAAAAATATAGGAATTAATTATTTAAACAATTTAATCGCTTTTTAATAATTAGGGGACTATAGCCATTTTAATTAAATTAAATAGGCTAGGGGAATGGGTTATTTTGCAAGTGGATAATTGATTTAGGGATTTATTTAATTCCTTTATAATTAAATACTATAGCCATGTTTGATTTTGGTTTGATTTAATTGTTCTGAATTGATTTGAATTGTATGGCTATAATAGTTAATATAATTCAGTGATAAAAATCACCTAGGATATTAAATAGATTTGAAGAATTATGCCAAGCAGTAACAAGGTTGTTTGGACATAATCGAGGGTATGATCACACTTAGGAAAAATAGGGTCCATAGTTGAAATAGACCAAATTTAGGTGGTTACATTTGCCCCTCTTTGAATTGATGTGCGAGCAACGCATTGATTCAAAGAAATTTTTTGATTTTGACTTCATAAAGATTGAGACTTCCATTCTTGGCTATTGAATGAAATGTTGATGAGATCAGTCTTGTGCTTGATCGAACCAAACTGATAGAATTGATTTTGAACTTGGTTGTCATCTAAAGATCAATAAAATATTTTAAAAATACCATTTCTAAACTCAGTTGTCATCCAAAAATGATAATACTGATTCTAAACTTGGTTGTCATCCAAAAGCCAGTATGAAGCTGCCAGGAGCTTTAAAAATCTTCTAAAATGAGGAAACATAAGATATAAGATTATGAGAACCAAAGCATTCTATCCAATAGTTCTGACTTAGTCAAGGAAACTGTTATGCCTCTAGTTTATTTGATAATGAAGTTATTTTGATATTGTTTCGAGAAAAAATTTAATTGATGATAGTGTGATCATGCCCCCTCGGGAACAAAATCAAAGGAAAAGAAATAAATCCCTCAGTTTGAAAAGAACATAACACTTGCAGGAAGCGGGTGGGAAAGAAAGAGTGGATTAGAAGAAGGTGTGTTTAAAAATAAACACATGATTACCAATATTAATTACATGAAAATATAAGTGATAAGGCTGATAAAATGATGTTTAGACCAAGATGTATGATAAAATGTGCAGTATTGACCAATGTTGGGAACAAATGAAGCAAAGTCGTAAGTTTCAGAACTGTTGCAAAAATGACACTGTGTTGCTAAAAATATTATAGGCACCTTTGATTTGGTTCCCGATTGAGTAAAAAGAGAATAAAAATAAATCTGTAGTTGTCCACGTGGAGTTTTGGAAACCCTAAATGTCTCAAAAGACCCATATAAGCCTCCAAAATTACCATTTCACTATTCATTTTTACTTTTCTCCATAGAAATTCAGAGAGCTCTATAGCGAAGATGGTAGTCCTCATGAGGAAGCACCATTTCAAGATGAGCCACCAACATCAGTGACCAGCCGACTACCCACCGCCGGTAAGTGCTCGATAAACTACCCTATGAATTTTGTATTTTTGAATTTCATGTATTTTTATAAATTTTAGAGCTAGTTGAAGTTAGGATCGCATCTGGGATTTTGGATCACATCCTGTCAATCCTGATTCGCATCTGATTTTTCCTGGATCGTATCTGGTTTTTCTTAGATTCTGTGTCATATCCAAGATTTCTCTGATCACATCCAATACCTTAGTTTTAGCCTTGTTTTATTAGGAAATTCATTAGGGGATCACATCCTATTTTCTTAGGATCACACCCCATGTTTAGGATCGCATCCCTTTTTTTGGGGATCGCATCCTGTATATGCAATCGCATCATGTATTTCTAGGATCGCATCTAGTAGAAGACTTATATTTTTTAAGGTTTTGATCATATTATGGGCTACGAACTTTGAATAACTTTAGAAGAGTAGGAGTTTGCCCCTTGTTGTAGATAGAATGCTGATGTTTCATTGTTTTGTCCAAAATTAGGCCCAGTTTGAGGTAGTCACATTTCGTGGCACTTATCCTACGTGGGTTCTTGCATTGTCTGGCAGTTTGTTAGATAATGAGCAAACCACTGTGATACAATGTGGATTGTGTTCCTTGATGGGTTTACCCGAGATCAGGGTAAACCGTGGGTTGTTGACTGCTCTGGCTGAGAGATGGCATTCTGAGTACAACACCTTTCACTTACCTACTGGAGAGATTACTATGATGCTGAAGGATGTCTGGAGGATACTATGTGTTTCAATGGTTGGACATGAGGTTTTCTTTGAGTCCAGAGTGGGTGTAGCAATTGGGACTACACAATGATTCTTTCAAGATGACACCATAGACAGGAGATACTTGTCATGGGATTACATGGTCCATCACTATGATCGATTAGCTGTGTACTTAGCCAGATTGGTAGGTGGCATCCTCATGTTGGATAGAGGTCAGCATGGGTTCCTGGTTGGCTGGGTGAGCATGGTGGAGCAAATGATTTCCCACTATCAACATTTTTCTTGGGGGAACTGCATATTAGCACACATGTACAAAGAGCTCCATGAGATTGTATATCACCATACCCACAGCATGACTGTTGGTATACTTATTCTTTAGATTTGGGTCTGGGAGCACATCCCTGTCACATAGCTAATAGTAGATAGGTAGAGGGCACCTAAGTAGCCCTATGTATATATGTATATAGGCCTCTTACAACAGCCCCATCTGGGCAAGGTTGAGTACTGGCACCGTCTTTTTGATGATATGACCGAGGTCATCTAGCGACCTTATCTAGACTATGAGGTGTGGACCTCGGATGCCTGGCAGGTACCATTTTTGTGCCAAAGTAGATATCTGATTGGACGAATGAGATACATTATAGAGCACTTTCTGATCACCAGAGTTCTAAGGTAGTATGGTCAGCGACAGGGCCATACAGAGGATGCTGCAGTATATGCTCGTACCCGAGATGAGGTATCCCTATGGGGTGCACATCTGACTTATGAGACTGCATCCCAGGAGATCCAAGACATGGTGGCAGTAGACTAGGACCTTCATCTAGATGTCAAGGATGCAAGTGTTTCAGATGGATATGCTATAGAGATGCTCCAATATCCCTTTCTGTGATTCACTATACCAGAGGAGATCATTCCTCATATAGAGGAGCCACTTGATTACGATCCTGATGACCGACCCGTCAGGGGTAGAGGAGGTAGAGATAGGGTGCCTGGGAGACATGGGGGCTATGATGGTGGCAGAGATGGTGGTAGCCGTCCTCCTCCAGATGATAGGCAAGATGGAGATGACAGTGGTGGTGGAAGAGAGGCCATAGATATAGGTGTTGCTAGTGGCAGTGGGCAGGGTAGATGGCAAAGGTTCAGATTCATGGCCCCACAAAGAGATCCTGGTCCACTTTTGACTAGGGACCAGTAGAGGCAGTGACAGCAGGGGCCACCAGAGAGGCCACAGGATCAGGATGCAGGTAGGGATGGAGATCCTTTGTCAAGATATGAGTAGGAGAGGGAGCAGCTCTAAGCTCAGATTACAACCTTAGAGGCCAGAGCCACAACAACAAAGTCTATGTTGGCCATATCAGATGTGTTGCTTTTAGATCGAGAAGGCAGATGGAGAGGTTGAGGGCAGAGAGGGATGTACAGGCCCACACAACAGTCCATCAGGAATAGAGGGACACATATTATTATGCCCTATATCATTCCATAGTTCCAGACGGATAGAGAGCTCCTACATTTTCTTGATTGGCCTAGTAGTCAGAGGGGGCCATGCCACCTCCATTAGCACCTTTTGCACCACCTCCTCCTCCTCCTCTTAACCAGGGAGAGGGGGCAGGATAGAGCTGATATTGCTGTATCATGTTGTATATTTTTGAGATTATACATGTATATTTGGATCCTGTTGAGATCCTCTCTTTTGTACATTACATTCATACATATATCTGATTCATTTTTGGCATACTGATACTCTTTATGCTCACTGATATACTTTATGCTCACTGGTACACTGTATGCTTATTGGTACACTATATGCTTATTGTTACACTTTATGCTTTCTAATACTCTTTATGCTTTGATTTGTACCATGTTTATGATGATATATATCTGATGCAATTTCTTGATTCTGACATGTTTCATGAGTTCTCTTTGCTTACATAGATGTGGTAAATTTAACTTTTTGCACATGTGATGATATCTTGGTCTCATGATGAGTTAATTTTGTAGATGATAACATCATTTTAAATGTGATGAGCCATTATTGATATAAATATGTTGACAAATGATACCTATGTGAAAGATGCAAATGTATGTTTTTTGATTTTATAGTTATACCAAATAGATGTATGGATGCACTTTAGGATGAAAAAGTAAAAATGCAATACATGGATGCTTTATTATTTTTTGTATTTTCCAGTTTCTTCTTTTCAATGAATGCAAAATGTATGCTATGGATGTGCAATGATATTTGATATCAGTAATATAAATGATGTAATTAACTTGATGTCTTAGAAGAAGATAGAAGCCATTTTGGAGTTTAAAATTCCTTATGTTGTTATTTTTGTTAGTAAATGCATCATGCAAACTCTAAATGCAGCTATATGCAGACTCTTAGGACCTTGTCACTGATTTAGCAAATATTGCAACATTTTTATAATCATTGGGTGGTTTTGGAACAGATACCATCTGATAGTACAACCATCACTAATACCCACTGATATTATGATAATATGAATACTATATTTTATTGAAATGTCAGAAATAGACTTAGGCATCAAGACATAAAAGCTAGGATATCAGAATAGTCACGTTCCTTTTAATATACCAGATTCTGATTAAGTTAAGATATTGGACCCGTAGTGATCTTGAAAATTCATATCCTTGGGTACATTATGATTCATATACCTTAGTGAGAACCTGGATAAGAAAATAGACAAGGAAATTGTTTTAACCTCACCGTAGTTTACACATAACAAAGATCGAGATATATGCGGCTATCCACCCATAGTGGTAGCTCTTACCATAAACATCCAAGTTAGGTGAAATTTATAGGATCATTTAGAACAATCACCATATGCAGAAAATCAAGAAAACATTATGCCCCCAATCCTTGTGACTCTTTGTCTTTGTGCAGACATCATTGAGTAACTAAGAAGACATAACAAATCATCAATTGAGAATCAATCAGATAAAATTTATAATTACTTAGATGCCCCTAGTTAAAAACATCATTAGGACATAAAAAGAATCATAATCAAACCAATAGCAAACTGTGTGTTTAAGATAGTACTTGTTCATTCATATGTCAAACATAGTAGAGATTCATCAATCAAAAAATGAGAATATAAGCAATATGGTGTTCCATGTCTGTGCCTTGATAGGATAATCCATGCCTATTTGCAATCCTGTATAGCCTTGTAGGAATGCTGTGAATGTAAATGTCATGTCAGATGTTGTGAAAAGACACCCTTGTTTTGGAAAGTGACATTGTTTTGCATGTGTCAAGAAACATTATGTCTGCTAGGTAAACCAACCTAGAGAAACCTAGCAACCGCAACCAACTATGCCAACAAAGATGCCCCCAATGAAGAATGAATTATTCCTAAGACGTAAAGATATACAAATCCCAAGCAAGGATAAGATAGTCATGTCAAAAAATGAAGTCAGCATATGAGCATAGGAAAAATTATGAAGGCCTAGTATCAGTAGTGCATTGATAGATGGAGCGCAGAACACAAGTGACACCTGATTGCTAGGTTTTCACTAGTTGGCAAGATTCCTTTCTTTCTTTTTGCTATCAAGATGCCTGTTTTACCAGGTGCTCATCAAGGCACTTTTCTCTTTTTTCACTTTTTTTTGCTATTTTTTCTTTTTGGAATGTTTTTGTAGTATCAAGGCGCCTGTTTACTAGGTTTTCACCAAGGATACCCATTTTGTAGGATCTTTTCCACTATTTTTGATATTTTGCAATAAATTTTTGCTGTACAGGCTCTACTAGCTGGACATCAAGCGTAGAACCACTTCAAATGTAGAGTGTTGATAGGGTCTAGAAGAACGTCTCCCTCGAGTGTGTCTAATTGATAAGCTCCAGTCCCAAAAGTAGCAGTAATAACATAAGGTCCCAACCAGTTAGGTTCAAACTTTCTTTTTTGTTCCTTGTTAGGCTAGTTTTTAGGATTCTCCTTGAGGATGAGATCTCCTACTTCAAATTTATGTGGTTTGACCTTTTTTCTGTAACCTTTGGACATACATGCTTGATACACTTTGAGGTGATCGAATGCTTGTTGTCTGTGCTCATCTAGTAGGTCTAGAGAATTTATCCTATTGACGCAGTACTGTTCATCAGTAACCAGTCCTTGTAAAGATATCTACAAAGATGAGATTTCAACCTCAATAGGTAGTACTGCCTCAGCACCATAGACTAGAGAAAATGGCGTGGCCCCAGTTGGTGTTCTGATGCTTGTTCTATAGGCCCATAGTGCTGGATTTAGTTGTAGATGCCAGACTTGCTCACAGTTCTGTGTAGAATTTTGAGAATATTTTTGTTTGATGCCTTAGCCTATCCATTACCTTGAGGGTAATAGATTGAGGAGCAATGTTGAGTGATATGGAACTGTTCATAGAGGTCATCAATGTATTGATTTTTGAATTGGCCCCCATTGTCTATCACAATTGAAGAGGGCACCCCATATCTACAAACAATGTAGTTCAGAATGAACATAGCCACCTATTTACTAGTGGATTTGATTAGCGGCATGGCTTTGACCCACTTCGTGAAGTACTCAGTGGCCGTAATGATAAACTTGTGTCCATTTGAAGAGTTGGGATATATTTGTCCAACCAAGTCAAAGGCCCATTGATGAAACGGCCAATGTGTTATGAAAGGTATGCGTTCTCTAGCCGAAGCATGGATAAGGTTTCCATGTGTCTAGAATTTAAGACATGCTTTTGAAAATTGAATAGCATCTTTCTCCATGGTAGGCCAATAATAGCCCACTCTAAGCAATTTCTTAGCTAATGAAAAGCCATTTAAGTGTGATCCACATACACCTTCGTAGACATCTTTTAATGCTAGATCGGACTCTTTGAGTTCTAAACATCGAAGAAGTGTACCATCGAGACCACATTGATATAGGTTGTTAGTTATGAGGACGTAACACGATGCTATCCTAATCAGGGATCTATTCTCATTTTTGGATAGATTAGCAGGAATGGTTTGGTCAAAAAGGTAGGAAGTGATACTGGCATACCGAGATTGAACTGGGGTAGTCAAGGTACATATTACTTGGTATTCAAGGTTAGCAAAGGCAGGATAGGATATTTCTTCCACCAAGAAGTCATAGAAAAATTGATTCTCCTCCAGTTGTAACATGGATGCCAAGGTAGTCATAGCATCCGTAGCCTTATTCTCTGATCTTGGTATCTATTGGAAGGTGACGAAGACAAAGTACTTCTTTAGATCATCAACTAGTTGCTTGTAGGGAATTAATTTTTCATCTTTTGTTTGATACTCCCCATTGAATTGATTGATAATTAGTTGGGAGTCACCATACATGTGTAACTCTATGATCTTCCATTCCATGGCTAGCTTGAGGCCATTGACCAATGCTTCATATTCTAAGATATTGTTGGTGCATGGAAACATCAATTTGAAAGATTTGGGAATCTTGTATCCTTGTGGAGTTATGAAGAGAACCCCTGTGCCAGATCCTTGTTGAGTGAATGAACCGTCAAAGTACATCTTCTAGGGATGTTCAGTGAGATGCATGATTTTTTCATCAGGAAATTCAATTAGTAAAGGTTCATCATCCTAGAGTGGTGAATCAACCAATTGATTTGCAAGTACCTATCCTTTGATAGCTCTCCATTCTACATATTCAATATCAAACTCACTTAGAATTAGGACCCATTTTGCCAAACGTCCTATTAATGCTGTTCTGCTCAAAAGATACTTTAGAGGATCTATCTTAGCAATGAGTTTCACTATATGAGAGAGCATGTAGTGTCTCAATTTTTGTGATGTGAAGATGACTGCTAAGCATACTTTTTCAATAATGTTGTAATTGAGCTCATAAGTGACTAGGGTTCTACTAATGTAGTAGATAGCTCATTCTTTCTTTGTTTCATCTTCTTGCGCTAGTAATACTCCTAGGGATGTAGCTATAGATGAAATGTATAGGAGCAAGGGTTTACCATGAATAGGTGCCATAACAATAGGTGTAGCAGCTAGGTACCCCTTCAATTCTCTAAATTTTGCTTCACAGTGTTCATCCCATTTGAATGCAACCCCTTTATGTAGTAACTTAGTAAATGGTTGTGCTTTATCTGCAAGTTGGGACATGAATCTCCTGATAGACTGGAGTCTCCCTTGTAGTGTCCTCATTTGACTGATATTACATGGAGGAGTCATCTCTAGAATAGCTTTGACCTTTGTAGGATCTACCTCGATTCCCTTTGCTGATACTATGAATCCTAGGAGCTTGCCTGATTGGACCCCAAAGGAACATTTCTTCGGGTTGAGCTTGAGTTGGAACTGTTCCATTCGATCCAATATCTTTCTTAGGTCAGCAATGTGAGTACCTCTTTCTTTGGATTTAGCCAATGTGTCATCAACATAGTCCTCCATGTTTTTGTGCATCATGTCATGGAATATTGTTGTCATAGCTCTTTGATATGTTGCACCAGCATTCTTGAGCCCAAATGGCATGACATTCCAGAAAAATGTGCCCCATGCACATGTGAATGCAATTTTCTCTTGATCCTCAGGGGTGATCTTGATTTGATTATAGCTGGAGAATCCATCCATTAATGAATACATCTGGTAGCCAGCGGTAAGGTCTATGATCATATCAATGTTAGGTAGAGGGAAGTCATCTTTCAGACATGCTTTGTTGAGGTCTCTGAAGTCTGTACAAATTCTAATAGATTTATCAGATTTAGAAATGGGGACCACATTGGAGATCCATGCTGCATAGGCAATGACTCAAATAAATCTAGCTTTTAATAACTTTTCTAATTCTGCTTTCACCAATAATACAACATGAGGATGCATTTTTCTAAGTTTTTGTTTCACGAGCTTGATCTCGGGAGCTATAGATAAGTGGTGCATAATGAGATTAGGATCTAGCCCTGACATATCAGTGTAGGACTAGGTGAAGTTGATCTTCTTCTCCTTTAGGAACTCTGTGAACTGTACCTTCTCTTCTTCTGATAAAGATTGTGCTAAATGAACTATCTGAAGATCTTCAACAGTGCCCAAGTTCACTAGCTATATTGGTTCAATTAATATTGAAGATCTTTCCTAAAAGTGTTCAGGGAGGATATCAAGACTCTCATCCTTTGGTGCCTCTAAGAGGTTTTCACCATTGGATACGTCTTTGTTCTTTACTATTTTGGGATCTAATGCTGCCAAAGAGTGGTTTTCACCATCAGTCCACTTTTTCTTTTTATTTTTTAGTCTGTGATTAAGAAACTTGATATCCTCTTATGACATGTTCTTGCTCCTTGCATTGGTGGAAGAAGGATGAGGTTTACAAGCATTAAGGTAACAAGCTAGGGAGTGGTCATTGGGAAATTTGAGGATAGGAGTAGGATCTATTTCAGTCCAATCAATTAGGTTTGGAAGTACCAATTTTAGGGAGTCAAATTTTGGGAAAGGAAACATTGTGTTAGCATCACAACTATTAACCAACATGACACAATTTGTTAAGTTAATATCTTCGAGGTTTAAATCAATAAGAGTAGGACCATTGTTAAAAGGGTCATTGTCAGTCATATATGGATCAAAATATAGTGACTCGTTAGTAGATATCTCATCATCATCCCTTTGTAAAAGGAGGCTTCTTGCTTATAGCCTATGAAATTCTCATAGACTTATGTATTCACCAGTGTCTCCGTCAATTATTGGGGGAAGGAACTCTTCTTCTGCTTCAGGAGGATCAGTATCTTTGAAAGGAGTGTCTGGTCATTTACTAGGATCTGAGGAAGCTGCAAACATGTGAATTGTATCTATTCCAATATCCTCAGAGGCAATAGATAGCCAATCCCACTCATAGTCATGAGAGTATGTGACATCATCCTCAGATCTATTTAAATATTCAGCAATGTTTATTTGATGGACTTAGTTAGCTTCTTGTAGATCAAAGTGAGGTAGATCAAGGACATGTGTAATTGTGACTAATTGCCCCCAGTTAGGATGTAAATTTTTTGGCTGAAGTTCCTCTTGAGTGATTGTTGCTATGGTGTCTCCTACCTCTTGAATGGGAGGTTGTGCTAGTTAAGGAGTGTGAAGATCCCGTGGTACCTCAAAGCTAGGTATGTAGCATTCTCCTTGATATTTAGGATTCTCTGTACCAATATGTAGTAATCTCTCATAAGGCCATGGTTCTGATATTATCTCATCTATTTTATCACTCCCTATTTCAGAAGGTAGACTCTCTTTTGAAGTAGGTTTGTTGGATTGAGTATTAAAGCCCAGTCCTATTTTATCTTTGTTGAGGTGAAACTCCATGGGAATAGGCTCAATGATCCCTCATCCTGTGTCATTTAGAGGTCCCTTTTCTTTGTAACCCATTTTTTTGAGGAAATCATATCCCTTTTCATACTGCTCTGGAGATATCTTCACATGTTTGACCTCAGAGTCCATTGATTCTCCTTTGTAAAGCTAGTTCAAGACTGCCTATTCTTCTATGTTATCTAAAGAAGATGTGGATGCCTTTATCATGCTAGTTGCCTTGTGTATTTCTAGCTCTTTGAATGCTAGAGGTGTGAATGTTGATGATGGTTTTCCATAGGATCTTGGTGACACTGGAAGGTCTGTCAGTGAGGGAGTCAGGTCTAGCTTATACTCTCCCATACCTATTTCTTTGAGTTTCAAGGTCTTGCTAAAACTCTTCATAATCATGTCTTTGGTTGTTTTAGGAGAAACTATATCCATAGCCTCTTTGTTGTGTGGGATCATGCTACGTGCTTTGATATTGTTGCAAGTGTAGTTGGCATCTGCAAGAATCGTCACTTCTATCCCATTATGTGGGAAATTTATGCATTGGTGGTAAGTGGATGGTACAACCTGCATCTTGTGAATCTAGGGTCTACCCAGTAGAATATTGTAGGCCAGTGGTAGATCCAGAACTTGACATATAACGTTCCTTTCAATGGGTCTGACTCTGATAGGTAGAGCAATAAGACCCCTGGAGGATCTTTCTTCCTCATCATATGCTTTGATGGTTATCATGTTTCTAGTGTCAATTATTTGTTATGGGAGACCTAGTCTCTTGATGAGATCCAGTGTATAGATATTCAATCCTACGCCTCCATCTATCAATATGCATCTAACACGAGATTTATGAATAAGGACTTCGGTATGGAGGGGTTGATTGTGTGGATGGGTTAATGACTTGTCGTCCTCCTAAAAAAGGAGAGGTAGTGTGGCACTGAGATGTGATTGACAATGAGATGTGATTGATATCTTTTGGAACATTAGCAATGTGTAGGGCTTGTTCTATGATTTCCCTATGCATCGTGGATATCTTGAGCAATTCAAAGATAGAAATTTTTGTAGTGGTTCTTTGCAATTGGTCACCAAGTCATATTTTTCTCTAGGGATAGTGACCACATGTTTTTTT
This sequence comes from Thuja plicata, assembly GCA_018584345.1. Lineage (NCBI taxonomy): Eukaryota > Viridiplantae > Streptophyta > Pinopsida > Cupressales > Cupressaceae > Thuja > Thuja plicata. The sequence continues at coordinate 332,491 of MU226375.1, read as the reverse complement.
GCTGGTTTAGGAATAGTTATAATAGGAACCTTTGATGTGGATGTCAGTTTTGGAGGTCCCTTGATTGTAACTTGTTCTTGGCTTCATGTGACAACATTTGAGGAGGATGAGGCACCATTAATCGTGACCACATTGATGAATTCAGTTTTGATATTAAGCATATTAATCACATTGTCACTCTTGGAATAGGTGTAGTTTACCTCATTACCTTTCCCTTTAGATGTTTCTCCTTGATTATAATTAGGGAAGGGTTTTTTGAATTTCATATGGTCCTCATTGGTAGTATGTCCATCGACTTTGATCTTACCTCCTTCGATGAGGTCTTGGATGACATGTTTTAGTTTGAGACAATTATTAGTCTTATGTCCCTTATTTTTGTGGAAGACACAATAGGAGTTATCATCCCACCATTTGGGTTTGACTAGTGGTTCCCATGGTTTAGAATCGAGAATCGTAAGAACTTTGTTATCCACCAATGTTTTTAAGACGGTCTCAAGAGGTTCCCCAAAGGAGTGAATGTTCTTTGGGGTTTTGAAGTCCAGGTTCATTCCTTGTTGTTATCATTGTTTGTTTTAGGAACGGGAGGTGTTAATTTAGCTTCTTTTCTTGCTTGCATGCCATTGGTTAGATTAAATGCCTCAAGTTTAGAACTAATGTTAGAGGCGTCCACCACTCCATCATTAACAACATTCTTGTTTTGTTTCCACCATTTAGGTTTGGAGTTGGAGTTGTTGCTTTTATTTTCATTCTAAAGAGTGATCTCACCCTTTTTGACCATGACTTCCTCAATGCAGAGGGAATTTTTAATCATCCTATCAAAGCTAGGAGAGTCTTGAATTTGTAGAGCATAGCTCAATTCAGGCACAAGATTATTGATTTCCATCTTTTTTGTTTCGGGAATGACCCTTGAATATCATGCAGAAATCTTCCTCCATATTTGTAGGAAGTGTGTAAATGATTCTCCAGTTTTCTATTTGGTATTGCATAGGTCCATCATAGTTACATCATGTTGGATGTTGTAGGAGTAATGTTGAATGAACCATTGCATCAATTCCTTGAATGTTTTGACCTTAGGGTTGAATATTGAAAACCACTCCATGGCATTACCTCTGATACTTTCTAGACACAGTCGCATGAGGTATGTGGGTTCATGCATGTACTCAATGCTTAGAGCACAAAATTCCTTTACATGGTCATGGGGGTCAGTTTCTCCCGTGTACTTGTCATACTTTGGCCTTGCCACATTAGGAGGAAATGAGACCATAGTGATACTCTTGTTGAAAGGAAATGGACAAATGGTGTCCAAAGAGTATTTTTTTTTAGGCTTGTCTTTCTCTTGTTTGAGATTTGTGAGCTCCATTTGCATTAGATTGAGCTATTTGGTGAGAATAGATATCGGGTTTGGTACCTCCTTTTCTTTGAGATTTTCCACATTATAATCCTTGGGTAGCTTGACGCCTAAGGATGCTAGATGGAGGAAGTATTTTTCTTTATCATCACCAATAATCCATTCTAATAGCTTGTGGATCCATTTACTTTGTTTGAGTTTTTCATATTCATCTTCAAGAATCTCCTCTTCACTGTCGGATCCAAATGGATTATGTTCAAACTTGGGTCTTTCTTCCTCTTCCGTGGCTTCGAATTGTGCTTGTTTGCCATCATTATAACCCTCAAAATCCTTACTCTAATCATTAGCATGATATCCATTGGAGGTGAATCTAGATCAAAAAGGGATCTACGAGAAGTTTCTCCTTGGAAGTGTGGCATTTTAGGAGGCACTTTTGATCCTTTAGTTGTGTACTGGTTGTGTCTTGTGTTAACCATGAAGTTTGTTTCTCAACTTCGTTAATGTTTCCCAATAGTGCAAGTATAGTTTTCAGATCATTCAAGTGGGTGTGTCTAGGTAGAAGTAATTGTTTGTTGTTGGTGGATGTAAATTATTCTAGCGTCAGAGGGTTAGAATGCCTTGATAGTGAGCTGGGAATCAAGTTGTTGTTAGAAAATGGGTAGACCACACATATTGAACTGATCACAAAAGACTGACCATGCATGCAAGGTGGATGTTTTGAAAGTGTTTTGAAAATAACAACAGGGAGACCAAAAGAGACAATAGGAACCAACTAAAGAGTAAAATGGGTATCCTAATCCACTGAGACCTCCTAAGATAAACTGCTACAAATGCCCACTGTCCTGAATGTGAGCTCCCAGATACGAGTCTCTGATGAAACCAGATGCGATCCTAGAATCTAAATATGACTTCTTGCTGACCAAATATGATCCTAAATACTGAATAAAACTTGGGAAAAATAGGATACAATTTTATGATGTCTTGTTAATTTGGGTCAGTTTTGAAAAATTTGTTTTTAAAGTGCGTGAAGTTGTTCATTTCTAGATTGTATCAAGAGGTGTCGTAAGATGTGAAAATCACTTGTACTCCAAGGTTTGAAATTTTTTGATTGTTTTGAGGAGCTTATCTTTTTAATGATCTTTAGAACACGTCAAACAATTTTTCATTGTTAAGGGGTGAAACAAACACTCACTTTATCCTATTTGCTAGGTGGAGGATGAAAATCTTTGCTCGTTGACTTAGGTACACACTCAAATGCTAATCAGAATATAGCCATCACCAAACACACAATGGCTCTAGTCATGATGCTATATTAGCCAAATCCAAATGCAAGTGAGGGCACGATATGACAAGTGTCTTGAGAAAATTACTTTTTGCCTTGCACAAAGATTATCACCCTTTCGGGGATGAATTAGGTATTCTTTTAGTTGAAGTTGTAGATTATTGGGCAATCCATTCAAAATTGTCCCCCATAGAATTGCACAAGGAAAAATTGAGGTGTATAGCCCTATGAGTACCTGAATATATGTAGTCTCATAAGAAAGATTCAAGCGGCTCCGCTCTACATATACCCAGATATGTTCAAGGAATGATGTCATAATTTCAAGAACAAAACTAGTTCCATCTTCCAAGGCTTTGGCCTACAAGGAAGCATCTATTTATAGTGAGTTGGAAGGGTTGGCGTAAGACCTGTTCTGACTTGGGTTATTCTTAGGAGTTTTTTTCCTCAACCGGCAGGCCCTCTACTGTTTAAATGATAGGTAACCAGGATTGGCGAGCTTTGGATGTTTGGATTTCTTATTCTTTTGAGGAAGAAGAGCACACTCTCCCAATCTAAGATGTTTTCTCCCAAAGCACTTAAAACAGAGTTCATTCCCTCAAGCTATGTTGAGCTTGATTTAATTGTTCCTATTTTAAAGAAAACAAGATGCTTGAAAAGGGAAATTTTGCCTTGTTCAATTACCACAATGATTTAATGATTTGTGTTGTTCAATTTCTGATCCAAAAGAATTAAGCGATTGAACTTGTTCAATTAATACCACATATTTAGTGCTTTGTTTTTTTCATTTACTATCCAAAAATAATTAAGTGATTTTTTTGCTTGTTCATTTACCCCCAATTTCATCACAAATGATAAGACAATGTTTGATTTTCTGATTCTCCTCAAGAGAAAAAGGGCATAATATCTGATTGTTTTATCAAGTGGAGAAATGGTCTTAAGTTTGGAAACCAAATAAATAGAAGTCAAGATGGGGGTTGGCAACCTGTAAAACCACGTTAGTATCTGTTTAGTTCAACTCTGTGATAACCTCAAAATATACCCTACACACTTATCAAGCTGCAAATACCACAAACACCACTTTGTCAAAATGTTAGGATTAGCTAAATTGAATGCACAAGATTTTTAACTAGATACGATCTTAAAATTTCACTAAATGTGATGCAACATACCATATGCGAGCTTATTCACCAAATATGATCCCTTGCTGACTAGATGTGAGCCCAAACCAGAAATGATCTGGGAAATCCTGGATGCGATCTGACTTTTCCGCGGTACGATGGCGTATTCAAGATGCGCTCCTAAATGGTTAAAAATGATTCTGTGTTTGAATCCTGAGCGTGCAAATTGGCAAAAAAGTGTTAGAAAATGAGGCCAAGTTAAAAATTGGGCCCCACGGTGGGTGCCAGAAATGTGCATGTGTATTTGGGAACCTGTTAAGAAAGACACAAACACTCAATAAGTCATTGCATTAGTTCAAAATGGTTAGACAAGCATGTAAAACCACCTAATATCAACCTATTGCATGCTAACTAGGAAGAGTGTGATTAGTAACATATTAGCCCTCAGAATATGCTACAATCAGTGACGAATAAAACAAGCTAGAAAGATGAAAAACAAGCATTCTAGCTCTAAGCATGTGAATAATAACAATGAACAAGTATGAAATATGAAGTGAAATATTAGTCTAGGATTAATCTAACAGCATAACAATACATTTAAAATCTAAGGTGAAGGCTTTTTTACTCTCAAAAATGGCTTCTATTTATAGAATATTGAGAGAGAGAGGGGGGGGGGACAAGATGAATTAATGAGTGAAGGGGCTCATTAATGGAGGTGTAAGAGCCATTAATGCCCAAGGCATTA